>CM023199.3:62139081-62724629 GCA_004115045.4 Sinella curviseta | reverse complement strand
GCGATAATTGGAGTGAAAGCTTAAATGGCAGTTCGAAATCCATGTATTTCAAATGGAGTGAGTGGTATTTCGTGTGGGGCGTTCAAGCGTGAACGCTTGAGACGCTGTGTTTGAGTTTTTCGAGCATGACGCTTGGAGATTGTTATCAAAGCTGCTTATGTATGGTTAATTAATAATCAGGTATGAGGTGTATATCAAGGGAATAACATATGCATATATAATCATGTGAAGAACTGTACACCCTTTTTATAGGTGTATAGAGGTTTGTAACTGAAAAGTAGAGTTTGGGTTACAGAAATTGAAATTAAATGAGGGATATGTCCATTGCTTTATGTAGAGTGGCTTAATTCATTGCACGAAGATATTCATTGCACGATATCATTCCATTTTTATACTTATAGGCTTATGCGACAAAAGTAAAACGGGTAATATAATTTGCAAAAAACATGTGTAATAATATGTATTTTTATGAAACGAGCAGCTTTTTGTCCAAATGCAAAGAGGAGGAGGACCGAAATTCATATTGCATAAACATATTTATTGTCACAATGGTTTGTTGGCAACATGATTAATAAAAAATACACCAGTAAATATTTCACAGGCAAGTAAAAATTAATTCCGACTTTTTGTAAAGTACAATTTCCCATTCGCGAGGTACAGAGAAAATGGGCAAAAATGAAAAAAGGTGATGATAATGATGTTAAACTTTATCCGCCGTTAATTTAGCAGATGTTTTTAGTGCGCGAGGTACAGAGAAAATGGGCAAAAATGAAAAAAGGTGATGATAATGATGTTAAACTTTATCCGTCGTTAATTTAGCAGATGTTTTTAGTGCGCGTTCAAGAAGGATAACTAACAACAAAACTAAAAGTGCTGATGTAAACACAATGCTGGCAAGGTTGATGACCTTTCCACCGTTCTGCATGACTTCACGCGTCACGGTAGTTGAGTTGTCAGGTGGTGGTGTTGGAGAGTTTGCAGTTGTCGTGGAAACATTCACGACTTGCGTTGTCAGACTGTGGTTGTTTGGCAAGGTGGGTGGAGCAAAAGCGCTCGTTGTTTCATTGGAGGTGCGTTTTGTAACATTGTCTCCGGTGGTCATGGGGATTTTGCTGGAGTTAAGAGGACTAGAGGAGGAGCCAGGATTCGGTGGTGTTTTGGGCATTGTCATCGGGTTAAGAGAAGGGGACGACGGAGTTAATATCCTTTGTTCCTCGTTATTGCGAGAACGAGCGTGAGGTGGTGGGACAAAATACGTTTGTCCTGCGGTGGGCGTTACTCTTTTGAAGAGTCCTGGAAGAAGAAGAGGAGGAGGAGGAGACGACGAGAGACGAGATGAGTGTTCCTCTGCATCACCATGGTAACCACGGGGGAACGGGGCGGAGTTTCTTTTCGTCTCCTCCGGGGTGGTATTGTTGTCGTTGTGAGATTCGGGGGAGGGGAGCGGAGTGGCTCGCTCGCTATTGTCACCAGCATGGGAGAACGGAGTTGAGGAGGTGGAGACCATCTGGTTACCCGCTTGTGTTGAGGAGAAAGATGCGGGGAAAGGAGCGGCGTGGGTGGTATCATCATCAGCGGAGGAGAATGGTGTTGAGGCGGTGGTGACCAAAGGGATGCCCGCTCCAGTAGACGAGAAAGATGCGAAGAAATGAGTGGGCTCTGTCATGTTATCCTCAGCAAATGAGAATGGAGTCGAGTCGGTGGTGGTGACCACAGGGTTGCCGGCTTGTGTTGAGGAGAAAGGTGCCGAGAGAGGAGGATGCTCAGTGGTTTGATCTTCAGTGGATGAGATTGGAGCCGAGTCGGTGGTGCCCACCAGGTTGCCCGCTCGGGTTAATTGGGGAGATGCGGATAAAGCAGTGGCGCGTGTGAGGTTGTCTTCGAGAGAGGAGAATGGAGCCGAGTCGGTGGTGACCACCAGGTTGCCCGCTCGGGTTAATTGGGGAGATGCGGAGAAAGCAGTGGCTCGTGTGAGGTTGTCTTCGAGAGAGGAGAATGGAGTCGAGTCTGTAGTGGCCAACGGGTTGCTGGGTCGAGACGAGGGGAAAGACGCGGGGAATGGAGTGATTCGTGCGCTGTCATTCTCAGCAGACGGGAATGGAGTCGAGTCGGAGGTGACAAACGGGATGCTCGGTCCTGGCGAGGAGAAAGACGTGGAGAAATGTGTGGTGTCATCCCCAGAGGAGGAGAATGGAGTTGAGGCGGTGGCGACCAAAGGGATTCCGCTTCCTGCGAATGATTGTGATGAGAAAGGCGGAGGAGCAGTGGTGTTGCTATCACGTTCGTCGGCGGAGGAGGCGGAGCCCAAAGTATCCTCAATAGAGGGGCGTGAAGAGGAGAACGGAGGAGATGGAGGACTCGGGTGAAATGTGTCGCCCTCTGTCGTAAAACTCGGCGCAACAGACTCGCCGATTTCGGGAGAACGAGGTGAGGTCGTCGGTGGTGCAGTAGACAGTGGACTGAGGGGCGTGGGGCTCGAGCCTTGGGTGTAAATACGAGGCTCGAGCTGCTTAGACACGTGATCCCTAGTGGTCTTTTCAGGTGGAGGAAACGTTGAGGCGCGAAGTGGGTCACTGACCCCATCACGTTCCGCTCTGGTGGCTCCACTGTCTGACGACAATGAAACGTTTCCAACGAGTGGCGATTGCAAGCGGAATGGGCTCTCCATGCTCGTCTCATGATTATGGAGCTACCAGAAAAAACATCAGAGGTAAGTAAATCACGATGGAAACAAAAATGGAATCACGGAAATGAATGGGCAAAAAAGGTAAGGATATTTCCTCTTTGTAAAAAATACTTACAATTACGACTGTAGCGCTAACATTGTAATTATCGTATTTGTTGGTGGTTGACTCTGTCATCATCGTCGTGGTAGCGCTTTCCTCGGTGGTAGTGGTATGGGAAATATTGCCATTGCTACTGTTGCTAGTGGTAACAGGGAAAAGACGTTCTACCGTCTTGCAAGAAGCAATGCGCCTGGCTGTAAAACGTAGTCCGATTTTTGGAATTTCCTGAGGCAAGCTGCAAATGGCCGTATTGTTTGTCAAAATGTTGTACACACAAGGTGATTTCCAAACAAGGCACTCTTGACACGTTAAATGCCGACCGCATTCGCTCGAAATTGAACTAGGGGAGAGAACAAGCAAAAAAATGAAAATCATTTTGCTCTGTTTTTTGTACGACGAATTCGTACAATCGTTTTTGTAAAAAATAAAGAATGATGTGATGCTTGAAGGTCTATCATCTTCAAAGATCTAATCGCGAGTGACAATCTTTTTGCGAGATTGTCTTGCTGGAAAAAATGTGTGATGATGCAATGTGAACAAGAGACCTCAAATTTCCTAAAAATGTACATATACCTCGAATGGAAAAAACGAGACATGTCTACGACATTTTGTGATATCATTGTTTATATTATAAATTACTTGTTGGAAAAGCGATGATCTAAGCGAAAGCTAGTAATGGCCTACAGCACACACGCTACAAATAACGATATATAGTACGCGTTTTTATTTTTAGGATAAAGATCTTGTGGTCGCGCTTCGCTCATGATGAACAAGATCAGATTAATGATTAGGGTGGCATTGTACAAGGAAGGGGAGCTGACAACGTTACTCGTATAACTAGAGATCAGTGGCAGGTGGCTACTAATTTTTTGTTTCATAAAAATATATAGGTACATATATTTTCTGCAGAGCTGTGCGGTTACCAGTGCCCATGGCCAGAAGGGAACGGAACACCGATCCCAAGTCGAAAGTGGCCAACTGAGACTGGGGAGTAGAACAATTAGGTTGCTAGAGCCAAATCGCTCGTTGGGGTCGATTAGGTTGCTGGGACTGAATCGCACGGTGGGGCCGAACAAGTTGCTGGGGCAAAGAGGTCGATGGCTCGAATAAGTTCCTGGGGCCTTTGAGGTTGCTGGGGTCATTGAGGTTCTTGGGGCCTTTGAGGTTCCTGGGGCCTTTGAGGTTGCTGGGGCCTTTGAGGTTGCTGGGGCCTTTGAGGTTGCTGGGGTCATTGAGGTTGCTGGGGTCGAAGAGGTTGCTGACTCCTTTGAGGTTGCTGGGGCCTTTGAGGTTGCTGGGGTCGAAGAGGTTGCTGAGGCCTTTGAGGTTCCCTGGACCTTTGAGGTTCCTGGGACCGTTGAGGTTGCTGGGGCCTTTGAGGTTCCTGGGGTCTTTGAGGTTGCTGGGGTCTTTGAGGTTGCTGGGGACATTGAGGTTGCTGGGGTCGAAGAGGTTGCTGGGGCCATTGAGGTTGCTGGGGCCTTTGAGGTTGCTGGGGCCTTTGAGGTTCATGAGGCCATTGAGGTTGCTGGGGTCGAAGAGGTTGCTGGGGTCTTTGAGGTTCCTAGGGCCTTTGAGGTTCATGAGGCCATTGAGGTTGCCGGGGTCGAAGAGGTTGCTGGGACCTTTGAGGTTGCTGGGCCTTTGAGGTTCCTGGGGCCGAAGAGGTTGCTGGGGCCTTTGAGGTTCATGAGGCCATTGAGGTTGCTGGGGTCGAAGAGGTTGCTGGGGTCTTTGAGGTTCCTGGGACCTTTGAGGTTGCTGGGGTCGAAGAGGTTGCTGGGGTCTTTGAGGTTCCTGGGACCTTTGAGGTTGCTGGGGCCTTTGAGGTTGCTGGGGTCTTTGAGGTTGCTGGGGTCTTTGAGGTTGCTGGGGTCTTTGAGGTTGCTGGGGTCTTTGAGGTTGCTGGGGTCTTTGAGGTTGCTGGGGTCTTTGAGGTTGCTGGGGTCTTTGAGGTTCCTGGGGCCTTTGAGGTTCTTGGGGCCTTTGAGGTTCTTGGGGTCGAAGAAGTAGGTGGACCGGAATAAATTGCTGGGGCCGAAGAGGTAGGCGGTTCAGCCGACCTCCCAGTTGCGACCACCAAGTTCCTACTGCTCACTGGTTTCGGGCCTCTGTGTCCCGCACAGCTCCTCTTCAGTCTGTAATACTTTATGAGTGCAGCGTGAAATGCAAGCAACACAAACGATGCGATATTGACGCAAAAGTATTTTTTTAAAGCCGACTGACTCACTATAAAGTTGGTAGCCATGCTATTAAAAACGAAAATGTTAATAGCGAGAGCAGTCCTTACAAAGAAAGGTGCTGCTGACTGGTATAAAATCACCAACCTCTCAGCTTTATTTTAAATATTACGGTTAATTAAAGTAGTCTTAAAGTTTACAAGGTACACCTTGGTCGCCGGCTCGTATGACAATGACGAGTCGTAAAACGGAAAGGACATGAAAAGAAAAAAATATCCAATCAACCGTTAAAGATGTATATTTTAAATGGCATATCATCGTGATATTTATGAAAATATATACCTAGTACTGTAGTAAGCAAGCTTTCATAAAAAACCTATGAGCATGCAATCCTGATCTGACTGGAAAAACGTTCAGCTTGCGATATGTAAAACATGATGCAATGCTGTCGATTGAAGGAAAAAACGTTTGTTTTTTGTTTGTGCATGAAAAATAATTGCTTTTACACTGAACGTCTTTAAAACTGCATGTAACTAATAGATCACAAGCGGATTTAGAGTGTAATGGGCAGTGGTAAAAAAGGAAGCAGCTGCGCATTTTGTCTCTATAGACTAGTTAGCAACATTATAATGCATAATTGCTAGCTTTTCAAGTACGCGAGAGGGGGAATGAGCATATTGCTACTGGAATTACTGTCAGTGTAACTGCCGTCACGGTCTGCTTATTTTGTCGCTCCTGGCCACAATGATATTATTCGATATGATTACCTACTTACATAAAAACAAATATACATACCTAATCATGAAATATGGCAAAACGAAGCAAATAACATGTAGAGAGGTTACTAAAATGATTATGATACTAGATTGTATTGGGTTTCTACAAAAGCTAGGCGCTTCAATGCAGTTTTTGCGTAGTAATAAAGTGAAATAGTAGGACAAAAATGCGAGAGACCATGCAAAAATGTGTTTACTTACGTATAAATGTTTTTTTCTGCGAGTCCAATTATAAAAAACACAAACTAATTTAAGTATTCCACGCCGAATTCTTATAGAAAATTAGTAAATGAACACGACGAGAGCGTTTTTCAGTTGTGAAACCCATGAGTGATGTTATAAAACTAAAACTTTTTAGGCTAGCGCATTAGTTTTTTATTTGAAAGATGCTAATATTGTTTAAAAAACGAAATCCATGCTTTATTTTCATTTGAAACGTAAGACAGAATGAAAATGTATAAAAAATACACGTCACACGTTTAAAAAATGCGCGTTAAACGAAAACATACACGTCACACTTTAAAAAAATATGCACGTTAGACGAAAAATTGTACGTTTTTAGAAAAACTGATGGAAAAAGCGTTTTTCTAACGTTTTTATGTGAAATGAACAGTCACAGTTGAAGGAATAATAATTTAGATTTCAAAAAAAGATTACAAAATATTCGAATTTAAAAAAGGGTTTTCGAAATTCTAGTTAAAAACTGGAAATGCAAGCGATAACTATCATGGTCATTGTTGTTTCGCAGTAATAATGTAGATTTCAAAAAAAGATTACAAAATAATCGAATTTTTAAAATAGTTTTCGAAAATCTAATTAAAAACTGGAAACGCAAGCGATAACTATCATGGTCATTGTTGTTTTGCAGTAGATTTCAAAAAAAGATTAAAAACTATACGAATCTTTTTTTAAAAAATGCCTTTTGAAATTCAAAAATAAAAAGGAGAGCTATAGCATCCTTGTCATTGTTGTTTTATGCTCCCGTTTCCCTTCTGTCATGCGTAAAAATGTACACATAGCGAGTAGAAATTACATAAAAATACGTATTTCGTTTTTTGTAATGCGAATACGCTAAACGTGTTTTGAGATTGTACGATAGTCATGGATGAGCGATTCGAATGTTTCGATAAAAATATCCGAAATTGTGTTTGCAAAAAAGCTGAGCGATAAAATAAAAATGAGAGCCTTTGTTGTTGTTGTAATTAGAAAATGAACTGTCTGCGGCATTGTTCTTGCATAGCAACACAAGTATGTACACATATTATGCTGGTATTTGTGTATGTATTGCTACCTTGATCGTTTCCCCATTTGCGTGCAATAAAAAATGACGATGATGCTGCGTACAATAATTGCAAACGTTTTGATTGAATGTACATATATTATGCTGGTATTTGTGTATGTATGGCTACCTTGTTCGTTTGCACATTTATGTGCAATAAAAATGACGATGATGCTGCGTACAATAAATGCAAACGTTTTGATTGAATGTACATATACTATGCTGGTATTTGTGTATGGCTACCTTTTTTCCAGTTTCCCATCTGCGTGCAGTAAATAAAATGACGATGATGCTGCTGCGTTTGCGTACACTAAAATGCGAACGTTTTGATTGTAGATGGAAATTCCTTTAAATATCACTCGCGCGTAATTATTGTGATGTAAGAATGAAGGCGAACATTTAAATTTGGTAGATTTTTACTGATAATGTAGCATTTGCTAGTTAAAAAAGTAATATTCACGTTGTTCCTTTGTGCTGTTTTATGTAGCAGCAGAATATTCACTAAACTATTATGGCGCTACTAAGTCGATTGACGCAAATCCTGGGAACGTCTCATTCAAATCTTCTGGTGGCGACTGTTGTTCCACTGCGTCTTCAGCCAAAAGGGGAGAATGGCTGCGTTTCCGTTTGAAATAAATGAACACGACAGCGACAATAAGCAAAACACAAGCAACAAGTCCAATGCACGCTGCCGTTGTTGCCGGAAATGAGATTGGGGCGACAGGATTGCTCGGACAAAATGATTCGGAAGACGGGGGAAATACTATCGTTGTATTTTCAGGGCATTCCGCTTCGTTAACTGTACAAATTGATTGTGTTGATTGTTCGCACCATGTGCAGTTAGCCTGAAGGCACCAACCGCACGAATTGAAATGGCAATTTTGAGCCATCATGAAATGTTAATTAGGTAATTATTGTCGGTGGTGGTGGTGGTGGTGGCGCATAAAAATGCGAATAATCAGTGTGGTTTCGACATGGTCCATTAGCGCAACTTGTAGCGAGAGTGAGAGAAAGATGACTGGACGAGTCAAGAAGAAGAGATCAGGAGCAGTTTGTTTTTTTAGCGCTGATGCTATTAAGAGTGAAGACAGCGAAAAAACTCCCCTTTCATCCTGTTAATGCTTATCGCAGCTGCGAATGCTGGTCTTTGTGCTTGTGAGCATTTTGTAAGTATGAAAAAGTGTGCATTTTCATAAAAGATGTCAATCGGCAACCATGAAATCCCGTGCGTTGTCATCAACATTCATGCAAATATGCGTATTTTTCATGAGTTTTCATAAAAAATGTGTATTTTCATGAGTTTTCATGAAAAAATGTGTATTTTCATGAATAAAATGTATATTAGCATAGGTATTCATGCATATTTTCATCATGAACAAAAATAGGTATTCATAAAAATGCGTAATTTCATCATGCATCAAATTTACGTATTTCGAAAGGGGGCGGAGGAAGGAATTGCTGGTGGGAAGGCATTATATGTACATTATGGGAAAGTGCGTTGCTGACAAGATGATAAATATGTATGTATCGCTAGTAAAAAACTATTTGTCTTTGTTAGACGGTTGAGCAGGGCGGATATAGTAAAAACTAATTACCTATATAGATGCTATTGCGGTGGTGTGCAATGTAATTCGTGAATGTTCATCTGAAATCATCAGCTTTCATGTAAAATGAAAGGCAGTGTAGAATAGATGTCGTTACCAAAACGTTCCCGGTCATTGACCTGTTTTTTCTATCCCCCTTTTTCTTAAATGCGTACGCACAATGGAAACTCTCCATATCCCGTACTTGCTCGTTAAGGTTAAAATAAAAAACTGCGTAGTCGTCATTTCGGAAAAAAAGCGTCAGCATTATGATCTGAACCGGAAGGAATGATTGTAATCTTGGGTCTTCTTCGATGAATACTAATGAGATGATAAGCGCTAAATGCACAATCCCAAAAGTAAATTGCATTTATTCACAAGAGATCTATGCATTTCATCATTTGAAGTTATGGGATAGGAATTGAACGGTCAACATGCGTAATCTATTTGCGTGGATTATTATGTAATGTTAATATTTGCCCCCAAACCCTTTTTAATTTATTCACGATTTTATCGGGTGCATGGGGTTGCACAAGAAATGTTTTTTTAATCCTAAATATGATGGAAAATTGCTCGCTGGAATTAGTTGTCGATTTGAGCTTGAAAAGCGAGTGCGTCATATTTTTGTTGGTCCTTTGTAATAAAAAAGGATAATTTTAATTAACCATGAGGCGCAACAAAAAGAAAAACTCGGTTTTGGTGAAAGATCAGTTTTCTCCGATGGTTTTCCAAAATAATTTGGTTCGTTTGACTATATTCCAACAGCGCGTACCATTTAATGTTTATAAAAGGTAATTGTCGTTTCATAGCCCTTTTTCTCTTTGCCTCGTAGATTCTCGAGAGGATTGCTCATTATTGTTCGTTGGAAACCTTGAAGTCTTTCAGACTCATTAATAAAGCGTCATACAGTGCAGCCACGCGAGCATGGTACCGTTACGGTGTTTTAAAAGTGGGATCGTACATGTCAGACGAAAAAGCGGCGCTGAGGGATTTAATGGCTAAAACGGTTCCACTCACAAACGTAAAGGTGGCGTTTATCATGTTTACTGAGGGATTGGGCACGAACAACATATGGGGATTACAGGAAAAGTTCTGGTGTCGCTATGGCGCTGGTTTAAAGCATTTACATTTATTTGATTGTACTTACAATCAATGGATGTTGCTAAAAATCCTTCTCAATTTTGCGCCAAACGTTGAAACTCTCATTGTTGAAGAGATGGAACATCTGAACTACTATCGTCAGTGCGACATTTCCACTTGGCCGGCTCAAATCAACTTGAAATCCCTTAAAATTTCCGGATACGTGCCATTTCCAGATTGGTCCTTTCTTCAAGCTTTTCCTAATCTGGAGGTAAATTGTTTCCTAATCTAAGATCTTCTCATGTCCATTTAATTTCATTCACTAATTGGCTTTTTCTAGGCCATTGAACTCGGATTCTGTACCCTCCAACTTGTTAATGATCTCGCGCGACTCCGACAAGAAAACGGGAACCGTTTGCATCTCAAGACACTGGACATCATCCACGCCATCGAGCCAGTAGAGAACTTCTGTGACGCTCGTCTTGCTCTTTACAACTTTACTTGTCAGTTGACGTATATAAAGGAGGAATTACAGGCTAAAATTCTTGGCTCGCAATGCAGGACTCTGTACACATTAAAACTATTTCGCTTTCCACGACGTCAGCGGATTCCCATTCATTCATTCCCCTTCAGTCTCAACTTTCCCCACCTCAAGGAGCTGGAGCTTTGGGGCTTAATTACTGGCAACTTGAATTTCCTTTACTGGATGCCGACTCTGGAGAAAGTCAAGATGGATTTCCGTTGTCTGGAAACTGCTTTTGCTAAAGCGCCTCCCGCATCAATTCGGCATTACAAGGGTCGTGTGTATAAAGGCGACATTGTCATGCAGTCGGATATATTACTGCAAGCTGAGAACTTTCAGCACATTTGCTTGAAGGAGTTTTCCAGTGACTACGCATTTAAGGTAGATAGTTTAAAAACGTTTGCCAACTGGACTCCAAAACTACAAGTTCTCAGCTGCTTTATCGAGAAAGAGTTGAGACCGGGTTTTCGCAACAATTGGAAAGAGTTGCAGAGGGTTGAAGGGCTCAAAAAGTAATTTGAGTCATATGTACATAAAAGTTTCACTATTATTATTATTGTTAGGCTAGGGCGGCGGGTTTAATTTGGAATGGTTAACTTTTACTTTTCAGGTTTTATATTTTATCATGGTCACTATCTTTATTTCAGGTTAATCGAGTTAAACAGAAACGACAATAATCGCTTTTTGATCTTGTAGTCCAAATCACTAGAATGGCGAAATCATTTTTTGTAGCACAACAATATGTTTGTTAATATATAGGTATGTATGTGGGTTTCGGGTCATAATTTCCTTGAGAAGTGTATTGGCACAAGAGTATTGTTTTTTTAACACATTTATCAAATGACATAGTTGCTAGCGTATTAAATTAGTTCTGTGGGGACCCGAGTGTGAACAAGCGAAAAAAGGATTTTTTAAAGATCTCAAGATGATTTGGTGGAGGAGCAGCATATTGTTATTGTTGTTGTTGTCAGCTGGCATTACCGCGCAAGAAGGTAAGTAACGCATTGCGTTTTTTAATTATTGATGTAATTAAACAACATTGTTCCAATTACAGCGACAGCAGTTATATTTTTTAAATGTTGCAGATCGTTGCTCGGGACTGGATTGTGAAGACTGTGTTGGAGGTGCCGGTTGCCAGTACTGCTTAGGGCTCGTCAAGACCTGCATCCCTCCAAGTGCGAAATGTGACCAGCGTACCACCGTCGTCGTCGTTCCAGTCAATGCAACTGAACTTTGTCCACTCGCTCCCACCACCGTGTCACCACCACCAACTCCCGAGTCCAAGGCCACCTCAATCATTTGGCAGATCCTTATCGGAGTGGGACTTGTAGGACCGCCGGCCTTTTATTTGCTCTACCTTGTTTACGCCAGTGTCGCAGCGAGGCTCCGGAGGAGCAGATTGGAAAGACGTCCAATTGGGGGGATTTCGTCCCGCATAGCTTATCAAGAGCTGGAAGCGGCAATCAGTGAGCGTCGCGTCAGGATGGAGCGTCACTTGATTTCCCCCGAAGATCCTGCGGTTCACGGGGATGACCTGGAAGGAAGGGAAATGCCGCTTTTCCTGCCTTGTCCACCGCAGCCTCCGTCTAGTCCAATCAGCATTTTCACCGAAGACGAGATCCAGTCTCTTTTTCTAGAGTTTGACCGGAATCGCGACGGATTCATTACTTTTGATGACTTGAAGGCGGTGATGCAATCCATCGACGGACACGTGGATGACATTGAGCTGGAATTCATGATTCGGGACTGTGAACACGTCAATGGCCAAATTAATTTTCAAGGTGACTGAAATATATTATCATTGTTTTGCTGCATTGTGAATACGTAAATATAATTTGTAAACTATATTTTAAAAAATGTACATTTGTCTTTGTTTCCCTTCAGCCTTCCGACGAAAAATGATGCAGATTTCCAGCAGCCCATAGATTCCACGATGACATTTGCGGCAATGCGATCTCGTTTTACCACAATTAAATTTATAAATAACTCACTGTAAATGATCTCAATAATCTGTTTATTCTAATCAATTATTTTGACAATATTTTTGTTTATCCTAATCAATTTTTATGACAATAATATTGAAGGTTTCTTGGCTTGGGATATTTGCAGTTAATATATGAAAACTCTACTCACTTTTAATATGTACATAATAATTCCACAGAAAATGATGATTTCACTATAAAAAGCACGTTTCACTTCGGTCATTTGATTCTCGTTTTGAAAGCTAAATCTGCTCTATTCCAAATAGCTAGTATTCCTGACAAGTATCAATGTGCCCCAAAGCGCAGCAAACGCTCCGCAGCTCATACTCAACGAGAGTCTATTAAATACTAGGCTTTTCTACCACTTCTACAGTCACATATATAACTAAAAACTGCTCCATTCAAGTTTTAGCGTCAAACGTCTAATCATTTTTTATATAATTAAAAACGACAACAGCAAAGAGCTGGTAGTCAACGAGCAAGTACGGGATATGGAGAGTTTCCATTGTGCGTACGCATTTAAGAAAAAGGGGGATAGAAAAAACAGGTCAATGACCGGGAACGTTTTGGTAACGACATCTATTCTACACTGCCTTTCATTTTACATGAAAGCTGATGATTTCAGATGAACATTCACGAATTACATTGCACACCACCGCAATAGCATCTATATAGGTAATTAGTTTTTACTATATCCGCCCTGCTCAACCGTCTAACAAAGACAAATAGTTTTTTACTAGCGATACATACATATTTATCATCTTGTCAGCAACGCACTTTCCCATAATGTACATATAATGCCTTCCCACCAGCAATTCCTTCCTCCGCCCCCTTTCGAAATACGTAAATTTGATGCATGATGAAATTACGCATTTTTATGAATACCTATTTTTGTTCATGATGAAAATATGCATGAATACCTATGCTAATATACATTTTATTCATGAAAATACACATTTTTTCATGAAAACTCATGAAAATACACATTTTTTTATGAAAACTCATGAAAAATACGCATATTTGCATGAATGTTGATGACAACGCACGGGATTTCATGGTTGCCGATTGACATCTTTTATGAAAATGCACACTTTTTCATACTTACAAAATGCTCACAAGCACAAAGACCAGCATTCGCAGCTGCGATAAGCATTAACAGGATGAAAGGGGAGTTTTTTCGCTGTCTTCACTCTTAATAGCATCAGCGCTAAAAAAACAAACTGCTCCTGATCTCTTCTTCTTGACTCGTCCAGTCATCTTTCTCTCACTCTCGCTACAAGTTGCGCTAATGGACCATGTCGAAACCACACTGATTATTCGCATTTTTATGCGCCACCACCACCACCACCACCGACAATAATTACCTAATTAACATTTCATGATGGCTCAAAATTGCCATTTCAATTCGTGCGGTTGGTGCCTTCAGGCTAACTGCACATGGTGCGAACAATCAACACAATCAATTTGTACAGTTAACGAAGCGGAATGCCCTGAAAATACAACGATAGTATTTCCCCCGTCTTCCGAATCATTTTGTCCGAGCAATCCTGTCGCCCCAATCTCATTTCCGGCAACAACGGCAGCGTGCATTGGACTTGTTGCTTGTGTTTTGCTTATTGTCGCTGTCGTGTTCATTTATTTCAAACGGAAACGCAGCCATTCTCCCCTTTTGGCTGAAGACGCAGTGGAACAACAGTCGCCACCAGAAGATTTGAATGAGACGTTCCCAGGATTTGCGTCAATCGACTTAGTAGCGCCATAATAGTTTAGTGAATATTCTGCTGCTACATAAAACAGCACAAAGGAACAACGTGAATATTACTTTTTTAACTAGCAAATGCTACATTATCAGTAAAAATCTACCAAATTTAAATGTTCGCCTTCATTCTTACATCACAATAATTACGCGCGAGTGATATTTAAAGGAATTTCCATCTACAATCAAAACGTTCGCATTTTAGTGTACGCAAACGCAGCAGCATCATCGTCATTTTATTTACTGCACGCAGATGGGAAACTGGAAAAAAGGTAGCCATACACAAATACCAGCATAGTATATGTACATTCAATCAAAACGTTTGCATTTATTGTACGCAGCATCATCGTCATTTTTATTGCACATAAATGTGCAAACGAACAAGGTAGCCATACATACACAAATACCAGCATAATATATGTACATTCAATCAAAACGTTTGCAATTATTGTACGCAGCATCATCGTCATTTTTTATTGCACGCAAATGGGGAAACGATCAAGGTAGCAATACATACACAAATACCAGCATAATATGTGTACATACTTGTGTTGCTATGCAAGAACAATGCCGCAGACAGTTCATTTTCTAATTACAACAACAACAAAGGCTCTCATTTTTATTTTATCGCTCAGCTTTTTTGCAAACACAATTTCGGATATTTTTATCGAAACATTCGAATCGCTCATCCATGACTATCGTACAATCTCAAAACACGTTTAGCGTATTCGCATTACAAAAAACGAAATACGTATTTTTATGTAATTTCTACTCGCTATGTGTACATTTTTACGCATGACAGAAGGGAAACGGGAGCATAAAACAACAATGACAAGGATGCTATAGCTCTCCTTTTTATTTTTGAATTTCAAAAGGCATTTTTTAAAAAAGATTCGTATAGTTTTTAATCTTTTTTTGAAATCTACTGCAAAACAACAATGACCATGATAGTTATCGCTTGCGTTTCCAGTTTTTAATTAGATTTTCGAAAACTATTTTAAAAATTCGATTATTTTGTAATCTTTTTTTGAAATCTACATTATTACTGCGAAACAACAATGACCATGATAGTTATCGCTTGCATTTCCAGTTTTTAACTAGAATTTCGAAAACCCTTTTTTAAATTCGAATATTTTGTAATCTTTTTTTGAAATCTAAATTATTATTCCTTCAACTGTGACTGTTCATTTCACATAAAAACGTTAGAAAAACGCTTTTTTCCCATCAGTTTTTCTAAAAACGTACAATTTTTCGTCTAACGTGCATATTTTTTTAAAGTGTGACGTGTATGTTTTCGTTTAACGCGCATTTTTTAAACGTGTGACGTGTATTTTTTATACATTTTCATTCTGTCTTACGTTTCAAATGAAAATAAAGCATGGATTTCGTTTTTTAAACAATATTAGCATCTTTCAAATAAAAAACTAATGCGCTAGCCTAAAAAGTTTTAGTTTTATAACATCACTCATGGGTTTCACAACTGAAAAACGCTCTCGTCGTGTTCATTTACTAATTTTCTATAAGAATTCGGCGTGGAATACTTAAATTAGTTTGTGTTTTTTATAATTGGACTCGCAGAAAAAAACATTTATACGTAAGTAAACACATTTTTGCATGGTCTCTCGCATTTTTGTCCTACTATTTCACTTTATTACTACGCAAAAACTGCATTGAAGCGCCTAGCTTTTGTAGAAACCCAATACAATCTAGTATCATAATCATTTTAGTAACCTCTCTACATGTTATTTGCTTCGTTTTGCCATATTTCATGATTAGGTATGTATATTTGTTTTTATGTAAGTAGGTAATCATATCGAATAATATCATTGTGGCCAGGAGCGACAAAATAAGCAGACCGTGACGGCAGTTACACTGACAGTAATTCCAGTAGCAATATGCTCATTCCCCCTCTCGCGTACTTGAAAAGCTAGCAATTATGCATTATAATGTTGCTAACTAGTCTATAGAGACAAAATGCGCAGCTGCTTCCTTTTTTACCACTGCCCATTACACTCTAAATCCGCTTGTGATCTATTAGTTACATGCAGTTTTAAAGACGTTCAGTGTAAAAGCAATTATTTTTCATGCACAAACAAAAAACAAACGTTTTTCCTTCAATCGACAGCATTGCATCATGTTTTACATATCGCAAGCTGAACGTTTTTCCAGTCAGATCAGGATTGCATGCTCATAGGTTTTTTATGAAAGCTTGCTTACTACAGTACTAGGTATATATTTTCATAAATATCACGATGATATGCCATTTAAAATATACATCTTTAACGGTTGATTGGATATTTTTTTCTTTTCATGTCCTTTCCGTTTTACGACTCGTCATTGTCATACGAGCCGGCGACCAAGGTGTACCTTGTAAACTTTAAGACTACTTTAATTAACCGTAATATTTAAAATAAAGCTGAGAGGTTGGTGATTTTATACCAGTCAGCAGCACCTTTCTTTGTGAGGACTGCTCTCGCTATTAAGATTTTCGTTTTTCAATAGCATGGCTACCAACTTTATAGTGAGTCAGTCGGCTTTAAAAAAATACTTTTGCGTCAATATCGCATTTTCGTTTGGGTTGCTTGCATTTCACGCTGCACTCACAAAGTATTACAGACTGAAGAGGAGCTGTGCGGGACACAGAGGCCCGAAACCAGTGAGCAGTAGGAACTTGGTGGTCGCAACTAGGAAGTCGGCCGAACCGCCTACCTCTTCGGCCCCAGCAATTTATTCCGGTCCACCTACGTCTTCGACCCCAGCATCCTTATCGACCCCAGTAAACTCTTCGACCCCAGCAACCTTATCGACCCCAGCACCTTACGACCCCAGCAACCTCAAAGACCCCAGCAACCTTCGACCCCAGCAACCTCATCGACCCCAGCAACCTTATCGACCCCAGAAAACTCTTCGACCCCAGCAACCTCAAAGCCCCAGCAACCTCAAACGCCCCAGCAACCTACGACCCCAGCAACCTCTTCGACCCCAGCAACCTCAAAGTCCCAGAACCTCAGACCCCAGCAACCTCTTCGACCCCAGCAACCTCATCGCCCAGCACCTCATCGACCCCAGCAACCTCTTCGACCCCAGAACCTCAAAGGCCCCAGCAACCTCATCGACCCCAGCAACCTCTTCGACCCCAGCAACCTCATGCCCTCATGAACCTCAGGCCCTAGAACCTTACGACCCCAGCAACCTCTTCGACCCCAGCAACCTCATCGGCCCCATGAACCTCATCGGCCCCAGCAACCTTATCGACCCCAGCAACCTCATCGCCCCAGCAACCTTATCGACCCCAGCACCTCTATCGACCCCAGCAACCTCATCGACCCCAGCATCCTTATCGACCCCAGAACCTCATCGCCCCAGCAACCTTACGGTCCCAGAACCTCAAAGTCCAGGGAACCTCAGGCCCCAGCAACCTCTTCGACCCCAGCAACCTCAGGCCCCAGCAACCTCATCGACCCAGCAACCTCTTCGACCCCAGCAACCTTATCGACCCCAGCAACCTCAAAGGCCCCAGCAACCTCACGACCCCAGCAACTCTTCGGCCCCAGCAACCTCATCGCCCCAGAACCTCATCGACCCCAGCAACCTTACGACCCCAGTAAACTTTCGAGCCATCGACCTCTTTGCCCCAGCAACTTGTCGACCCCACGTGCTTCGACCCCAGCAACCTAATCGACCCCAACGAGCGATTTGGCTCTAGCAACCTAATGGTTCTACTCCCCAGTCTCAGTTGGCCACTTTCGACTTGGGATCGGTGTTCCGTTCCCTTCTGGCCATGGGCACTGGTAACCGCACAGCTCTGCAGAAAATATATGTACCTATATTTTTTTATGAAACAAAAATGGGTAGCCACCTGCCACTGATCTCTAGTTATACGAGTAACGTTGTCAGCTCCCCTTCCTTGTACAATACCACCCTAATCATTAATCTGATCTTGTTCATCATGAGTGAAGCGCGACCACAAGATCTTTATCCTAAAAATAAAAAAACGCGTACTATATAACGTTATTTGTAGCGTATGTGCTCCAGCCATTACTAGCTTTCGCTTAGATCATCGCTTTTCCAGCAAGTAATTTATAATATAAACAATGATATCACAAAATGTCGTAGACATGTCTCATTTTTCCATTCGAGGTATATGTACATTTTTAGGAAATTTGAGGTCCCATGTCTACATTGCATCATCACACATTTTTTTCAGCAAGACAATCTCGCAAAAAGATTGTCACTCGCGATTAGATCTTTGAAGATGATAGAGCTTCAAGCCTCACATCATTCTTTATTTTTACAAAAACGATTGTACGAATTCGTCGTACAAAAAACAGAGCAAAATGATTTTCATTTTTTTGCTTGTTCTCTCCCCTAGTTCATTTTCGAGCGAATGCGGTCGGCATTTAACGTGTCAAGAGTGCCTTGTTTGGAAATCAGCTTGTGTGTACAACATTTTGGCAAACAATACGGCCATTTGCAGCTTGCCTCAGGAAATTCCAAAAATCGGACTACGTTTTACAGCACGACGCTTTCCTTCCTGCAAAACGGTAGAACGACTTTTCCCTGTTACCACTAGCAACAGTAGCAATGGCAATATTTCCCATACCACTACCACCGAGGAAAGCGCTACCACGACGATGATGACAGAGTCAACAACCAACAAATATGATAATTACAATGTCAGCGCTACAGTCGTAATTGTAAGTATTTTTTACAAAGAGAAAATATCCTTACCTTTTTTGCCCATTCATTTCCGTGATTCCTTTTTGTTTCCATCGTGATTTACTTACCTCTGATGTTTTTTTCTGGTAGCTCCATAATCATGAGACGAGCATGGAGAGCCCATTCCGCTTGCAATCGCCACTCGTTGGAAACGTTTCATTGTCGTCGGACAGTGGAGCCACCAGAGCGGAACGTGATGGGGTCAGTGACCCACTTCTCGCTCCAACGTTTCCTCCACCTGAAAAGACCACTAGGGATCACGTGTCTAAGCAGCTCGAGCCTCGTATTTACACCCAAGGCTCGAGCCCCACGCCCCTCAGTCCACTGTCTACTGCACCACCGACGACCTCACCTCGTTCTCCCGAAATCGGCGAGTCTGTTGCGCCGAGTTTTACGACAGAGGGCGACACATTTCACCCGAGTCCTCCATCTCCTCCGTTCTCCTCTTCACGCCCCTCTATTGAGGATACTTTGGGCTCCGCCTCCTCCGCCGACGAACGTGATAGCAACACCACTGCTCCTCCGCCTTTCTCATCACAATCATTCGCAGGAAGCGGAATCCCTTTGGTCGCCACCGCCTCAACTCCATTCTCCTCCTCTGGGGATGACACCACACATTTCTCCACGTCTTTCTCCTCGCCAGGACCGAGCATCCCGTTTGTCACCTCCGACTCGACTCCATTCCCGTCTGCTGAGAATGACAGCGCACGAATCACTCCATTCCCCGCGTCTTTCCCCTCGTCTCGACCCAGCAACCCGTTGGCCGCTACAGACTCGACTCCATTCTCCTCTCTCGAAGACAACCTCACACGAGCCACTGCTTTCTCCGCATCTCCCCAATTAACCCGAGCGGACAACCTGATGGTCACCACCGACTCGGCTCCATTCTCCTCTCTCGAAGACAACCTCACACGCGCCACTGCTTTATCCGCATCTCCCCAATTAACCCGAGCGGGCAACCTGGTGGTCACCACCGACTCGGCTCCAATCTCCTCCACTGAAGATCAAACCACTGAGCATCCTCCTCTCTCGGCACCTTTCTCCTCAACACAAGCCGGCAACCCTGTGGTCACCACCACCGACTCGACTCCATTCTCATTTGCTGAGGATAACATGACAGAGCCCACTCATTTCTTCGCATCTTTCTCGTCTACTGGAGCGGGCATCCCTTTGGTCACCACCGCCTCAACACCATTCTCCTCCGCTGATGATGATACCACCCACGCCGCTCCTTTCCCCGCATCTTTCTCCTCAACACAAGCGGGCAACCAGTTGGTCTCCACCTCCTCAACTCCGTTCTCCCCTGCTGCTGAGGACAATAGCGAGCGAGCCACTCCGCTCCCCTCCCCCGAATCTCACAACGACAACAATACCACCCCGGAGGAGACGAAAAGAGACTCCGCCCCGTTCCCCCGTGGTTACCATGGTGATGCAGATGAACACTCGTCTCGTCTCTCGTCGTCTCCTCCTCCTCTTCTTCCAGGACTCTTCAAAAGAGTAACGCCCACCACAGGACAAACGTATTTTGTCCCACCACCTCACGCTCGTTCTCGCAATAACGAGGAACAAAGGATATTATCTCCGTCGTCCCCTTCTCTTAACCCGATGACAATGCCCGAAACACCACCGAATCCTGGCTCCTCCTCTAGTCCTCTTAACTCCAGCAAAATCCCCATGACCACCGGAGACAATGTGCCAAAAACCACCTCCAATGAAACAACGAGCAGTTTTGCTTTGCCAAACAACGACAGTCTGACAACGCAAGTCGTGAATGTTTCCACGACAACCGCAAACTCTCCAACACCACCACCTGACAACTCAACTACCGTGACGCGAGAAGTCATGCAGAACGGTGGAAAGGTCATCAACCTTGCCAGCATTGTGTTTACATCAGCACTTTTAGTTTTGTTGTTAGTTATCCTTCTTGAACGCGCACTAAAAACATCTGCTAAATTAACGACGGATAAAGTTTAACATCATTATCATCACCTTTTTTCATTTTTGCCCATTTTCTCTGTACCTCGCGCACTAAAAACATCTGCTAAATTAACGGCGGATAAAGTTTAACATCATTATCATCACCTTTTTTCATTTTTGCCCATTTTCTCTGTACCTCGCGAATGGGAAATTGTACTTTACAAAAAGTCGGAATTAATTTTTACTTGCCTGTGAAATATTTACTGGTGTATTTTTTATTAATCATGTTGCCAACAAACCATTGTGACAATAAATATGTTTATGCAATATGAATTTCGGTCCTCCTCCTCTTTGCATTTGGACAAAAAGCTGCTCGTTTCATAAAAATACATATTATTACACATGTTTTTTGCAAATTATATTACCCGTTTTACTTTTGTCGCATAAGCCTATAAGTATAAAAATGGAATGATATCGTGCAATGAATATCTTCGTGCAATGAATTAAGCCACTCTACATAAAGCAATGGACATATCCCTCATTTAATTTCAATTTCTGTAACCCAAACTCTACTTTTCAGTTACAAACCTCTATAAACCTATAAAAGGGTGTACAGTTCTTCACATGATTATATACGCATATGTTATTCCCTTGATATACACCTCATACCTGATTATTAATTAACCATGCATAAGCCTTGATAACCATCTCCAAGCGTCATGCTCGAAAAACTCAAACATAGCGTCTCATGCGTTCACGCTTGAACGCCCCGCACGAAATACCACTCTCTCCATTTGAAATACATGGATTTCGAACTGTCATTTAAGTCTTCACTCCAATTATCGCCTATAACAGTTACTACTGGTAAGTTTGTCTGCACATCACAATACTTTTTTATTCGATTTATGTGTAACAAAATAACCAAGAATGTAGTTAGAAGCAATAAATTTAAACAACATGTACACTGTATGTACACTTTTAATGTGCGTTAGTTGAGCCTTTTAAATAAATTGAGATTGACTTCAGCCCCAACGATACCACACGAGTAGTAAGTGAAGTTCATCCTTTCCTGTCTATAACCATTGCAATTTCTTTGCGCGTTCGCATCACACTGTGTGCGAACATGACATAAAAAGAAGAAATTCCACACGGAGGTTTTATATGGTTATCTTATTGTTCATAAAGTGAGACATAAAATTTATGGATACAAACTAGTAAAATGGTGGTATGGCAGTAGCGTTGGGAAGAGATCTATTCGTTATGCCTCATGGATATTGGTAGCCTTATTATTATTGCTATTCCATATTCTTGTACATCCCCTACTCACCAAGCCTTTTCTGCTCGTCTTATATTCCCAAACCGTCGTGTGTCAGTACAATGTTATTATGATGCATATAATACGTTTCATATTTCTCCTAGCCATATCACTTCAATTGCTCAATTCATTCCTTCATGGGATTCATTCTAGGGCGTATTTATGTTATAGGGGAAAAGATAAGGCACATTATGCACAATAGATAAACGATATACTCCATTTGTAAGAAGTTCTGCATTGAGTACATAATATATCAAAGTAATAGTATTTATTAACAAGCTAAAATAAAATATTTAATAGATGCAAAGGGTGACGGGTGTAATACTTGAAAATGGAAATTAAAACAAGCAAACAAAAAAGCCACAAAAACACTATTTTTCTGTAGCATGTTTATTATAAAATTCCTAACATCTCCACTGTCTATGATTTAACTCTATAAAAGACACTCTGGATCATTGGAAAGGGAACGCTATAAGTGCATGAACTTGTGCATATTTGTACTCGGTTCTGAAACCGCACGTTCCAAAGAACAAGTAACGTTTCATTTCACACAATTTGAGTTTGTGATTAAGATCAACATACACTTGCACTTCTTGGAAAATTGTTTGTTTCGTCTCCCATAGGTGAATGCTTAAATCTTTAAAACCTATTCACCCAATTCACCGTATACATTCTTTCCTACTCCATTGACTGTACAAAAGCATGCATGTATTCTTTAGAACAAAGTTTCTTCGAGAACAATTACTTGTTATATGCATCTAACTTTTTGCAAGACCAGAAAATGTTAGAAAATGGTCATGCTGTATGTTTGCGATACCCATTTCCCGTCATACATTTTTCTGAGAACCAGTTGCACGAGCAAAGGTTAAAGACACGAAATAATGTTTTTTACAGAAATATTTTTATTTAAATCTTATAATTATACAAACGTATGTATATCACATAACATACATACCTATTATGTATTTTATACATGACTTGTTTGGGATTTCTTGTGAAAGTGCAGTTTCATCATTTTCATACTTATTCATTAGAAAATAACATAATAGAAGTATTCATGTCATGGTCAACAGAAACGAATAGGATGTATTAATCTTACTGAGGGATTACTATTGTTAAATACAAAGGCTTATAATAATTTCAAAATGACATGGTACTAAAATATCTTAGAAAAGTTCAATAAATTCAACCTCGGTGTTATGAATTTATTCTATGCATTCCGCCCCGATGAAGTTGTTCTCTTTATGAAACGGCAACTTGAAGTAATTTAGGAATCTGTAAATAAAATAGTTCATAGTTCAAGCAATTTTGGAGAATTACTTCTTAGTTCGCTTTTAAGAATTTGGTATGCATCTTCGACGTTAAAATACCGTATAAAAAGTATCAATTTCCTCTCTTGTTTGATTCATTATAGTTTCTTTTTATCGACATCGTACCATTTCCTCCAATTATGCTGCAGCTGAATAAACCTTTACATTTTTATTTATAATATATTTTGCACAAATGATAACTACAATCATTATGCACTTATAAATTCTAACAAACAGTTGCATCAGCAGATAGTACCTTTTCAAGCTTTTATTTCACTTTCTCTCATGTCCGTAGTCACAATGATAAAACGAGCAGACAAAATGATAATAAAAGTAGTGCGGAATGAATCCTCCTCTAAACCTCCCACAAAATCGAAAAATCATTCGACAAGAAGAGCTAACAGCAAAGCCCACTGTTCATGGCCTGCCTTTCCCCCGTTCCCTCACAATAGAATTTACTTTTATTCATCGCAATAAAAGAGAAAACAATACATCATTTTCATCGTATTATTACTTCTTGTGCCAATTCCTACTCCTCCTCATTTCTCTGTTTTAGGCATATAATCTTTATTACATACGAATATACGAGCACCAAAAATAAACCTTGCTCTCCTACGTGATGCGCTGATGTTGACATCTCCAACCGACAGTTCCACTACCAATAAAAACGAAAACCATTAAAATGGTGCAAATTTTTATCGGCCTACCAAAATTCACGGATGGATCGGAGTCATTGAAGGGAGGCAACTTTCTTCCTGCTTCATTCTCGGTTTTATGAAAATATTTTATTTCCGCGTGACAACATCAACAGAATACATTTCAATTTTCATATCACTGGTGAAGGACATACTCTTATACAAAGCATAGGTAATATGTGCAGTAACAACAAGAACGCGTCTACACGTATTTACACCAAAAATTCCCATTCTTGTCCATTTAACTATCCTTCAGCAGCATTGCAGTATGCAGTTGAAAAGTAAAATAGTAACACTGGGCATACAATTTCAAAAATTATTTCAATTTGGGGGAAATATCGAGAGATTTTAAAATTACTCCACTAATCAAACTACTTCTGTCACATTGAACATATTTTATTCATTGAACATTCACCTAAATAATCATCCGAGACGACGAAGTTGAGATTTCTCACTTTTCTGTTTAAAATTTTGTAGGGGCACGGTGAGTCATGTACTTTTACATTATATAGAACAGTGGTAGGTAAGCAAGAGAAAACTTGCAACCTTCAACCTTCCGCTAATTATAAAAAGAAACTGCGTGTAATGGGAAAATGACAAATGTACTAATTGTATGCTTCATTATGTATATCACCACATTGTTTCGCAACACGTCAAAACAAACTGTAAAAAAATATTCCCTACTCATGAAGAATAGTGTCTTTATAATACATACATGAACGAGTATACGGTAAGAATAATCCGACAGTTCCGTTTAATCTCATGAAAAACAACATTGGTAGGAGGTAGCAAATAGACCACGTATTACCGATGCAATTTTGTTTTTAGATACTAATATAGAAAATAATATAATTAACCGATGATGTCACATGAATGTCTGATCTGATGACGGCAAACTGTGATCATGATAGCATTCTTAAATACAAATGGAGGAAAAGTCGTCTCCAACAAACTAAAATCAGAGTATTTCTCGGATATATGCTGTCAAATGTATCAAACTGATTTTGCTGTCAAAGAATTGTACTGCCTAACCACTATAATTTTTCAGATAGTTTCTCAAGTTTATATTTCTTGGTTTCTTGGCCGCCTTCCCATCATGTTCGTAAAATTTCAACAAGAACTTCAATTCTATAGCATGCTCATATTAATCCAACAAATAGGCTAGAACTCGTGTGAGGAGTTGCTCGTTGTCAATAAGAAGCATTTCAAAAAAAAATAAAATAAAGCAGTAGGTAGTTCTATGCAGGCAGTACAGATATATATAACTGGAACTTCGATCAGCCATCGGGAAATGCAACTCATGATCTGATCTTTGACATCAAGTGGTCAAATGAAATGTTTACCCTATACAGGAAAGCCATACTGCTTCCAGTGTCTTGTTGATATGTACTTACTGGAGTAGCGTTTGCTTCCAAAGGACTGCTGAAACTTGCAGGACATTGTTACTGTATTGATAGCGTTAATCACTAGTCATATTTTAAGCATTGTGATTTAATATGGTGTAATCTTTACAAACCGTTACTTACGACTCATGGTCATACAAAAATTACATCATTCGACTCGTTCAACATTGAATAAAATACAAATCCAATAAATAATGATTTGTTAGCATGTTTCGATTATAACGAAACGATGCAACCTAGCCCCCCACCACCATCCATGTGAATGAATGTGTTTAACTTATTGTAATCGAGTGTTTTAATTACAGGTACTCTACATTTTCCTTGATCGGTAACATTAGATTCAAGGGGCAATGAGAGGATCAGCAATGATGTTTTTGGCAATTTTTGACTAGTCAGAGACGAACATTGTGACAGCCAGTGAACTATGAAATCACAACAACTAACAAAAAAATCATAAAAGATGCGCATCAGATTCATTCAGGCGAAATCACTTGAATTTTGGCATGTCGTATTGCTGATGGATCATCAAAATTTTAAGCGTTATATTCTTTGCCGTACATTACATCATGACTTCGTGTCTTGATAATTTCCATTGCATTTAAGTATTCCTTTTGTGCTTTCACTTCCATTTTTCAGACAGCTATAAATTGAATCGTAGACGCGATTTACAGAGGTACATTAAAAATAATAAAATGGGTATACAATGGGGAACAAGAATGATAGAGTAACGATCTCAACGCTAGTAAAACAGCATGCATTTTTTTCGGTAAAAGTGCCCATTCAGCTATTTACTATTCAGCGGCAGGAACCGAGGCAAAAATTAGATAAAACGAGAGGACAAAACGGTGAAAGGAGAAATATTATTGTCATCATAATTATTACTGTGTGGATTCATACTGCTTAAGTATGGATGTACATAAATGTGAAACCAACCGTGATCTGTATACTACGATCGTAAAAGGAAAGATTCAGAAACGTTTTTACGTAACTGAATTTTAAGTACCAGAGAACATATCCATCCCTATTTACTATTTGTTTGCAAATTGTCTGCTGTAATAATACGCTACCAGTTTCTCTAGGGCACAAAACATCACGATGTTCTGTAATGGAAGCTGCCTTATCTTATTGTTAGTACGGCTTAAAATGCATTGAGATCATAAAAAGGCAGTAAATCTGAGTGAATGGGCCTGATGAACGCATCAATTGCTCCTACTTGTCCTATGTCTTCGTTTTAGAATTCATAGCAATGTCAACACCACAACAGTAACGTGGTGATCAAAAGCCAAACATCAGTAACATTGGAATTGATGCGTCACTGGTAAAAAAGTTACTATAATTCTTGATGCACGTAAATATGTACGTTCAAACTAGCCCGTGAGTCATAATAAGATAGTGAAAGTCAAAAAATGGTGCCTATTAATATAATGCATTATGTCATTTCTGCTTTCATACTCACTTGGAATGGAATATTAGAAAGTACTAATTAAAAATTAGTTTAAAAAGTAGTTTAAATTGTATTTTGAATGGACAGTATGGTTCTCTCAAAACTTTTCATGTACTGCAGCGTGAAACCGTCGCTTCCGGTCTTTGTCTTTTAAGCTGTGTAGTAATGTTTATTAAGGCGCATATATAAATGCTAAATGTAGCCTTGCATCACATTATGTACATTGTGCACAAAACTACACGAGCCATTCTATTTGCTTTGAGTACAAGTGTGTATTTGACTTCGGCTCGCATCGCACTTATGTACATGTAAGCACATGAACAAATTCAGACCAACCGGTATTTTCATGTATAGAAGAAAGCATGCTACTTCAGCAGCACAGGAAACCAGAATCATGAATATTATTATGAAGAAACAAGAAACCCATTGTATAATAAACCGTGCTAGAAGCAACCACGTGCAATTACTACTTTGGGTTTTTAAACAATAAGGCACCCGCTGACCCGTTTAGTAAAGGCTATTGATGTCATTGATACTTGAAACAATGAATAGCAAATTAGATCGCCAGTTCGGCAGGCAAAACATTATCGTGCGGTTTGATAGAAATTGTAGTATATTGAATTATCCAATTTTTAGGGAAAGCTCAGAATACATCGTTTTATTAAAAACGTACGTCATGAACGTTTGGTGAATGGTTTTTATAGGGAAAAGTGTGTGGATAAGTTATTGTACACAATCAAAGCTAACGTATATAATACGAATAAAATGTAAACGTATTTTTATGGGCAAAATATTTGTTGGGTTAAGGTAAATATAGGTAACAAAGTAACAACGCATATAACATATCACAATGGATGTTGTTCAGCTTTCTTCCTACCTTCTTTTAATAAACGAAAGAAGTGCATGAATGGTGTGAAATGGCGATGTTTTCGGGAGCCCACTTCACTATATGGTAGTGTATGGAGCTCCACAAAGATGTGATATGGTAGTAGCAGGGAACAGTAGTTCTTTAATCAAATCAAACTGCAAACGGATTCATAAAAGTATCTTCTGCTTGGATCCGTACTATATATATAACCCTGCTCTATCGTACCGAAAAAAGAAACGTGAGTTGCGTTAACTTGTAATTTTCAATGATAACTATAAGCTACATAATACGTGCTAATAATATACATATTCGCATAATTCTTTAACAAGACATAGATCCACATCCACAATAGAAAAGTGAATGGTAGAAATCCTCATATCCGGCAATTCCATCTCCACTTCTACATATGTACCTTTTATATAAAACACTCTGAATTTTGGAGTCCAAAATGCCGAAGGAATTATAAAAAACGAGAATGCGGCCAAGCTCTTGGGACAGACAGATAACCGTGAGATCTCATACATTACAAAAAAATACAACATCGAGAAGCAGCTAGTTGTTTGTCGTGTTTCTCACTCCATCTGGCTCTGGGTTTGACTTTCCATAATATACGATGACTACTGTTGGTTTTTATTCCATCCAATTCATACAAAGACAAACATTCAAGCAGATAGTTTGATATATACCCACTACTACTATATGCACACACAGACACATTCCGTTTTTATATCAAAACGACGAACTGTTGTGTGTGGTAAAGCGCTGAGCGGAGCCATCCTATATTCTAGTGAACTAGTGAAGCATAATATTATAAAGATCTTATTGCTTTTTTATACGTGGCCGCAGACTGCCAACGTATACACTACCATTTTTACTTATCATTATTATCTATCGTAGAATTTTTGCTGCTTTAATTTCGCCCATATACGATAGGATGATGCACATATGGACGGACGTTCACATGATCCTACATTCCTCCGGTAGCAGCAGCAGCAGCAGCAAACCACCACCAAGATAACTGAAAACTTTCGTCTTCCACAGACAAGATGCATGCGGATGCCTTTTAAACCGAGAATATCTTTCCGCAAATATTATGGCTTAAGCTTAACCGTTTTTCTTATTACAAGTCTTATCTGCTCTCTTATCCTTCTTCCCTATAAAATATCCATGCTTTGCGTGTTATCATCGTGGTAAAGCTGTAAGCATGTATGTCATGTAGCATGCATGCATGCTTATAGGCCAAAAAACAGATATGTACGTCCAAGATGTGTTTTTTAGAGGTGGAAAATCCTTCACGTATATTCTGGGAGATTCTCTCATATGAGTAGCACGTAAGCATGTATGGGTATTTATTAATGCTTCGTAAATGTACGCGTTCGTCTAGCTCGTGGAGATACGACGGGAAGCACGGAAAGGGAAAGAAGTTGTTGTAAGAGGCTCGTTCAGTGCGAACAGTTGTGCTTTTGCATCGTCACAGAAAAGTTTAGCTCTATTTTCCTTTCGTCTCTCTCATTATTATTATTATTCTTATTATTATAAGCAAAGCAAGCCAGCCGTTCAGCCAAAAACAGCAGCAAGCAAGCAGCATAGCAGCTTTTTGTATTGAAATACTTTGTCATCATCATCATCTTCACCGTCATCGTCAGCAACATTTCTACATCAGCCGCTAAATACCTGCTGCTATTTGATCTTGATCGCCACTTCTACTCGACTACACACAACACAACAAAAATCAAAACTTACAATAAGCTAAAAAATATAGATTTACTACTTGCTGCTACGCACCATTGCCGCTCTCTAGTTGTCATTTGACCTTTGACACTGTTTTGCTACTTTTTTCTCCGCTGTTCTCTTGCTTTGTCCGTTTCTAACGTGTTTGATTGAAAAAAAACGAACTTTTGGAAGAAGAAACAATCAAATTAATATTATTGTCTTGAAAGATTTTCTCAATCGAATGGTTATCGTGAAAGTAGACAAGGAGAGAAAACAACCTTGAACACTTTTTTTATAAATGATAAGCTTAGTTTTTAGATGAAGTTTTTATATATCAACCAGCCTCAGTTGCTTTAATGGTACCTCTTGCAGTTGCAGCCGCAAGACAAACCTTTGCTAAAAAATTAAGAAAATAAAAAACTGCTTTTTGTTGTTAAATCACCGCTTTATTATTATTACTACTTTGTTGATGTTTTACTATAAATATACAGTTTAATTAAAGTACTAATATTTTTTTTGTTCTCCCCCTCTGCAATCTTTCAAAAAAAGTACTGTTTAAAAACACACGATACAAATGAATGGATGTATATGCATTGCCTTGTGTGTTGCACTATATATATGACTTTTGTTACTGATTTAACCAGAAATTAAGATAATTGAAAGCATTATCTTTAGGAGTACAATCGCTGTACAGACAGAAGAAGAGAAAGCATATTTCCAAATTGATTTCCATTAAAAAGTTTAACATATAATTATCTTTTATTCCAATAATAATTACTGAACTGTTGTGCAAAACCGTAAGCCAGTAAAAATATAGACTTTTTATAGACAAAACTAAACGATAAAGTCAAGAGAATTAAAACAAAATTTAAGTTTGAAGCAAAACTTTCGTGATAAAAAATTACCAAACAAATCTATCCACCACCACATTTCCTTTAAAAAACAATTTGTAGCAACGCAAAAAAACTACCTTTAACAGAGCTACCTCTCAGCATCCAGCAGCAACAAACCGCTTTTTTGCTTCCCTCCTCAGCTAAATACGCAAGGTAAGAAGATTGATTGATATAAATAAATTACTTTCTTTTTTAAAAATGGAACTGTTTCTATTCAAACGTCCCACACAACATAATTAATAATATGCATTTTTAAACTATACATTCGCAATTGATTGGATTTCTTCACTACTACTACTATTACTCATGTATGTAAATACTTTAAAAAAGTGTTTCTCTGGGTTTACAATAATATGTGATTGTGCAGTTTTTTTAAGTTGTGACGATGATCATGGTAGTGTTTTTTGTGCATTTTTGTTGTTTAATTTAGTGGTGGTGATGGGATTAGTGTGCATTTCTAGTGTTTTTTTTTCTTCACATCCGCCTCCTCCTCTGATTAAGCTTAAGTTTAAATTTGGTAGTGTGAATTTGTTTGTTAAACAACATGTTCATTAAATTAAACCCTGATAATTTTCATAATATTCAAAAACACACTCTCGCTCGCTTTGTGCTGAAAAGAAGAGAATGGAGCTAGCTGAGATGATAATGAGAAGGTGATCTATGATCATCACATGCAGATTTCCAGATAGATAGACTAAAAAATTATTCTATCCACCTTCTCATTCATTCTTTTCGCATGTTGGTCTCATCTTGCGCATCTATCTAAAATGCACGCACTCTGTTGCCTCTTGTGTGGCCGATGAGCAAGCGGGAAAAACGAGTTTGCCTTTTTTACCCATGCATTTTCCCAATAAGCTCTCTGGCAATAGGCGAGAAAAACTAAACTTGTGATATGAGCTAAAAGAAGCTCGTCGTAACGTTGTTGCGTTTTTGTCCGCTGCTGCTGCTGCTTAACTTTACTAACAAAAAGCGACCATATAAAGTGTATGTACTCCTCTCTTCTCGCGGCTCACTCATCTTGCATTGCATCTCTCACACAAAACAAGCCTTTTTTCCTTCTTCTCTATGCTTTAGTTTTGCTCACTAGAATGTACTAAGCTGCCGTTGTTGCGTTGCGTTGCTGCTATTATTACAGCCAAAAAATATAAGCTACTGTTCTCTCGTTGATCTCCTCTTCGTCTATTCATGAGGTAGATCACGGCCATGCTTCTGTTGTTGATTACGTGGAAATTTTACAAGCATTTTACGCAACACAATGCATAATCTGTTGCGTTTTTCATGCTCCATGTGCATGCATGTTGGTGGTTGTTGTGAACGGATAAGTTATTACTTGAGAACGCACACAGGGAAGACAAGACAGACACATCATCTCGTCGTCGTCATCATCAACGCCATCATGAAATGGGAATAAAAATGTATAGAACAGAAGTTTGTTAACTACCAACAACGTACATGTTAATGAGGGTACAAAGAGCTTAATTATGTTCCAATGAATGTCTGAGAAGGATGCGGATGAGATGTTTTTCAAACGCGAGTATCGATGCCACTAATCACAGTGCAACAAGAGAGGTGGTGTATTATATGATGCGCGGTTTGAGTAGAGTCGTTGAGTATTTTTTGTATTCTTTCTTGATTTTTTCTTGTATGCGTGTAGGCTTTTGTTTTTAGATGCTGAGCTCCTTTGTTTGTTCATTTTCAATGTATACACAAGAAGTAGGTACATTGCACTTATATACCATGATATCAGCTTACAGAAGAACAGAACGAGAAAAAAACCATGCGTTTAATTCGTGTCATAGTCTGAGGAAGCAATCGACGACGCGACGCACCGAATCACCATAATGTACTGCGCAATACACTATCAGTCAGTGGAGAGCATTTTTAAACCTCATAATTAGTATTGGAAATGGCAAGGAGCCATTGTCACACACCCACATGACATTCCCACCGCTGCCAGAAAGAAAATAAAGCAGAAAGTCGGAATTTGTTATTTCTCTAATTTGATACGATTCAGCTAATTTTTCGTTCAGTTCATGTGAGCGGCATAATGACTTTAGCTAAAAAAAAGTATGGATGAAATAAAATAAATTATTAGTGTTCTACATACATGATACATACACACTGATAAGAGAAGTAAATAGGAGAAACATGCATAGCTAGACTTTAGATATATGAAATGAATTTTGAACTTATGAGATGGGTAATTGCACACAGTTAAACTACAATAAATTTAGGAACTGTGACACCACACACACACAGGTTCCTTTTTACTCTTGATTGCAAAAAATAATTGAACTTTATGTAAATACACTAATTACTGACCAATGCAAATGGCCATATATGATTCCTTTGGAGTGAAAGGAATGATGCATAGTCAATTCTTTCGTTTGTTGGAGTGAAAGGAAGCGGGAAAGAAGGGAAGAACAGACTAGTTTTAACGGTTTTGAACAAATTACAGACAAGTCAATCGAAAAGTGTATAAAGTGGTGTAACGACATTGTTATAGGTATAAATTATCGTATAACAGCAAAACAAACTAATTTGGTTGCTTTCCCCAAGGCTTAGCAAATTCAAAATTCTACTTTCTTCTATTACTATTGAAAATATTTAGGTAACTTTTCAAATTCATGGCAAAAAATGATCACTAGATTCTTAAAAGCAAAGATACATCTAATACAAAGTCTTTGTAGTCGGAGTCATCGTACAAATTTACACGTTGCTGGTATGGTGGATATATCTGGGGATTGGTATTTCTAAATGAAATTTATTGCCAGATTAGATTTGGACAAGCAATAAACCACAAACAAACGAAATACAAAATATGCGCTTGAAATATGATCGTTTGTGTAGATTAGTGACTATTTGTATCTGAAGCCAAAGCTAAATCATGCTTTTGGAAGTTGGAAATGATGACGATATAAATTATCAATCCGAAATTCTGTGGAAAGCAAATTTTAATCTGAAAACAATTATACAGACTGTTTGCATATCTGTAATTTAACTAACGGACAGACAGTGGAGCGATTAATATGATGAACTAGGCAAAAGGACATATTTCAGCTCATCATTGTATCGTGTTCACAGCTCGGCATTGTTCAAAGTTCTTATTTTCAGAAGAATTTATTTCAGTTTACCATCATGGTTTGTGAGGATGAATGTAAGGGAACATTATACTATAATGGCTTGTCATATACAGAGTGAGTTGTATTGTTCGAGACTCGAGTTGTGTGTGACAAAAAAACAGGAGAGAATTGAAGATAAAGGAAACTATTATTATTTTTAACGCGTCTTTCAGTTTTATCCAAACATGGTCACTGTCCGCAAAAGGAGATTGAGAATTGAGCATAGTACTGAGCCTGGCCGGTTGACACTGAGATGATTATTAACGATTCCATAGGAAATAAAGAGGCTTTTGTTTCTGACATTCCTAAAAGTGTGATCTACTATCTGGTTTTCAGTGCTCATAAACAGATCAAATAGTAAACCAAAATGTGAAATCAAAAGATGTTCCTGCAAGGTACAATATTTCAGCATGCTTCACCGTTGTACAAGTTGCCCTTCATCAAGGGCTGTTTGAGTTTGAATTGAATGATTTGTATGATTGGCGAGAGTGGCAAGTGACAGCAGCTACATAAAATAGAAAACCACCAATGTTGATGTATAAATCTGTCAAACAATGTCATATATATTTGAGTGACTTTTGTCACCAAGTCCTTTCGGAGAGAACATTGATATACTATTATTATGATATTATTATTATGATCTTGCTTCATGGTTCTGAATCTTATTCTTGAAAAGTTTACAATTTCTACCTTCTACCAAAACCATTCGAGGGAGGATTTGTGTAACGTAGGTGGTTGAGTTGCAGTATTGATAATTACTAATAATTCCATGTTATTCGCGCTGTGTCGCATGAATCATGAAAGGTACTTTACATAATATACAATGTCGGATTTTTGTGTCGCGTCGTATTGTATTTTTTTATTCTTTCATCTTGCATTGATGAGACTGATTACCCAGTTGACAGAGTAAAACCTGCACACCATAAGACTAACAACCATAACCATGCATTCAATTTAGTATGATCATAGTTTATCCATTCTCTACTCTTTATTCACTCATTATGGTATGGTTGAATAGGAACATTGGTTATTGGTTAAATTATGTTACATTTTTAAACTTATATTCAGTCAACATCATTATAAAAGCATAGAATAATATAACAATAAATATCAAGAACTTGAATAAAAATTTGATTTGTTTTGTATTTTAACAAAATTTATTAATTAGATACAAATAACAACCGCAATTTGTGATAGACCATCTGCTACGTGGTCATCTCGCACTACTTTATATAGGTATAGAGGTCCTCTAGTATTAAATTCAGATATCTCTGACTGGTTTCTGCCAGGTTCAATTGTCACTGTCGGTAGGCTCGCTCATTGTCAGGTTACAATTGAATTAAAAGAGTCAGAGGTAAAACATGTGGACGTAGAAGTGATAGAGAAAAGTAAACAACGTGGGCGAACGGGTCTTGGTAATGATTATTATTACCTAACTATATATATGTATGCATATCTTTTTTGTATATACAACCAAAAGGTATAAGGAGAAAATGATAGTAAGATCAATATGAGTAACATGTTCTGCAACTTTCTGTAAGAGTGCTTCTCTCGATCAACCGTGAATCTTTTGGAACTTTCCAACTGCTTATTTAAAACTTTCATAATGCATACAATAAGAGAAGATAGACTGCATATGTCAATGTCGTACGTATATGTTAAATGTTATACATAACATAATTCTGTCCAGGAGGTTTCAGAGTTTCGAGTAAAGTACACGACACGGTATTGAACATTTTTATTGTTAACTCAAAAATGGATATATGATTTCGTTGTTTTATTTTAACTAGGAGGAACAGTATGATCATGATTTTGTGCTTACATTCTACATCTATTTGTATCTGCGCTTCATAACAATTATATGTGCATAGAATTGAAAATATTGAATGTCACAATGATACCTGCAAATTGCCATTTGTGTTCTCCTTTTTTGTTAGTTACACAAAGAATCGGCATCAACGCATCATATATTTAAAAATTTCAGTGATCTGATGGACTTCCTGGTTTTAAATTTGAGCTACAGTTTTTACATACAATTTCCAACGTACATACCTACATAGTTATTCAAACGTTACTCCGAACTCTGCCATATAACAAAAAATATTTGGCAGACAAAATGAACGATGTGATGTTTAAGTAATTATAATAAACTTGTGTTAACATTCATTCACCCATTGATGAAATTATTTACTTTCAATGTTCATATTCCATTCAATATTGGGTTCGAAAATAACTTTTAAAGCCGCTAGTAGATCATGCATTTACTCATTCCTACACAATTTTCAGCAATCATGTCATTTGCAATAAAATTATTTGTGCAAAGAGTACAGACAACATACATTACTTTATACCTAGGTAAATCAAGACTTCTACTTTGCATGAATCTATACTTTTTATTATTACGTACATAAAGGTACATACTTTGCTATAAATGGGCTGGTCAAACTAGTGCCAGGGAATACACGTACTTTAAATAGGAAGCTGACTATCAAGTGGTGTGTTCCACTGTCAAAACTAGATGGAATTTTATGTCCTTTGTCGACAACTGAGCACACAAAGCGGCGATGAAGAATAAAGAGTTATAGTACAGTGGAGTTTGCGGCAGTACACCTCTAATACACCAATCGAGTTTGGTGCTTGCAGAGTAAAGGAGTTTGTCCGTAATGGATATAGTTTCGGGAAACTAGATAATCGAAAAGCATAGGACTCGTATGAGAATATATTTGGATTTTTTATTAGTGCAATGAGTTTGTATCTGTGAATTTGATGGCATTCTTCGGTGATATTACATTACACGGAGATGACAAGCGCAAAAACATGTTTACATATTACCTATCTAGGTAGAAGGTAGGTGCCCAAGCGCGACTCAGTGGTAGCATTTTTTTACTAATACTGAATGCTAAATGTATCTGCTGCTGCATTGATGTCAAATATCATTTGAGGAGCGTGGATTAATTCCAGCTGTGTGTTTACATTAGTAATGCAACGTAGCAAACACTCTCGACGAACGTAAAAAAGACAAATGAAGGTGCATTGCCTTGTGGTGAACATGTTCCCCTGTTCTGATGCACACAAGTATAAAAAATGTGCTCACGATTTCACGTTTCATTACATAGATATCGTTAATATTACAATGTGATGGGATGCAATTTGAGTTTCCTATATGGTCGGTGTCCTCCTGCGTGGAAAAGATTAATATTATTTATGTCAGTCAGCCAACAGACGATGTTTGTACACAGTTTGTGCATTCAATTTTTGTTCACTTGAAGCAACCATGTGAGTAAGCAAAAACGCATGTACATGTTATATTAAATATAAAATACACACAATGGGTTAGAATTTGGTTGTAGTTGTACAGTACAAGGAAAGGATAAAAGACTCACAGGTTTTTGTGTTTGTCAGGATGTGTCAAGTTTTCCATTTCCTCTGGTTGATTCATGGAGTTTTTCAGGAGGAACCCACGACCAAGAGAAAGTGGAAACTTGCACCGCATATATACAAGACCTAGGACCTGTTCGTGTACCTATAGTGTTGATGTTTCATAATATTCGTAGTTCGTACACCTCCTATGAGTAAGATCACGCTTTGTTGAAAGGGTGCAAGTAAAGGATACAGTGGGGGTAGTCAAGTATCATGATTCCTATAACTCAAATCGTTGGTTGGTGGTGGGATGACTATATATACAGACTTTTAGGGAAGTACAATCACAATATCTCTCTTTGTACGTATGACAATTTTTTGAATGACTGGATGTAATGCAGCTGAAATTTCGATTTCCACGAATTTTCCATTGCATTTCACAGTGACTACTTGTGCCATTATTTATCTCAGCTCTGTCGGTGCTACTTCACCAAAATACATTCCACATACATTACATACCCAGTCAGGGAACTCACTTCGGAGAAAATTGCTGTTTGAAGTAAGAAGTTGGTGCAGAATAAGCCTCCGTTTTATGAAATAACCACATTATTTTCCATCATAATCTTTTTGGTTGTAGCAATGTTGAATGTACCCTTTGATACAAATGGCATACGTACGCGCACGGCATATCAAGATACGTGAATTGTGTTAATGACTCCCACAATAAGCTATGGTATACCAGTAATGATTTTAATGGTGGGCAATATATTTTAAAATCGCGAAGAAACAAGACGGGCTACTTATACCGTCATCATCTATGTATAGCGTAATTCTCCATCTTCACTTGATTCACATAAAACAGTACAAGGGTACCAGTTCATGAAACTGTAGAGGAAAGACTGCAGTTGAAATTAGGTGATTGTGATGATGATGAAGGTTGTACATAATGCAAAAACTGAAAGGAGGCATCGTTGAATGAGAAATAGTACGATAGAAGTAGTATGATAATAAAATAAAAGTATGAATATAATGCTAAATTACTACCCTTCTGTATGTATGCTCACATCGACTGTGGAGGTTGGTATGTACAGTTATGTTCAACGATTTCAGCGCTTAAGACGAACATTACCGTGGAAGTCCAATGTATAATTTGGTCAAAACATATTGCCATTTTCAAGTTTCAATGGCTTTGATGGTGAGACCTCCTCCACCAACACTAGTACGGGAATGGTAGTGTTGTAAATCACACTAAATCAAACCATCCAGAGAATATAGATCACCATTAAAAAGCAGTTTACTTACATGTGTGGCCCATAGAAAAGCTTAAGCTTCATAAGCAGCTGTAATGTTGATGGAACAAGATTCATGAAAAAAAATGTTGGAATTGCACTTTCCAAAGGAAAATGCTCATCGTTAAATGAGCTTGTGTAGCACATTTTTCACTGTGAGAATGTGGAATATGATTTTTACAGATCGACAATCTTGACGTTATAAACTCGACCGCATCGGAGTTGGGGCATATGTGGGTGCTTATAATGATCCATTATAAAATGGTGTATATTCCATTCCTACACGTTTCTTATTCGTTACATTGTATGTTCTTAACCTTTAAAATTGATTCTCCGTCGAGTTTATATGGCTGTAAGGTAGGTAGGTGGTTAGATTTTATATATGTGCGTCTCCTCACTCCTGTACACAATTTCATATTTTTCTCGCAATTTATTATTTGTGGTAGTGTGACAAGTTGCATTATTGCCTTGCGAGAAAAGAAATACATATATGCTGGTAACCCAAGAAGTTAGTTGGATCATTTGAATCTTGAGATTCTACTACTACGACTGGTGGCTGGATGCAAGCGATATGATGATGTGTACTTGCGGAAAATATAAGAGAATGATAGTTCCTTTCATAACGATGTCTCTTGTGACGCTTGATTGTCGTATCCGATGTTTGTACACATATTAGTTGCAGTGGGTATACCTGAAACATAATACGCACGTAGTATCATCAATAATAATAGTATAAGCTTTTATTCTCTTCTTGAATACAATTATATTCCTTTTTGAGAAAAAGATTGAGGTGATTGCGACACATTTCAGTTGAAATAGTGGAGTGTGCGATCGCGATAAATGATATAACATGGGATGTATGTCAATGTGGAGATAAGATTGGTCATGTTCATACCAACCAAATATGAAAGTAATAAATATTTTTTTGTTTAGGCTATGATACTATGTGCTGCAGTTTAAGGCATAACTCATTGTTCCTAAAGTGTAACATATCGTCGTCATCGTCATCTTTTGGTGTCATTCATTTATATCGGATGTAGTGATCGTAGATTCATAAAATAGGAACTTCAAGGATATAGAACAAGTCCACTAATTCCACATTATCAGTAATGTATTGAACGAAAGAAAAGCTGTGGTATTTTCCGGTGAAGTCTTCCTTCTTTATTATAGCACAGTCATAAACTCCTAAATGTTTGTCTTGTGACTTTGCAAAGAAAATCTTCTTTCGCGTCCTGTCGCCTCTTCTCCTTTCATCTTTGTCAGCCTTCTCGCTTCTTCACGTTCGGGGCTAATGTCGGTTTGGTTGGATGGATAAGTCAAGTCAAAAGTTATTTGATGACCCTGTGGCATGTCTTCTTGGAACATGGAAAAGTCAGCAGAGAACTACACAGTCATATTACACTCTTCTCTACACCGTGAATTATTTGCTCGCTTCGCTTGTTTCTCTTGTTAAGAATCGTTTGGTGTGAAGTATTTTATTGAAACGCTTCAGAGTCCAAACCAAAGGAAAGATCGCAGATGTGAAAATGGTCTAATATGACAAATTTCCCTCGATTCTTCTCCTATATCATCATGTGTGTAATAGTTATAAATAAACCAACTAAACGGAACAATGGAAGTTTACAAAGCTAGCGAAACGAAAGCGGATATTAATCAATATCTACACTAAATATTAAGTATTATATTATAATGTAGTACGTTTCAAATCCTGTTCGAGTACAGTGTAAATATGACTTGTAAATATTTTATTAAAATAGCGAATCTAAACTAAACCTCAGACTTGAGATTTGATAACCCATACGCAAAATTATTCAGCTTTTGATCCTACAGCAGATTTAACTCTAAGATTTAATTCTAAGACCGGATCCGCTCTTCAGTTCAGGGTATGAGGATCAGGTAAGTATAATTAGGAAAGGATAGGGAGCCCAGTATAAATGGTATAGGGATATCGGTCCAACAGACAGACGGACATATCGTTCGCATAAAACAGCTATCACTTCCGTCTTTAGAAATAGGTTGAGCACACGAGTGTGCGATATCTCTAACTCTGTTGTCTCTTCTCTGAGAATGTTTGAAACTAAGCTTGGCAATAACTGGCAAAAGGTGACTCATAATATGAGTGAATTAATGCTTTTGCATCATTGAGAAAGTGACTACGGTTTGTACAATATTACAGAGTTCTCTAATTTTGAGAGCTAACACACACAGAGGAATGGAATATGCTGCGGTGTCGGTGCTCGTCTGATATTTTGCATTCCATTTATCGTCAGATCAATTCATCTTTCTACATCACACGATTTATCATGTTTTCTAGATGCTCATGATCGTCATCAATGATCATCACATTTGATTATTACTAAAACACTCCGTTCCTCACATTCATCTGGTAAGTGCATCTTTTCAGCACCATACCCTTTTCTCTACAGCTATAAGGGTATAAGCTACATAATATATATACGTATATTAAAATATCTCGATTAATACGAGACAACGCATAATATCGTTGAGTTGAGTTGTTGTATACCTATTTATAGGTAATCCGCATTGGAATGCGATCATCTAACTAGTAGTAGTAGTAAACGAAAAGGCAAGTAAAGTAAAAGCAGAGACAAATTTGAGCTCGTGTCTCATGGCACGATATGTTAGTGAAATGGTATAGTGTAGGCAGTTGGCACCGTCATGTAGGTAAATATTATGTGTATGCGCTGTGTGAGTTTTGTGTAATATTGCTAGAACTAGTGTGTTGACTTCTGACAACTCTGCATTTTCTCAACAGCTTTTGTAGCTGCGGAGAAGTGTGTTCTATGATCAAATTAATGTTAAACTTGTAAAAGTTAGAAGTGTTCCGCACCACTCCTGTTCAGGTTTAGCTTACTTATTTATTGAACTCTAACAAAGAGATATTTATGAATATGAACATGATTTGTACTGTTTTTTATCCAATTGCCTTTGGATGCATACAATACAACAACAATACATTATTATGAAATTTCCCATTCTCTGAATTAATCCACAATCATTGGTTATCCAATTTTCTAGCTGCGACATTATCTAGAAAATTGTATTGGCCGTAGAAAGACTTTTCAATTCGAGATCTGAACTTTCCATGCACCATTCTTTAGTTACAAAATGTTCTGACCATTTATTTCAGTTAGCGAGGTGCATTCAATCGCATTCTCAACATATCTATATTTCATTTGTGCATTTTTGTGTAATATATACGTTATATCAAATCCCATTCTGATCTGAATAGCTTGTGATGCAGTGCTCGAAAGAGGATGCAAGTTTTGAGCCGAGTTACCAACCAAATTTAGCTCATAACTCTGAATGAAACGAGTCTTGGTGTATGCATCATGACAAAAGTGGCAATTGTTACACTACGGCAATTCAGACAAAAAACTTTTTATACCAATTTAACCTTACTACCTGCTTTCACTGCACGCCATTATTAATATTATGCCTAGTGAAGCTAACTAAAGTGAAGTTCTGTGTGTGGTTAGATTGCTTTCACCATGTATGCACACATAAAATGCAAAAAAAGTTGAGCATTTGCTCCTTTCAGTTAGTAAAATGGATCGGCAGCAACACAAATTGTAATTTACTTAATTCCTTATGCACTTTCTGTTCTTTCTGGATCTTCTATCCTATTTTTCTCTACTGCGAGGGATATGAGTCGTGTTTCGTACATACATAATAACTCCCTTTTCAATTCCGAGGAAAAATACGCCAAAATTTATAAAAATGAACGGGTATGGCTGTATATGTTTACCTACAATAGGAGGCAAAAAATTGGAGATGGAATATTGCTGGTCATGTACGTATGTATGCGTTACCCCGTATGCATTATTTTCCGGTGTGTCTTGTGCTACCAGTATACACTCGAGCACCCTCCTTTCTTTCTCCTTGCTTTTCCTTCTCTCCAGCCGCTCCTCTTAACCGAAGTCGTCCTCCACTCCTCCTCCGTCGTTTTTTCTGACTCTTGATCGTAACCTGATCTGAATTTTCAATTGAAGTTATAAAGCCCCGGCTTATTCTCACTTGCCTTTTGCTTGATAGTCATTTTCTTCATGCTGTATGCGGTATAGGCGAAAACACTTTTTTCTCTATTTATATATGAGTGTGAAAGAGCGTCGGGGCAAGCCAAGCCACGTCCGCCTTCCTCTCTCACTCTTCTTCTTTATCTCCAAGGGTGTGATGTAATTTCAAGGAATTTTTGATGAATTCCCATTCCATTTCTCTCTCTCTCTCCCGCTACCAAGTTGCATGCATGCATGCTCTTATTTCTTTTGATATTATTTATACGAATAATGTGCACAGTGTGTATATTATATTATATATGTGCACATACGCGAGCATATGTACTTACACCAAATATCCTATGAGCATATCTGTATTAGCATTTTCCACTTGGTTCACTCGCTTCTTTCTAGCCTGGATAAACTTTGGGTATATTGGTGTGCGGTTGTATCATTATTTCGTGCATCAGCTCACACACATAGACTACTATGCTGTATTATTATGATTATCCCCCGAATATGTGGGCATAGGTATGTATACTGTTTTTTTCGGTCCATTCAATTTTTTATATGTATACCTGCATGCATGGATACCCATATTAATGTATATTATGTATATGCCCATTATGCCGACATGGTGTTCTACCACTATATATGTGTACAAATGCGTTGTGTGCAGCGGTTCACACTGTTGAAGTATCACTTGAATGCTTTCTCGTGACTTGAGATGAGACAAAGTACACGCATCGTCCCATTATGTATATAAAATGTAGGCAAAGCATCCAATTTCCATTAGTCAAGAGAAAAAACGAAAGACGGCGAAAGAAGGGTTAAGATAGGATGTAAGTTTTTGAGACAAGTTCGACAGTCGATAAGTACTGAAGAAGGGAAGCAAGGAAAAACCATGGTCTCTGCTAGATTGCTTGATTCCTTCTCTCCTCTTGCTGAAGAATGTAAAAGGTAGTCGTCCTATAGCTTGGCGACTAACCGTGAGGACTGAACGGAGAGATTGTCAAAGTGTCTTGGACTCCCAAGTCACTGCTGCTGATACTGCTTCAATGCCCTTCGCCTGAAATGTGTGTGATGTGTAGTGGTGCTTACTAGTTCGTTTTCTCCTTTCAAACTATACATATTATTTATTGCTGTGATGGACTGCCACTACTGCAATATACCACTACAAGCTTCCACTTGTGCCATTGGTGTGCCGAGTATGCTCCTGTACGAGAAAAGTGTACGTACCTCTACATTTACCAGTAATGGACCAATTACTGTAATGCACAATACACTGCACTGGAAGAAAAGTGAAAAAAATGTAGATGGAAAATAGACGACAGTTGAGAAAAAGGTGTAAACTATTCAGATTCCTTTGTGTTAGGAAAGTTCTTTCTGAAGGAGAAAATAAAAAGAAGAATGATTTTCTTTCATGCGCGCATGTGTTATGGTGTATATGTATGTATGCATGACTTTTTCTTAACATAACTCATTCTCTTTTCACTACTTCATTCATTCATAATGTAATTTTCTCTCAATACACAATGCTCATTTTCATTTGATGTGCCTGCAATTCTTCAATTGTCATCAGATGATGCTATCAATGACATTCACGGATAGAGAGTAGTGAAGGTTGCATAATACATATAGTACATAGGTTATATATACATAGTACATGTGTGTAGGTTTGAATCTTTTACATACAAATATATGCACATCTGCATCTTGAGCGTACATGTGTGTATACGATATATGCTCAATGCTCACAATACAGAATACAACGGCTACAGGGACACACGAGAAAAATGAACATTTTTTCAACAGTGTATCTAAGAGGACATCACACATGCCAAAGACACGCATATCGCTTCAAGGAGACGAGAAGTGAAGCTTCGTTTTTGAAAACTGACTTACCAGGAATTGATTGAAGTGAAGAGAAGAGCAGCGTCGAAAGGAGGAAGGAAGAAAGAAAATGCAAAGAAAAAGAATGCTTGATAGGAATTGAAAGTTGTTAGTATTCTGCAGATGATACGGAATTCCACTCTTCTCTCTCTCTCTCTCTCTTTCAGACGGCGTACCTTTCTTTTTTATGTTTATTATTATGTTTGATGTGCTCATATTCATTCATTCATGTTCCAATCTACGATCACCACCATCATACCACCGGGAGGAAAAATTGGTTTTGACAACATGAGCTTATAACCAAAACATGTTACGGTCGTTTGTAATTTTTTATTGGTGTAATAATGCATACGGTCGTGCTTATAAATGAGCTTATATTTCTTATAGACATCATCATAATAATATAGTACGTGCTCGTGGTCTGGCTCTCTCGGCTCCCTATTGCATTAGTTGCTTGTTTAACAGAATAAGCAGATTTAATTGCGGTTTCGTTTTTAAATATAATATATCCTCCCGGCAGCAGCTAAAAGATGTTCTCAGATACACTTTTTAATTACCGATGCAATAAAAATGCTGTTCTCTCCATATAGTATTTTTATTCATGCCTATTTTTTATTACATGGAAGTAACTGGAAAAAAATAATTGAAACTCTCACTAAGAAGATGCATTTGCATTAATCGTATGAAGCCACGTGCATGCGCTGTGTTATTTATGTATTTATAGTCTTTGTGTGGAAATACGGCATCTATCTTATGTGGCCACTGTGAGTTGTTGCAACTTCAATTTTAGAGAAAGAATTACACTTTGCTTCTTTTTCTCTCCATTTCTGCATAAATCTTGCATACAATATAAAGCGCATCGATGGTGGAAGGAATATGTTGGTTAGAGAAAGGCACAAGGAGATCGGGGGAAAGTTGACTCGTTCGATGGGGTAGACGAAGAATAAGAGAATGGAAAAAAGGGAACTTTTACTTTGGAGAAAAATATCGGTTGGATAGAAGTTTGACGTTATGAATAATGCTAATAATAAAAGAACCAGTTTAGCTACCGTCGTCCGTATACAGCTTGATGTTTCTCTCAGTTTTTTTTCTGCTGAACTTTATCTATAGGTATGGGATATCTGATAACACGCTCTACTCCATCCTTGTTGAGATCAGCTGCTACGCTGGATTCTCCAAGAAGTTTGTTCCATTTTGCCCTTTCAACAGTTTCTTTCCCTTCAGCCTGAAATATGGAAAATGTAGGTGTCTTTATGAATGAAGTATACAGTGCATGGCGGTTGTATGATGGTTTGAGACTAGGATATAACAAAGGGAAAAGAGATCGCATTGAATTTTTTTTATACATGAAGTGTCGGTCTGTAGGAAATTCTGGATCACGGAGGATAGCTGTAATACACATTTATTCATGCTAGTGCATGGATGGAGGAGTCGATATATTTATGGAAATAATAATAAAAGGCAATTTTACTCACGTCTTTATCTAGTCTACTGTACTCTGTGTACACTATATAAACTCTATATTTTCGAGAGAATGTTCTTCACAACAAGGAGTAATGGCTCATCCTTTTCCTCCTCTTTTATCTCATGTTGAATGTGTAGAGCATTTCATGTATATGAAAGCGTATAAAGACGTAAATGTAGTTTGCAGTATATGATTTTCGAAGCCAATTCGGGATAGAAGGAGTAACAACAACAAGAGTTCATCAAGAAAAAAGTTAGGTCGTTTTTTACTTTTCGCCCTGGTCCAATGTACTGATGCTTTGGTCTATCGCTTTTCTAACATTAGACAATAATCAATAAACTTATACAATATTAGGTAAGTTTCGTTCTGTCAGTAGGATATTTTATTAGACTGAGATGATGGAGAGAACAACTAGTGGAAAAAGTTTTATAAATGGGAATCTGTTCCTCGGTCTACGTCGAGTGAACAAGAGGAATATTTAATATAGAACAACATCCGAGTCTACTTCTTGGGAAAGTGACAGACATTGATGTTATAAACTCAGAAAAGATGTTGTAAGACATTTAGTTTTTTTGCCGTGTTCAGTTTTTGGTATTTCCTCTCAAAGTATTCTCTTCTCGCCAAGCCAGGGAGTTTCCTTTTCTTTCATATTTTTTGTTCTGGCTGCAAGTTTGTGTGTGAGAGATTTTAAAATACATTTGTGCACCATTCAACCATGGATATTTTCAACAGGGCATATAATGGACTTTCTACTTTTTCTTGAAAAAGTTTAAGTAGGAGGAGGATGAAAAATGTCGTTTTCCAAAATCACGTACTGAATTACGTTCCCTCTATTCGACACACTTTACATATTATAGTACATAGTTACATGCCTAATGATGACGATCGTACCATACAATTTTCTACTGAACTCTCCGGCGTTTCGGAACTGGTGTGACATAAGACAACAATGGATCATTTTAGGCCAGTGGAAAAAATCAGGAGGGTAGACAGATAAAAATGGATAAACGCTTAAGCACACTGTGTATATGAACTATGCTAATGGTATAGCGATGGTTGCACTTCTCTGACGACTGAATTCTTCAAAGGTTTTCACTCCTTCCTGCGAACTATGTATGTTGCGCGAACACGTACATACATACTGACAGCATGCAGCATGTGTGCTTTCTCTTTGACTATCTCTCCACTACCACTTCATTTCTCGTTTCTGGTTGTTATACTCCAGCAATGCAGGCTGGAGCAACGGCAAGCTGAAAATTTCCCCTTTTCCCATTTCAGCAGGGAGTAAATAGGTATAGATCTATTTACTTGTACATTATGATATATTACTGTACATTTATAACTTTTCTTCGATGGTGGATGAAATCAGTGCTCCACAAAAGGACAAGGAAAAATGTGATCATTGTGTATGGAACCACCACACGGTTAGGACTCAAGTTTTGAAATTTTCCTGATGGCTTTACGACTTTACCATCAAATTCTCAACTGTCGGCTTTCATCCATCCTTGTTGTTGCCGTGATGCTCTGCTCTATTTATCCTACTGTGATTTGATCCTCTTTGAGCTATGACTTGCCTTTTTCTTGAGGAAGAAGTATCATAAACAGAACGATGACGCGATCATGGACGTGATATTCGTAAAACGTTCAGTAGCTTCAACTTTCTACGCTTATACTGTGTATTCTAGGATGGAAAACGTTCTATCGCATTACAAAAACTGTTGCATTTTCAATCTTTGAATGTCGTTTTCTGTCAGTGATGATTTTCGTACCGATTGATCTCTTCCGTCGATATTGTATTCTGATAAGAACATTTACCTTTGTGAATAAGTGTGGCTATGCGTAGATTTTCCTTTGTCAAACTTGTTGAAAAGTACAGCGGGATGAGATTCGAGATCCACATTCTTGCTTAAATCTTCGTATTTGGAAACCATCAGGAGAAATACCACATCAGACCCAGTATGAAAATGATTCTTCGTTTTCGTCTGGAAACGTTTATTCCACCTGACCATTTTGAAAAAAATAGAATTGTGAATGCAACCTATAGACTAGATTTTACTCCGACAGTTTCCATCGTCTTGAAACTATCAAGAAAGTGATGGCGAAAAAGATAAGTTAATGTATTCAGCTCTCTTCAAACCGAAATTTTCCTCTAGAACACCTTTTTGGTTCCCTTTGCATGGACTACTTTGGATCTCATCTATCCCACTTCACGCGCGTTAATCCTTAAATATGCATCTCTGAATCACAGCTTGTCCTATTGTACAGTCACAAATTCTGACAGTATAAATGGGTGCATAACAGAAAGCATACATATCAGCGTAATAAAAAAACCTATTATCAGATTGGCAATTATATTTATATATTGTATGGTGGAATGATATTTGTCACTGAAGAGCGCAGTCTAAGTTGAATTCATTTCCTAAATTACTAAGAGCGATGAGAAACAGTATGCAATGTTGGTGTTATTATTACTATTCTTTTGTTACATTATGTCTGTAGTTTGCACAAGTACGATAAGAACTTATATTACCCCAGAGAGAAGTTAGTTTTCTTAAGCATAAATGATAAAAATGTATATAGCTCTGCTTCACCTATTTACTTTATTATTATTATTTATACGCCCAGTAGAGTGAACATGAAATTTCATACCAAATTGGATAAGATGGGTCAGAATGTCAACGATATCCACTTTTCTTTCTCTTTTTATTGTTTCGTTTGCAACTCCCGAGTGTAACACTTTATTTTTTGCAACCATGCAGCATTCCATTGCACGTTAAATTGTAATAATTGTACATGTTATAAATATATGTCTTGAAATTATACACGCTAGTGAAGAGAAAAAAAAACAACAAATGCAAGCGACTATATAGAAAGCTGAAAATAAGCGAATTCTTTGTTCTGATTCTAGCGAAGATTGTTTTTGGGTCGACTCAAAAGACTGCGTACGTATAGTGAATTTGGTATGCTGGGAAGAATGTAAGGTTTTCCTTCGTGTAGCGTTTTACACTGAATTGGATCCTTGCGTTCTTGGTTGAGGTTGGTTTCCGTCTTTTTTATACATGGAGCTATCAGAAGTGTGTGGATACGTACATTACATTTTAACTATTGATAGTGAAGTGTCTGACTGGTGCCACGTTTATATATCCCTGCGTGAGCAGAATGGATGGTTTTCTAGCATGTAGATGTTGCATTCCCTTCCCATTCACTCTCAAGGTTATGATGATATCGTCAAATGAAACTATATAGACAAAACGAACCGAGTTTGCCATTTCTCCAAAGAGTCATATTCTCTCTACTTTTCAGAGACAGAAAGCGAGCGAAAAGGGGAAACTCGAAATTTTCCGTGGATGGGAAAGTAGCTGGCTGACTCTGTAGGAACAGAAGCAGTAGGAGCGGCATTAAAGTAGAAAACAAGAAAAGTTATGGGTACACAATGAATGAATGGTACTGCCGCTATGTATATGGACAACAGCTAAACTGCCTTGTGCCTTACTGCACATCTATACAAAATGGTTGTGGTAACAGCAGCTCAAGTAATAACATCAGCACTGTAAAGGAAAGATAGAATTTTTTTTCCATTGCAATAATATCGCATCGACTCTCTGAAATATTTATCTTTTTACTTGAGTGGATTGCGTTGAGGATCTTTTTCTCTCGTGCTCTTTTTAAATTGCTGAAATACCTGAGGCCCTTTCCCAGTATATTATTGTGTATCGGCATCATGTATGCTACTTCTTGGTTAGGTAGATGTTGGATGGAGGCGAGAAATGAGCGTGAGGTGTAATATCGTAGGTCGTTGAGAGAAAGGAAAAAGTGGAAACTCTCTTCTGATCGTGGAAGCTAGCGTTGCAGAGCGCGTCTTCTATCTCTTTTACCCTTTCATTATTGTACTCTTATTTTCTTTCGCGTATGCATAGATTTCCCATGTTCGTAATGTAGGTATGTTAATACCAAACGTAACTATACATACATGCACATTTCGGAGAAATGCTAAAAGATAACTTTTTAGAGAGGAGGCACATACTTTTCTTGGGGTCTCATGTGGCTCCAATCGTGTGCCTCTCCTCTTGCATCCACTTTTTCGGGGTCCGTTTCTTTACGCTGTTCCTTCATCGTTACGGTTATAATGGGTGTACCTGCAGATCACTATTACAATACATGTGTATAGTGAAATGTATTCATCCATCTATGAAAAGTTTTTTTACTTGCCCACACACAAAACGATTTACTACCGTGGCCACACAGTGGTAAAAAAAGAAGCAGTTTCCCTCTTTTCTTTTTTTTTCGCCGAGCTGAAGTGTATATGTTTACCTAAGATGGACGTGTGTGTGCCTGGTCTTGCTCCTATTTTCCGTACATCTTCCAAGTTGATCTCATCACCAAACCAGCACCACTGTTGCCACCGACGCTGTTATGCTTGTCTGACCGAAAATTCTAAAAGTTCTGGTTGACTGAATTAGGAAGATGTATTTGGTGAGTGTGTGGATGTGTGTTGAACAAGTTTAACTAGTGTACAAGGGAGCGTGAGAGATGATGTGAGATGTCTGGCTGAAGAGTTGCAGAAAGAATACGAGCCTTACCACCACCACCACAAGCAATAGCGCACTTGCTTTATTGTATATAATATATAATAATATAACCGGTGATATTGATGATGGAAAATGTTTGGTGCTAGCGCGAGTCTGTCTATTGGGGTGTAACTAGGATGGTAATTTTATTCCTCCTGAGTTGTTGTTTCGCTCCTTGTTCCTGTTCGCTCTTTCGCTCACTTTTCTTTTGGTTTGTTTTTGGGCGGACGACGATGGACGTTTTGTATAAACAAATGTAAAAGTACATACGACTGCACACACTTACTATTATATGTATAATTTGTCCGCTTCTGGTTTAACTTTTACCAAACGCACAGACACATCCGTTCATGGCCATGTTATGCTGTTGTTGCTGTCCATGAATTTTGTTTTCTCTTGCTAGCTGATTTTATAGAGGCATTTGTAGCAATTGTATAAGTTCAGACGGATCTGGTAAAGCGTCTTGGAAAATTATCGAAGTGAAAAGGAACAGGCAGGCAGGAGAAAGGAAAACGCAGTCAAAGAGCATTGAACATTGAACACTTTTCTCCCTTAATGTTTATTGCAAGTGGTGTGTTGTTTGTTACTGTCGTTGTATACTTTTTCCTCGTTGATGATGTCTATGCCTACTGCTTACGTACATCGTTCGAATGGATAGATATTGGTTGGCCCCTGATGAAATTTGACCTTATATACATTCTCTACACCATAAATGAAGGGAAAAGGAGAGGAAAAGGAATTGATGTTGGACGATGACGATGATGGCTGTGCTATTATAGGTATTGTTCTTGTTGTTGGGAGTCTGTGAGAGATCAAATTCTTTAGACGCGTCAGAAAGGGGCAAAGGAAACAAGGAATATATATAATACTTGGCTTTAGTTTTCTCTTCCAATGTAAGCATTTTCTCTGGTGGTATGCATATTATATATGTATTACAGTATACTTGCTTTCCCAGAAGTGAACGTTTGGGCGAAACGATAGTACTACTGCCACTCACTCAAAACTACTGCTTTTCGACTTGTAGGTATCCTCAAAACCAGAAGAGTCTCCGTATGGGTAGATGGGTATTGTTTATAGTTGTATCGTATGTAGCATTAAAGCAACAGTAAAGACATGTGTTTTGTTTTCTTGTAGTTTCGCCTCTTTTACGTATCGCACACAAACAAGTTTACAAAACGTGTGAGCAAACTTAAGTTGTTTACCCAGCCACACATTGACGGGAATAAAAAGGGAAATTGTTGAGGAGAATGGATGCTGTTACGATTATGCGCTGCTTCTAACACATTCCCATTAAAAACGAGAACAATTGCAACTTTGGAATTATTTTTTGCTCGAGTTTTTCTTTTCTTGGACACACAACGTATATTAAGAAAGTGCGGTAGGACACTTTGTGCGAGAAGGGGAACCCGGCAGTGGTTGATAGATATATGTTTATGGGTATACATAACCCCAGTTACAACAGATGTAGAAAAGTGGCGAAAGTAAACTCTTTCATTTAAAATTATAATGCAAACATTTTACACTGGGTGTTTGCGAATAAATAATATATATTTGTAAAAATTATTAAAGAGATCTGTCAAAGAATAGGAGCGAATAATTTTTCATATAACGGGTCAATGAAGCAGTCAAATGTTCCTGAGCCTGAACCGATACGAGTACAACTAATAAACGCGGCAGACTTCCAATATAATACTGATAAGCAGTAAAATTACGATAAAAATAAATGCAAAAGTAGGCTGCAATGGCTGCATATTAATTGTTTTGTTTGTTGCTCGTGAGCACCTACGTATTTCTTGTCCATTGACTCCACTTCTTTTTGCAGCATCTACGCACTTTAAAGGATTAAGGTCTTTTTCATGGATTGTTTACAATAGTTTGTCAGTTGTTTCAATTAAATATCTACTACACAGCGAGCAATGTCAATATTCAATATTGTCTCCGAAGAAGTGATTCTTTAAACATGCTCCAGATATTTTACAAGAATTAGTTTTTCCATCAAGATGGTATTTTCTTTTTTCATCTTTTTTATTTGTCCTGAGTTTACATGGTTGGACGGATATAATTTTCCTTTATTTAGGCTTCTCATTGTTTAAACTAAAAGTTCAAAGTTGCAAGACATGGCATTTCTCAAGTATGAGAAAAGACAGGAACTCATTTGTACACTTAAAAGAATTAACAGTTCCGTGCAATATAGGGAAGAAACGGGAAAACAACTGCTAAAATTCTCGGAATTAGAACCGGGACACATCATCTCTCATTTTGTTCACTAATACATTAGTAAAATCAAAAAGTTATAGTTTACTTTTAACTAAATAATAAAATCAGTTAATTAAATTCTACAAAGACGTCAGTACAACTGGTCGTTGGAAACTAATATAATATGTGGGAAATGTATAAATTGCGCAATGTTCTTTTAGAGTGCATTATACTAAAAGCATACCATATCCCTTGCGCTAAAGAAAGATTTTCAAATAAACTAAGAACTCTTTTTTTCCTTTTCAGACGTTCATATTTCATCCCACGACAGTGGCTTAAGCCAGGAACGAGTAGCAGCTCCAGCCGTTGAGACTTTTCAGTTGGCTTTTGACTCCAAGACGGAATAGTAAGTAATGCAAGTAGTTATCTTTATCGCATAATATATTTCTGTCTGCGTGTGCTTATACTACTGCGGTGAATTGCGTGAGGGATAATAATTTATGGTCGAAGGGAACATCCACACGGATGTGCACACAGAAAATACACTACTTACACACAGACATAATCGGTATGAAAACAAGGTTAGTTAAGAACGTTGCTCAAAACGAAAAGGCAGAGCAAAGTGTAGTCTTAAGGTAATTAGTTTGCAGTATTTGATTTATGTGCATCTTGTGAAATGCAATACTTTTACAGACAGAAGGAGAGATGGGGAGAAAGAGTGTGAGTGAGTTAGAGGAAAAGTTGAGGGTTACATTTTAATTAGTGCAAATATGATGCGATATATGAGAAACTCCTTTGTTCGAATGTACTGCGGGCTACATGTACGAAATCATACATTTCGTGAGTTGGCTCATATGAATGACGATGCTAATCTAGATTATGGAAGGTAGAAAAGTGGAGGAGAGTGAAGTAACTTCACCGTTCATAGCGTCTACCAAGTTCCATAGGAAAATGAAAAATTGCACGGCTCAGAGTAGAAGATGAAGGCTTGTGGTGTTGGTAGCAGCAGCGGTTAAAAGATGGGAAGACGAGATGAGGCTGATGAGTTTTAGGATGCAAGCCGTGTGCAGTTGACTTACTTCTTTCTATTAAATATCATCGCGTGGTAGAGATGGTGGGTGATGGTGTTGATAGTGAATATCATTATGTAATCCTAATAAGTAAGTTACTACTACTACTACTACTACCATTCTGACTTTCACTATTATTTTGGACATGCTTGAACTACCGTATCAGTATAATATTGTGCTCAGCAGTGTACGTACATCACCATAATCAGCATTCAAAGCGCGTTGCACACACATTCTTTTCAAACCTACACTCGGCTCAACCATTTTATGAGTTTCGTATGTCTACTGTGAAGAGAAACTTTTAAACGTAGTTGTATGCCCATTTTGTAACTTTTTAGTTAATAATAATTAGCAATGGTGGGAAAGATGACTATCCCTGTTAGACGAGTAGGAGGAAGAAATAGGGAATGATTGACTGATGATGAGTTTCTGTTCATAGAATGTAAATTTTGGTCTGTAATGTACGCTGTTGTTCGACAGCATGTACTGCTTGGTGTAGTCGGTTTCCGTGCAGGGGACAGGCCTATGCAATTACCTAAGCATATGCACCAAGACCAAGTCTTACGAGTTTGTTGTGAATATGAATGGCTTGCAGGTGGATCGAGGTACTTCTAGGAATTGCATTAAGTCAACACTACGAAACTCTGTTCCTAGCCTCCGAGGTAAGTTGCATTCCAAATTTCAACTTGATGTTATGACTGACTATATTATACTCACAACCATGTAACCGTAGCTTTTAAAATGTTATTTTGGTTGATGATGTAATTGCAAAGCATTTTGTAAGAAGCAGTTAGAAATGTTGGGAATATGAGGATGAGAAAACGAGTAATATTAATGATATTACTGAGCATGGCTTGAGGAGTGCCTCTTCACACCATCATCATTGTCCTAAGGAAAAAAATTATAATGATAATATTTTCACTATGTGTGCCTATGCGTAGCAAAATATGAAGTACATATATTATGTGCTATATCGTAAGAATTGCAGTTGCATTGGAGTGATGCTGTGGATGTTGGTTGTGCAAGCAGATAGTACAGGTCGCATAATATTTATTATTATGATAACCTTGGTCTGGCAAGATTTCTCTGAAGAAACAAAGCAGAGGTAGTAATAATGTGTGTGTGCTTTTATTACACTCTCTGAATTGCTAATTATACCGAGAACACAATAGTAATATTATTGTTTATTGTTATTAGTCGTAAAAGAATGAGTGCCAATACACCTTTTAAACGTCTTTTGGCACTCTGGAAGTTGAAAAAGGAACTGCATTTTTCTTTCGTTATTGGCCATTATTAAAAGTATCGCGCAGTAGAGGTTAATGTATGTCACTTTGCTGAAACTTGACTCTTTTGTCATTACAGCAAAAATGCATGTATAACTAGTAAAATGCATAGGTAAGTAGTGTTCAGTCAACTTGCGGAATTAAGTACGAGGGAGAGATGCACTGCGTGCATAATATTCTATTCAACATGGGTACATATAGGTATCCCAAGATGCACACCAGTCTTTCACGATCACGTCAATTTTTATTATCATCTTCTTGTAGATGTAAATACCTACGTACATTTATAGTTGACGATAGTAGTAGTATTGTGTCTCGCTAAGCATTCTTTGCTCGTCTGTCTGTGTTATTACAACATGTTTATTATATCTGTATATATTAAATATTAACACAAGCAAAAATGTCCTCCAGCGCAAAAAGTATTATTACTTTGTTGACCGACCTTTTGTGAATTGCTGTCTGCAACCAGCGACATCATGCTGTCCAAGAAATATCATAAATTTCAATGACAGACCACCACCACCATTGAGTTTAATTGTGACGGCTTCTATTTCACCAATCCCAGGTTTTTTTTCAATTTACCAAAAGGACAATTTTATTCAATTGTTATTTTCCTCAGCGCTCACATTAAATTTAATCTTTTTGACATTATACTTTGCATTGTATTGAAATTATTGCAGGTTTGGTCTCGTTTTTTCTCTCATCCATATGAGTCAGAAAATGCATGACATGAGCAACCAAAATTTGTAATATTTTCCAAATAGGGCATAAAAGATTTCCCTCAAGTGGTTAGTGGTTTTTGGTAGGAGTACTAATTATACAATTATTTTTCCATAAAGAATGGTTAAGGCTGAGCAAAGGTAGTTACCGCCGTCAGTTGCAAACACGTCAATTCATAAATTCTCCATTGCATTTAAACTGACCTCCTCCGCTCCGAGTTTTTTTACAGTGAGAAAAGTAAACGAAGTGCTGTTATACACCTTCAACCTTACTTATGTTCTGAAGAATTGACAGGCTCTTGAATATAATGAAATGTGATAGCTAATATGAAAATGGAGAAACATCCATTCTTACTTCAGCCGTGGTCTGTCGACCTGAAGTGGAAAATAAAGGATAAGAATGGTTGGAGAGCTGTCTTTCGTTCAGCCTTGAGCCTATTTTTGTTATTGTTATTATAGGTAAGCACATTAAAACACAACATGCATATTATTTTTTATCATATCATTATTTCTTCGTGACGCTCCCGTGTGTTTTGATGCTGTTGATTACGATGATAGCCAATTGGCTTGTAGAAAAAAGTACAAGAGTACTCTCCAACAAGGGGTTCAATACAATGATGCTTATCTCCCTACTCAAGTTGAAGAGAGAAAAAAGTGAGACGTGCTTTAGTCTTGAATAAGAAGTGGCAGGGAAGTAGAGTTGAGTTGCTGAATATTATGTACTTTTGTTGTTGTAAAAGTTTATTCAATGCATAGCTGCGCTGCGTGCGTATATCAGCGTATATTTATATTGTCTTGTTGCATTGCAGCGTACAATGTATGGTATTCCTTTTGCTTTCATGTTGATTCTCTTTTAAAGATGCTTTTGTATTTAATTGTGGCTTGTGTCATTATGCAGTATAGTTTCATTTTTTTCAATTTAAAACTTCATTCTCTTACATTTGCAAATGCTCTCCTGCATGGTCTTATACAAAAAGACTAGGAGCTTGCCTGAAGAAAATGTTCTTGAATTTATTATTTTTCGGCACGATGGGCGCAGTTCTCTCTTATAAATGTCTCGTTTGATGGTAGCGTCTTTTGATATCTTAATTGAATGACACCATACCACAAGATAACAGAAACAATGGGTTTGTTGTAGTGAGTGAAGCTTTGAATCGAGAGAGAGAGAGAGAGGGAATGACCGTACTCAGGAGGAGGACGGCTTGTTTTAGTGAATAATTAATTGCATGTCAGAAATGAATAAATAAACATTTGGGAATCCAATAAAACAATGGCAAGCTGAGTAATTTGTTTAAAAGAATAACGTTGAAGCTGCGTTGTACGGCGTAGCTATGAATGTTATTTAATCGGCAGTATTTGTTTACTGTGATGCACCTTTGTTTATTTTTACCCATAAATCTGCTGATGAATTAACCCTTTAAACTAAAGGTTTCAGACATGTATGTAAACAAATTTAATTTAAGACGGGATTAATGGTTATGTAGGACCTTGGGGGTTAATGCAGAAGCAAACACACACAAACCTGTATTGCATTCCTGATACTACACAACTAATATTATTGGTTGGCTTCATTACCATCAGTGTGTCGTCATTAGTCCCGCTTCCTCTTTTATTTATCCTTCTTCCTACCACCGGATGAATGGATAATGGGCCTGGAAATGAAATGCTAGTGAGAGTATCTGTACATGCGTAGCTTACTGCTCAGTTTTTTTGTTTGCAAGTCCAGCCACAAAAAAAATTCTCTTCTACGATGATTCTAGGATAAAAGTTGATTGAATGTAATTGGCTAAATTATTCAGGTAATGAGGCTTCTCCTTTTTTGATTAAACCAAGCGACAAATGCCAACGCCACTGCGAAGCGTTACGGTAGAATAGATAAAAGAGTGACGGCTTTCCTGTTTTGTTCCTTCACATACATGGGTATAGGCTCTAGACTTTAGATGAGCAAAAAAAGTAACTGCAGGGAAAAAAAGTAAATGTAAAATGTAATCTTTTTCCGTGCACTTGGTGTTACAGTAAATGACGCAATGGGAGAAAGGATACTACAATAACAGAAAATGAATCTCATTAGATGAATCTATATTGCATGTATGCATGTACTACAATAACAGCAAAAGTATATTAGTTAGGGTAAATATTCCCATCAAAGATAGAATGCATAGACTATCATGGTACAGTTTAGTTTATTTATTTGTGTACCTATATGCATAATAACAGACATGTTCATTGTGGTGTGGTATGCTAAGATATGTATGCAAGTAAGCATATTGCTGCTATAATGGCTAGTTAAAGGTATAAAAACTATTATAGAAAATTCTTGGCTTCACAACCGAGGAACGCCCGCCGGATCATCATCATCCACTTCAGATTGTAGCCGTGTTTTGCTTTCCATGTTATTGTTTTTTCAGAAAAAGAAAGATAAAGTTACTCTCACTTCTCCATCGTCTCTCTCTTGTTGGCTCTCGTCATGGATGCGTGCTATATTATAGAGTTACGTTGTTACTTTACTCTTTGATTCTGATTCTGGGGGATTCCTGCTAAGATTGAGTGAGTGGCACCCGGGTGGGCTTTTAAATATCGTCCTGTCTTTAACAAGTTTTTCACGGATGGTATTGTTCATTGGCTGGAAAGAAAAGGTGAAAATGTTTTGTCTCTTTTACGTTGTTGCGCTGGTGGGGTTTCGGTATTATGCTACGTAGAAGTAGAGCTCATGAAACAACTTTAGCGGAGAATTTGCTGAAAATCGGTTAAAATCACCGGGAAGCCCAGAAGCAGTGTTGCAATTTACACCAGCGATGAGACGTGTGTTGTGGTGGGTAGGCGTGATCTCCTGCTGCGCCGCCGGACAGCTCAGCCATAGTAGCAACAAAAAGCTCAAAGCTTATATACAGAATGAAAAAAAAATACCTAAGCGTTTTAGAGATGAAACGGTAGCAAACATTTTTCAGACCAGGTGGTTATTTTTTATTTCCGTTTGATTTTCTATGTCGGTCGACCAACGATGGGGGATATTACAGCACCATTTCAACTCTCAATTGCTGATGATGAGTGTAGCGTGCTAGAAGCTATAATAATAGGAAACGAGAGACTCGTCTCTTCTTTCCCTCGCTCAACAAATTCGGGTGGATAAATTGCATTTTGTATGAATTCATTTTTCCGACATGTTGTCTCAATTAAAATAGAGTTTTTCATCATCACGTTTGTTCCCCTATAAAACGTATCGAAGTTTTTTTTGTCCAAATTCCATACTGTACAATCTGGGAAAATCCTATTCTTATTGTAAGGCTGGTGCTCTCTGTGTTGTTGTTGCATTTTGCTAAGATCTGAGTGACGGCTAGTAGACAACTTAGTTATTTGGCATGTGTTGTGTAGGAACTTTTAGACGGGAATAATATAGATATCGGCAATAATAGGGTTCGGCAGTTCTTGTATGGGTATCTTCATACATGCGGTATGATGAAACATATACACTTATACACTTTTGGAGGTTTATACCTAGTATCATTAATGCATGCAGAAATAATGGAACTTGTACAGAATATGAATGCGCCGTAGAGAGCATTTTGTTTTTATTTTGGGTGGAGAGTAGAGTAAATAGATGGTTTCCTGTGTTGCATGTGTGAATAGAATATTGCTACTGCTCAGGTAATAATCCTTAAAAGCATTACAGATTGTCATTTCAGGCAACATTTGCTTTACCTACATGACATGCATCGTTCGCTACATGAAAGAATGTTCAAAAATCTAAACAGGTAAATGAACACGCGTCGTCGTACGACTCTACGAATAGTTTCGCATCACATATTATTATTACATTTTCTCTTGTTTATTTCCTATCATTTGGAGGGATGGATGGGTGGGTTCTGTTTATGTTGTGTTGTGACAATGACAGAAGTACATGGGTAAACATGAAATAGACAGAAAAGATTATTTTCATGTACATATGCCAGTTTGCATGAACGTATTAGTCTATGTATTTGTCTTTAAGAAAGCACACTGCCGCCGAGTCGTGGATGATGACACGATGTCACGAGCTGTCACACTTTGTGGATTTTGTGCATTAGATACTTACTTGAGGATCGGGAAATAATTTTAAAAGAGGATACATTTTCTGTGGTCTACAATGAGAGATATCGTGATGTGATCGTTTTATTTCATTTTTTATCAAAATAATCGAAACAATGCAAATCAATCATTGAATGATACTCTGTTATTTGTAACAAGCTAGAAAATTCCTGTGTACTTTCTTCCGAAAACACTAATAATATGTATCATCTCACTGAATTTGATTGTATCACAAGTCCACTATGATTGTCAACATTTTGTACAGCGGTGGTAGTAGTTGGAAAAACTTTTGTACACAAAATGAGAAAAAAAGATGCTAGAAATGACGACAAACAAGGGAACCTAATATTCGACCATTCCAACCAAAAATCCTGTTTTGTTCAACGATTTACAGTATAAACATTACCGTTATCAACGTAGCATGTTGGTAGCTGTACGAAATAGGAATACATTGAACAGTCACTAAGAGCAAGCAGTTCGTGGAGAATAATATAATACAAGTTTTTTTTGTTGGGTGTGCGCTCTACTAGTTATTTATTATTAAATTCCCAATTGGAATACGAAAAACAAATGAAATGAGATGGGATGGATGGAAAGGGTCTTTTACTTCACAGCAATAACCAGAATAATATATAAATATAAAAGTGAGCAATGGTTATACTGCTTCACGGTATCATATCATTTCTCCGTTTCTCCACCTTGCCACAACATGCTACTATAAAGTATAGTAGCCTTATATTGGTCTAATAACGAATAAATCCATTGTGGGAAATATATACGTCCGTATTAGATAGATACGGAGAGTGCATACATAACGACTTTTTCATCCCGAAACGGTGGTAGTAGTAAGACTCCAACATGCTATGTTTTCTCGACTGCTTTTCCAGTCAGGGTTTCCCTAAGACAAGAAGAAACGAAGGAAGAAGCAGTGGTGGATGGATGGTGATGGTCAAGGCTCGGCCCTCTACGTTGTAAATTTGACGAAAATTAGGGGGTCGTTCACAAAAGTGGGTGGGTAACACATTTTGGAATTTTAAAATATGAAAATAATGGTAATGGGGGTTTCGACAAGATAGAATTCAATGAAAAAATCATATTTGCAAATTCCAAAATGTGTTCCCCACCCACTTTCGTGAACGACCCCCTAATTTTCGTCAAATTTACAACGAAGAGGGCCGAGCCTTGGTGATGGTTGTCATGTGCTGGTGGTACAGTACGGGTGTCTGGCTTCAATGAAAACAAGAGCAAAGGAAGGTTGTTGTCGGGACATTGGGGTTTTCACATTTTACCGAGAAAGGAGATGGCGTTTGGAATGAATTGAGAAGTCACACGAACGAGAAAAGAGTGTGAGGTACGCTATCAGGGCATTGTGCATTGTGAATTTTTTTATGTTCTGTAATGCAGATATAGATACATATTCGTATATATACATACACATGTGCTATAATATTATTGGCAAGGAGTACCTATACATATATGATACGTATTCTTGCAATAAATAAACCAGTACAACCGGAATACAGAAATAGCGTAAACAGTGAAAAATCGGAACTCTAATGACTATGAACTTAGCCAAGATGACACAATTTGATTAGCTTTTGTTATTAGATTCAGAATTAAAATTTACATTTAAGGAAGCGACCTTCTTGTTGGCACATCCTTGAAGTTATTATGAAATAGTGTCCAGTACCATACCTACTTGCATTCGGAGGAATCAATGTACCAAAAATAAATCTGTAAAACCGATTTCGGAGACAGACAAATGGTATATAAACATGAAATGCTAGTAAAACTAGCTCCATTTCTATTGCTGTATTTGTCAAGGGAAGATTTTGTCGTGTCTGTCTGCTCAACATTTTGTCAGGAAGACAAGGACAACATTTATTTACTACATTAGTTAGACAAATGACAGTTGCTCACCGTTTGAGACTCATCATGATCATCACCGTCACTTTACAGACGGTGGACGGGATTGCTGGTCTTTGCGGTGATAACATTGTTGTTAGTTTGCGCTACGTCAGTACACTTGTTAACCCGTGTTTATTAGTAGAAGAAAAGAAAAAGTGAAATGGCATGAATGATGTGGTTCAATGTGGGTATTTATTGTGAGAATACAACTCTATAAAAATACCCAAACCCTAAATATCGGGATGTTGTGCTGCATGTACTATGCGTCTATTTTTATATGTACATTTTACGTACATAAATAAGCCTATGGTTCATGCGTAAACGTGTAGTCAAGTATGCTCGCATATAACCTTATGCACAGAGATATATATTTTATAGTATATCATAATAATAATGTACAGCATGTTATAATCTTACGCTTAAGGAATAAGACATTTCTTCGCTAAATTATTTGTATATTCAGGCAACTACTAATGTATGTATAAGTATGAATTCATAACTTGCAACCTTCTATATTTGTGACTGCGTCGATAAGATATTTGTACCTCTATATAGGTAAGAATAAGAATCGTTGTTTCTGAAATCATTTTTGTTCGTGCGCACAGGTTTGAGAAGCAGCTCCTTTTATAGTTTCTTATTGTCTTGTTCGTGTTCATATTTTACCGGGATGAAGAATGCTAGCTTTCTGTCTTGTGAAGGTAACGGCTACTCTCTGAATGTTTGTAAAGTGACATCCAAGATAATACTTACTTTACGTACTTGATCTTAAAGTTCAGTCCAGACGTTGACAGGACCAGAAATGAAGTTATAAGTTGGTTAGCCTGCAAAAAAGTTTAAGTTGGCTGAAAGTGCTACGTACATACGTCGCCTTTTTTACGCTACTTTCTATTCCAACTCTGAACTTGATGCATTCGCTGTTCTTTCCATGTGAGCATAAAATTATGCAGTACATTACTGAGCAAGAAGTTTATCATACATCTGTGTATCTTAAGTTGTTTGATAAGCACAAAATATCCATATATGAATGAATGCAAAGAAGGAACTTTCGCGTTAATCAGGACAAGACCAAATTGGCAGCAGCACAGCAACGTCGACACTGCACGACTGTCGATTGAGTTGCACCAAAAGCAAGCGTTCCTACCGCTTTCACGTGTACTCTGATTGTGAGTCCGCTTGATATTACCATAACACGATATGTTTGGCATCTTGAGCTCGTTCTGAAAAGTACGCTCGAGTTTATGTATTGTAAAGGCATTCATTAGAGTTTTACGCCCCTTTTTCTAAAGGCGGAAACGGAAAAAGAGCAGACCATTCAGTATATACCGTATACACCGTTCCTTGTTATCAATTTTTTTTATTAAGCTTTGCCGTTGTTGGTTATAAATGTCAGAGATTTTGCAGCTGGTTGGTTCATAGGCTAAAAATTAAGGTTCACGAAACATCTCCCTCTAGACTAGACTATGTTATTTTTAATAGGTCCGTCTGGAGAAAAAGTGACGGTCGGTAAGTCGACAAAGGCAAAAGTAGCAAGAGTTTACAGTAATAATGTGAGCTCCATTCAAGGTGGGTTGATGTGAATGTAATCATTTCAGAGAAGAAGCAAATCGCTCGAGTTCATTCATCGCTCTGAGGATGTTATTTCTGTTATTGTTGGTCATGTTTGTTTATAAAAATGGCTTACTCGTCGAGTTGTACATACGCGTGATATAATGTTTATATAGTATAAGCTGCAGCCACAGCAGCCTGTTTTCAAGGAAAATACTCTCACTATTTCATGTTTACCTGGGCTGAGCTGTAGGTAGGTCATTATACTTAATCGTTTTTACATGTAATTAAATGGGAATTTTCCATGAAAATTAACGCGTGTTCAATGGTGAAATTTTTGCTGTAATCAACCAGTCATTCGGTCTTCTCTTGGGGGAAAGACAAGCGATTGGCAACTTTTAAAATGCTGTTTTCATCCCGGTAGTAGTAATGAGCAAGTAAATGGGATATATAATGTGTAGTATGTGTGTTGCATCGATAGTGTATTTTTATCGTCACAATATGATGCTAAGTTAGAGGTGAAACTTTCCTGAAATAGGTTTGTAATTTTTCTTTTCCTTTTTGATGGCAATAAATGGGAGCAAACGACCCCAGCGTTGGCATTTGTTGGGTCAATCTTACCAACTTATGAATGACAAGCTAGGGATCATAAGAATAAAAAGGATGATTGTTTGTAATTCTACGATGTAAAATGCAATTTCGTCGTCCTCTTTCACTAACAGAAAGCAAGTAAGTAAAGGCAAGTAAAGAAAAGGTGTGTTGGATGTTATTACTGTTACGACGAAGACGACGACTACTGCCATGCTGGTCCCTTTCCTTTCGTAGAATATTACACGGCACATATTGCATTAAACTAAACTCCTCCGGTCGCCGGCATATCGCATCCCATCGCCTGACACATTAGGACGGTTATACGTGGCATGAGAGTGTGCGATGATAATAAAGTTTGGTCTGCCGCCTTGGGAATGAAAGTTTGAGTAGATTGGTTTCTGGTGTACTACAGTAATAACGTAAAAATAAAACCCCTTGGAGAAGTGCTCGTAGTTTAGAAGAAGGAGAAAGAATCATTGACAGAGGAGGAGGAAGCAGAAGAGAAGGTATGATGTGATATTGTGAGAATAAAGTGAAAGAGGGTCGACTAGGTCGACTAACCAAGTCTATAAAAGAACATCATTGAACATTTCTTTTTTTGGAAAAAGTGAAACCTGTGGGCTATAATGTTGTATACCCCTCTCGTGCACCTAGCTCCTTTTGGGTATATATATCATGTCATTTCTAACGGTCTTCCAGTGATGTGTATGCGCATACTTTAAAAAGGCAGTATAATGATATGAGTCTTCGTATGAAAGGAAATAGTGTACCTAGTGTACAGTATATGGATGGGTGTCGGTGTGTTGGTTTCAAAAAGTGGCGTCTTTTTTGCTTCCGTTGGAGTTTTCAATTTCTTTGGGATGAGCGAGCAAAAACAGGATGGAGGACTTGTCAGGATTATAAAAACCTATCTTTCATCCTGATTATTTCAGAGAGAAAGAGAAGAGGATCATTTTTACAGAGGCTTATAGGTTTTTTCCGTTTAGTTGAAGGTGGAATGTACTAATAACACGGAATGCTTCGGTATTTACTAAATGCTATCGTTGTAAAGGATGTGCATATACGTATACCTATATACGTTAAGTTTAATGACATGCTAGGGCAGAGGGGTAGGAGGTGGAGGAGGAAGACGACGGCCACCTGCATCAATACAATAGCGGCGGCAGGTCGTATTCCGATTTTGCAGTAGCCCCTTGTGGGCTATTTAATGACGAGGGTTCAACTCTTATGGCTGTGTAATGGAACGGAGGGCTATATGTTTTCCTCAAAGATATGCTAACAACGAGAGTTGAGCAAGCAGAGAGAAGCTCAAGAAGAAAAAAGTAGATGAGGTGGATCAGGGTAGTAGTGACGCTACTGAAAACAGCGGGTTACTTATAATGCTGGTGTTTGTGTGGTATGGTGATGGTGGTAGTATTATATTATTGAGTTAAATTTTTGGGATTTTCTCTCCTTCACTTCCTTTATCTTACGCCGCAATGTTCACTGTTATATGTCTAGGCACATATTCTCTCTTCTACACCTTCGTCATGTAGTTTCACTCTCGCTGGTAGGCACAATTGCAATGGTTGTTGCGTGCCTCACTCAAGTTTTCCATGAGCAAAAAGTAAACTTTGGGAAACGAGGTAGTAGTTTACAGCAGGAACTTGGAAAAATTAGTCTTGAGCGTTATGAGAAGAAAGCAGGAGGGAGAGAACACATTCGTTTTTTATATTTCCGTAGAAAAGTTTTGCAGTTTTATTCGCTGATTCATTGACGGGAGGGAAATGATAGGAATAAAGGATTAACCGTTTGGCTGTACAATAAAAAGCAGGTCGTATACTATATGATTTTCCCTTGTTTGTTAGACAAATTCGATGTTGTAGTCGGTGCGTCGTATTATTCGCAATAACGATGAAGTACTGTACTACATATAGTGGCTAAATCTACATTACCTATTTATTGTACATGTTTTGTAATTGCATTTTATTTGAAGAACTTTGTTGTATTTTTCCGTTACAAAACCTGAATGTTTTATGATGCCAGGTAGGCAAGTACGCATAGCAAGAAATAACAGAAGAAAAATAGTATCTGACACACACAGAGTCTAATAATATTCTTTTCTACCATGGATTTTTCGTTGTATTTCATTTTCAGTTCCCTTCTTCCCTCTCACTGTTCTATTATGTATTATTATTATTGTATTGCTTGCGTTGTACTTTGTTAGGAGAGAGCCGTTTTATATGTGACACGGATGAGTAGAACATTTTTATTGCTGTTTAGAAAAACATTGGGCTGACATTAGCACCGCTCTTAATTCCTCTCTGTTGGCCCGATTCATATGGCACGGCAGCAAGAAGTAAGGAGAGAGAGAAATGCTGTAGCTCTGGCTGCTGTGCTTGCTCGGAAGCGGAATGTTGATATAAAATGTGTATAGTGATCAACGGAGACTAACACAACTCTGGGTATATTTTTCTCCTAGCGAAACTCTGGAAAATGCTGTGTGGGGTGGTGGCGGTGGCGTTAAAGCAAATTATACTGTTTAGAGAAACGGCGTTCATTTATATAGAAGTCAATGATGCAAGGAAAAAGGATATTTTCTTGTGTGTATTTGAAAGAGAGATAATTAAGAGCAGGGGAACACTTTCATTCAGCAGTGTAGAGTCACATAAACTATATAACAAAAGTGAAAGCTTTTAAAATAAGCACGTGGTGGTGGCAGCGATGGGGAGGAATTAAGAGGAATTGCTTATTACAATCGCAATTTATACTGTTTGCGTACATTTTAAGTATATTACTATTTTTACAGAACGAATTGTCGTGTGTATAAAATATACACAGATGAAATTTTATGTTACTTTGTTGCTACTCGTTAAACCTCTGCTGATTTTTATTTTTACTATGCTTTTCCTGAGTACCACAAGCATTTTAATAGCACTGATAAAACGGTAGTAGAATGTATATTGCTTCGCAGGTGGCTCATATTTTGCAAAGTAAAAAAAAACTTTTAAATCAATTTATATTTTGGCATTCATTACATTTGTCAATGTGTGTATGCGATTGGATGTCGGAAAGTAATATAGCCACACACACACGCTGCTGCGACGCACACACCGCAGCAGCGTAGTTATCATTTTATTGCTTAAGAGAAATTGCAGAGTGGTGTGGTGGTTACATATGTACATAAAATATGTGAAGTGAGGCAAAGTACGCACGAAATATTCACATCCTCAATCCCACTGAAAGTTATTATGCTTTAAGATTATATTATGGGTACGAATGTTAAATGTTCGGTTTAACGGAACCTCAAAGAGGCGATTTTTTTGTTGACGATGTGCATATACACAGGAGTAGTAGCACGGCATGCGTGAATTAGAATGAGAAAATGTTTTATGGCTATTATACTTGCCCTGGTTGGCTAGATGAAGTATTAACGACCTTTACATTTACCACCGACTGTCATGCTACCACCGTCATCAGTAGTTCCTATATCACCTCCGATGTTACTAAAACCGAACACTCATTTTTTTATTTTTTATAAAAAGTTGCTATAATACATTAAATTCTTTCCAACCCAAAGTTTCATAACATTAATAATCGGTCGTAAAGGACGTGGAAGGATTATTATGATACTTTTCAAATCAGCGTGCCAATTCCATTCAGCATAATCTAATACAAGTTGTTTAATAGTCTCGATAGTCATTATGTAAGAAGAATAAAATGTACAGAACGCATTAAAAGCTGTTCTGGATGTTTGTTTTCCGCTCGAAATATGAGCGTACAGTTGCATGAATGTTGTAATTGGAATCAACGGATACTGTAAATGACAACTGCTACCAATAATTTGTCAACAGAACAAAAGTAGCAGAAATATTGTATACTTGCTTTTGGTCAGTATAGTTGCACGTAAATGTAATTGCTTAAATTGTCCAGTTTAACGGGCACATGACATGCTAAATGTTCCCTGAAAACGATGGCACTTTAAGTCTTAAAGTTTAAGATGCCTAGACGCGTCCAATTTGAATACAATCTTGCGGATGAGTCATTCTGTTTAGACCAGATTTTCTTTTATTGTATGGAATGAATTGCACTGATTTTTAAAATATATATTCAGCTATTCTATTCTATACACAGTTGAAATAAATCCTATTTTCCTGATAACCGCCGATACTTAAAGTTGCGTCAAAGTTTTTAAACTAAAATGTGTAAGGCTATATAGTAAATATGTTGACAGCGGACAAATATTATTTATTTTTCACGTGTATATATGTATGTCTGAAAATATTGATGCAAGGTTACACCAAATCTGAATAAGACTTCCTATACAGTGGGCAAACGGATATTGTGATAAGGACGCTTTCATAATGTAAGTTTCATTGCGGCAACACGAACGTCTGTAGAATCGTCTTGGAAAGTAATGTGGGAAGTATGAAATAATTTAATATGAAAATACGAAGTGGATATGCATGTTCAGCGGATGTGCACTGTGCAGTTCTTGGTCATGTCTTCTGGATTCATGTTGTTGATGGTATTTTTAGAAATTATACGAAAATATTTCAGGTTTAGTAAATACGAATGTATATATGTATAGAGTACAGCATCATGCTAAAGGCAAGCTTTACTTAGCACACCAGAAGCGGATGGGATGCTATAAAATTTAGAAATCCATGACTTTTAAATTATTTATACTCAATCCGTCGGCCTCACCATCTGTGAAGGCTTTAATATTAACACCGCCTGCAGTTAAATGCTAGATGGCGATATGGTATAATGATATAATGCAGTAGTAGTGTCGAGACAATATTGGTTATGAATATGCGTAGGTTAGCAGTATGTGAGCGGTCTAGCCTTCTGTGGATTTGTGTATAATGCCCGAGTTGTGCTTTATATTGTGCTGTAACAACAGCTTTGCGAATAAAATCAGACCGTGAAAAGGTGAGACGCGACAACAAGACCGTATAAGTCTGGTGTAGGAATGTGGAAAGTTCTTGCGAAAATGCAACAGAGGAATTTGCAATCGTTAAGATGTTTTGTGTCTTTGTAATGAACAGCTCAAAAAAGTTATCTAACATGAGCACAGTCATGGAGTTTTGTGCTTACCAGAAGCGCTAATAATGTCCAAACAACCAGAATTCGATAACATTTAGGTATTATCTATCTGTTTTACTCCGATTTTGGAGGGGGAAGCTACAGACTGTACAATGTTTCATAAAAACCTTAATGAATTTCAATCTGATTGATGTTTGGGAAGGCCACTATTACGGAATTTCTGTCCAATAACATGTCGACCGTTTAAAGAACATGGATTTTACGAGTTCTCTTTTGTTTTCACTTTGTTTTGCATACCTATATACGCATTTTATAACGACACTTATAAAAGAGCATGAGCTTTTACTGGAAACATTATTTCCTTGTAGCGTCGGCACTGCACCATCGTAATAAAAAGGACAAATCCATATCCTAGTGGCTTTAAAAATCACTTAAACATCTTATTTCGCACTCTAACGGTGAACATTTTATCAGCATTATGCTCGTTGTTCGTCCTAACTCCAGATTTTATAGCAATTTCTCATACCACATCCAACATCGTATTACATGAGAGAAAATACATTCAGTATCAGAATCAAAAGAATTTGTGAAATAATCGCAGAGTAAAAATGTCATTTCCGTTGCCAATTTATCACATTATAAGTACTGCAAAATGAAGACACGATTATTCAAACGGATGTATAACGAGATTTGTAATATCTTTTATTAAAATGAATTCCAAAATATTGTTGGAAATGTTCACCTTTATTACAACGGTACGGGATTTCGTCCTTAGGCACTTTTGTCGGTCTGCCTTCTATCATTTGAAGTCGCATACGCAATAGTAGTAATCGCACCAAGTCGCAATTGCATATATATTTTAACAGTCAACAAAAACTGAAGTGTTGGTAAGTGTGCCATAAAATGGCTTTAAGTTATAGCGGTGATGATAGTCAGTGAAATGTATATACTTAATTTCAAAATGAATAACATACACATAGGTGTATTAAATATATGTCTACTTATATATAACAGCTTTTTTGAACCGTTTATAGGAGTCAGTGTAAACTGCTCATAGAACTTACACTTAAGAATACGGATACAAACGTAAAAAGACGAGCAAACAAGCTTCAAGAAAGCAGCCAGGCGATGAAAAATACTTTTTTTCTTTCAGCTACTTCAACTAGTCAAGCTCACTGTATTTTGCCACTGAAACGTGTGGCACAAGTGACATTAATTTTTCTTTAATCTCCCTTCATTTTCTCTCTTGGTTCGTGCTTAACATCTGTTGAGGCACTTGGAGATGGATGCTGATGGAACGATGTGTGTTGCTAATGACCAAGTAAATAGCTATATCCTGTTCCAACAACACACTCGTTATACAGAATGGCATGTTCTGTATTGTTACAACTACACATAAAATGCTTAACGTTTAGTCTTCAAAGTTGTAGAAGAATTGGCATGCAGGTATATGTATGTACACTTGTTTAAAATTATAGCTTTTTTACTGCACCGTATATCTGGATAAATTGAGCAAACCGATATGTGGTAGTTTGACGAATTAATAGGAGTACGTGCGATTATATACTAGCATTGTGTCTGACAGGAAAATGTACCTATACCTACAATATATTAGATGCAAGTACAATTTACAAAAATGTAAACGTTTGTTTTATATATTAAACGCTGCTGCCAATAAAGAAAGAGATGATGACAGATTACTTGATTGAATTCCAAAACCGAGCGTCCCTTTCTTTAATATAAGAATATAATGCACTTCATATTTTTTATCCCGCAGATAGTGGTAATTCTTTACAGCAAGAAGCAAGAATGAATGAATGTAGTCTAATGATGAGGTGAAATGACATGGAAAGGGTGGGAGCGGAAAAACATAGAAATCGGCAGATGGATAGTCATATATACTTGGGCTTATTCTATCTTCATTGTAATTGAGAAATTCGTGTAATTTTTGTCGCAATTTACGACGAGTATAATTCCCTTAACTTTCAAAGATTGCATGATATGTACATATGAAAAGCAACGTTTATTTGCAAAGCGTATAAAGTCGGATACATTGATGTTGCAAACTGAATGAACTGAACCCTTTGAGCATCCAGCACGAGCATTGACACTCGAATCGAAGTTTTCTTGTTGGTGCACTATTAGTGATACTTATTTTAATACATACTAATGGAACCAGGACAAAATACTAACAGAGTTTCCTTTGTGTAACGGCATGTGCGATGTACATCCCAATTTCCAACTAATTTTAAATACGCCAGAAAAGCACTTTACTTGAAAGACTTCTACTAATTAAACTTGACAAATGAAAGACCATGTGATAAGTTGGATTTGGTTCATTATCTCTCTTTCATCAGTATACGAATGCTTCATCCAACGGTCGCAACTTGGGACTCGCAAGTGTACATTTTAAATACACATTGCGTACAACTAGCAATGCATATTCTACTGACTGCAGTGCACAAACATCACCGTTAATTCATATTTACTTACATATCTGTACTTGTTGTCTCGTCTTTATAATATGATGGCATATTATGTGGGATAGTTATAATTATGGATAATTTTAAAAAGACGTCCAATATTCTAACGATATATAAAAAAAGAAATCAAATTAATACAGATACGATTCTACATATGACATAAATGATAACAGACAAAGAGGCGGAAAAATCGTGTCTAGAAATTTACACAAAAAACCTTGTATGCGTTTTAGAAATGATGAATACATACTGTTTGTATCGAATAATAATAATAATAATAAGTCAATTAAAATTTCAACACAAGATGACCATTTAAACAGATGATGTGTAGTAGTTAAAAATGACTAAAGTTCATTACTTTATTCCAGTCTTTGGACAACGTAATGTCTATTGACACGATGTGGTCACAATGCAGTGTCGATGTTAGTGTTATTATTGCTGGTAGGGAACATATAGCACACAAAATGTAATATGTACTACACGTATGCACAATGTGAATGCAGCATAGGTACATCGGGCTAAGCTATTTATTTGAGACCATTAAATCGCCGTAAATCACATTAATGACCACTTTCTGTCCATTGAAAAAGAAGTTGATTTAAAACCTGTTGAACTGTTCTTCTTCTATTATAATGATGATGATGATATTATTCCCTGTGAGCACTTACATTTTCGAGCCCAGCCCTAGAGCTCTTCTTCATGTGTGCCTGTGATGATGATGATGATGGCCGTTGTTGTGTGTGTAAAGGCCATTTCTGGTGAAACCACATGAATGAAGCATACACAAACACTAATATGCACTGCCACGATTACATGCTTGTATATCAACAGACCACATTCAAAAGAAATGGAAGAAAGCCACAACACGTTACATGCATGCACCAGTGGTAATAACAACAAGTACCTACTTCTAATAGATATATTTGCCCAGACATATCTGCTGGAGTCCATACTTCATATTATGCATAGGTATATACATATGTTTTAGGGTTTCATGATGATGACGAGTTTGTTAAGACGTATGATAAATTGCTTTTACCCTTCACACATTTAGCATGCCCATTACAGTTGTAAATGGCAGTAGCAGCACGAGAGTAACAACTGTATAGTCAATGGGAAGGAATGTTCGTACAGTAACGAGAAGCATCAAATGTATGTGTGTGTGATACATCAACACTTGCACTTAGGTTTGTGTATTACCGGGGAGAAGGATCATGATCACCCACGCGCAACAGAGACGTATAACACGTACGTACTGTTTGGAAATAACGAAGAGAAAAAAACCAGCAAACTTAAATAAGTTTGAATAAGGGAATGGAATGAGTAAGAGAAAGGGAGAAAAATATAGAATGAAATCAGGAAGGTATAATAATAATAGCGAGCGAACGAATGACTCCTAACAAACAAACGAAGAGAGAGAGAAAGAGGGAGAACACAGAAAATGGTAACACAGTTTGTTCTGTATTTTCATATGTACTTATACTGTAGTCATTTCTCATGCCATAGTTGATAGTGGCGGTTGAAGAAAAAGCAGTGTTTTTCACTTGCTTCACTTCCTTCACTGGGTCTTCCCATCCTGATTCTTTTTGGAATGGTATGGACTAAATGTAGCTTTCTGTATTCTGATGATGACGATGATGATCATGACGGTGGTGGTGGTTGCTTGAGGTTATATTTGTGTGTTCTGGGGAAAATACGTAGTAAGAGAAAATGGAAATGCAACCTTGATGGATCTTTGTGGAAATTGGTTGTTATATGAGACAAGATGCTAAGTAAATTGGGCGTCTACGGAAGTTAGCTCGATAATGTGCTTTTCAGATCTGTGAGCGGTAACATCTCTCTGGGTACGTATCGCATGCTTATGCACATATTATATAGTTAGTAGGATAAAGGGATTTTAGATTGTTTGCAGGGCAAAATTGCGACGATGATCATGATGAATATAATATACATATACGTAGGTAAACAGATATTAGGTAGGTATACTTTGTTACTTTTCCAATTGTACTTCAACATGCCGATGTGTATTTTCCAGACAGAGCATACAATGAGAGCCCATGGCATTTCATTATGAGATGGTGTACTTCTTCATAGTAGAAGTGAAGTAATGCACATAAGCATAAACAGAAACCTTAGCATGTCAGTAACTTAAGATAAAGAGAAAAGTAATATGCTTTCTCATAGCTTTCCCAGAGCGAGAGAAATTCCGCCTTTTCTTACTGTGTGTGATGCGATGAAAAGGAAGAAAAAGTTGGAGTCATATATTATTTTTCCCAGCAAATGTGCCTGTTTTTTTCCCTTTTCAATCTAACGATGCTGCATCGTGTATACAAAGAAAAAAGAAACCGATCAGCATAGTACGTATATGCCATGCCTTCATGCAGCACAACACAAACACAACTAACCGATTTTTGTGGTAAACGCGAACTAGAGAGAGAAAAGAGCCATAGATTTTTGTCGAAATTACTAAAATCATCCTGCCACTCTTGCTCACGTTTTTTGGAAAAAGAATTGAAAGTTGAACAGTGTATTAATGTTTTGTAAGTGTTTATGTAGTGTAGTGTTGTGTGTGCGGATTGTATATAAGTAATGTTGATTTACCTGAGGAGAGATGGGGGAAAAGATCAAACAAAAACCACTTTTCTTTACCAAAAGAGATGGTAAAAAGTTTGTTGCTGGTTTCTATCTCTTCTTGCCTTAAAAGTACGTAGTCACCTATTGCATCCTAAAAATGTATTGCTTACTTTGGAATTTTCTCTTGGTTTCAGTTTACCCAAACAATTTTATGCCACATATACATAAATAGCTCATGCGCTTAAGAAATTGTATTTATTATTATTGAGTTGTGTGGCTATATAAGAAGTGTTTTGAGTGCACGAAAGATTCTGCAACTCTAAATATCCTGCATAACTTCCTAAAACTAGTGAAAGAGTAGTGGTTGTAGTGATAGGAAAGCTTAGCCTTTTCCGCCAGCAACAGTTAGGCGCATGCATTATAAAAAGGCCTGGCGGAAGTTATAGGCCAACATATGGTCATGTAGTCCTTACACATCCAACACACTACATGCACCTTGACTTGTTTCAAGTAAGTAGTAAGCTCTTATTTCATTAGAGTTGTATGAGTTCACTTCAGATTAAAGACCGACCGCATCGCTCCGCTTTATAAAAAAAAGTTAAAACTTGTTCAGTGTGATCTTTTAACCTGATAAGATTAATGTCTTGGTGGGGGATATAATATGTCGGTATAAAAATCTTTGTAGCTGGAACTATGCATGTTTATTACACGTATGAAATGCATATACCTTACGCTCGCATAGGTGCTAGATCTGTTATGTATGTAGGTACATAACTCATATTTTTAAAAATCAATTAATGCATTGGACAGGAACAAATGAGTACGGTGGCAAATGTCAAAAATTTGTTGCGTGATAAGAATAGCTGGATGTAATAGAAACAGTTGCCTTTTTCACTTCTTATTCCCTCGATGCATAATTCGTTCGTCATCATGTGTCACAATGATTAACTATATAGCTGATATTCTTGTTGATGATTTAGTTTGTGGCTGGATTGTGGATGTATGTATGGACTGTGATGATGGAGGTGGTGTAATAGGTATAGAGCGGTGGCGAATTATGCAACTTTAGGAAATACGATGGCTTTTAAACCTTTTCAGTTTGTGCTTTATACTCAATCCCGATGCAAAGACATGCCTGTGAAGATAACACGCGTTATAACGGCAGAGTATAAATAAGTTGATGTTGATATTTTCTTCTCGTGTAACAGGATGGTTACGAGATATCAAAAGACCTTGGCCAGTGTGTACTGGTGATGTAGCTATAGGTTGGTAAAGTAAATATACAAGTACATATGTAATGTGCCAGAGTGCCAAAAAGACTCCAGCTGCGCTGTGTTGTCTGAACTGAGCATTCAGCACCGTTGTTCTGACACGACACACCGACCATGCACTATGCACACCGTAACTCTATATTGTATAAACCAATGACAATGTTAGACTCACGTAGATGGAGACATATAATTAATGTATGTGTGCTCATGAGATTAGGGTCGAACTGAACTACTGTTATCGAGGGAGGAGGTTAAGCAGTATTGAAACCAACATCCTGCCACCGGAACTCACTTTCTGAAGACTAATAGTGGACGGATAAGTGGCCAATAATTTTTTTGTTATCTTGAGCAGCCAGAATGCTGAAAACGGCTCAAGCAAACCACATATCATCGTGTTATGCACAAGAAATATTACGTGTGTTATACCAGCCGCACCAGCTATTAAGCTAAAACTTTTGAAAACACATCGTTGGATGGTGATATAATTGTACAATTTCAAGATAGGAATTTGAAGTATGAGTAAAGGTTCATTCAACGTACATAGTGTCTTGCTACTGATATTATTAATGTTGATGATTACTGTCACCAGCTTTTTGGTCTTGTAATTTTTCAACATTGCGTTTCGTGAGGGTTATGTTGACGCATGCATTTTTCTATATTACCGTCGCACATTTATTCTTTCAAAGAGACATTTTGTGTTATTGCATGACACGTACACACATTTAAGTTGTTAGTAGCCGTTGAGGTAAAATTGGGAAGTAAGAAATATATCAACATTTTGTTCTTAAAAATCCAGAATGCATTTTGAATTGTGCTATTTTATTTATTTAAAATACTGACTAATATCGACTGCATGAAAAGGGAGAAGGGGTGAAAATAACGGTAGAAATACATTGCATTGCAATAATGATTTTATCCTGTGAATGAATTTCCTTTCGTGGTTGACTCAGCCAACGACAAGGATGGCGACAGAAAATTGTAGCTGCAATTCCCCAGAAAGAAAGAGACCTTCATTACGGGAAATTGTGAAATTGCATTTGCTGAAAATAAAAACAATGCATGACTCATCAACGACATCGAACACAGACAACGACACATGCAAGCGTGGTTATTGTAAAACGAGTCAGCTAAGCAAAGCCAAATGTTGAAAGAATGAGTATGAACTCAATGGCCCTAGTACCTTAAAAATAATACTTTTATAATGCACGAGAAAACTGCATTTTGCACATATGCATGCATTTCAAACCCCTACGAAAATTGCAATTAAGAAGCATATTTTTCTGAAGGGGGAAGTGTTTTATATTTTTTGCAACCGCTCGTTCTTTTCGCAGTCTCTGCCAATCAGCATTTTTTTTCCAGTGGTGTATGCAGTTGTTGAAAACGCCATCATTAAATATATGCATCATGCCTAACGGCACAACCTGAATGAACAAAGCCGGCTGCACCTTTCGATCAAAGTAATAATTAAAGTTTCATGGGATTGAAAAAAGGAGGAACACGTAATCTCAATATTATAGCAGAAAATTATATGGACAAACTTTAGCTGCGACCAATTCAAACGTCTGCCGTTGCCACATTCTTCATTTATTGCATCGCATTAAATTTGCAAGTTGGCGCTAACCCCATAAAATACATTTTAGCGGAAAATGTTGGAAAATACATTTGTTGTTTAGTGAGAACTGTGTTTCTCATAGATTTTTTTCTCTCTTTCTATTTTAAAGCTCTTTTACCATTCAACAACTTCAAAAGGAAAATTATATGGCGATCGGACACAAGATATATATTCTACAGATTAGAAACGGAGATTATGCGAAATTATAGAAGCAAGTAGAGAAATATAAGCGAACGGGAAAATAGGGAATGGAATGGAAGGCATTTTTATGGAGGAAGTGTATCTTTTTTTCATTTGTGTACTCCTTTGCCTCTTCATATTCTTTTTACTGCCCTTTGTGTTATGCATTCTTGTATTTAACATTGGAGATATGTACCTATGCATATATACCCCTTTCTGTGTTTATCAACGTGATAGTGGTGGCGACGTTGATGATTATATGAAACATATGGGAAAAACTGATCAATTAGAAATTAGGAAACCTGATATCAGTATCAGGAGCAGCAGTAAAAGCCGCCGTAGTTGACTTTACATTTATGGCTTTGTTTATACTACTTCATATGCGCACGGATCTCCAGACTTTGTGCGTACGTAGCAGCAGCACACACGGCCACTAGCAGACTTATACTTTCTTTTGTCCACACGAACGAAAACTACTTAATGCAAAAAATGTATGTACATAAAATAATAATCAAGCTGGGGATTTCCCAACATTCGGACATGACATGCTACGCTGTGAGTAAAGTTGGTATACAAAATGTGTTGTCATTGAGCTGAAGAAAAAAGGGGTGGAGACCTGTGCTACCTATTATTCGAATTACTCAAAGGCTTCTCTGCGGACGTAATGCACTTACTAACTGAAAGGAAATAAAAATAGTGGAAACAAGCGAAGTAAATAACCAAGGTATGGTTTTATATGCATACCATGCTGCTGGTGCAAGTTTTGTCCAAGTTGTGCACCTATACATTGGCTACCGAATCAAGGATATAATGCTTGCCTAAGTAAGTAAATGAGAATAGGTACGTGTGTAATGTGTAAGCTATAAAATTATATATGCAGGGAAATAAAAAAGAAAGCAATACATTCTCGAGACACGACATGATGTGTACTTACATTTATGTATATTCCGGTTAAATAGACTACGCATAGACTAACAGCACTAAGCTGATTTTGTTACAATGTAAACATTCGGGCTAGAATTTAGAAAACGGTAGACATAATAACATAAGCAAAGCAGGCACAAATACACATCTTATTATGGTATTATATGCGTTTCCATTATGCATTGTGTACTTGTACTCTGATCGCATGCAACATTCATTTACTGAATGGTTTTTCGGTTTTCCCATATTATCATCATCATCAACATGTTTCGAACATTTGGCAGAGTAGAAAAAAAGAAAGGAGAAAGAAAGAGAACGTGGCAATAAAATGGAAATGGCTTTCCTGTCTCTTTTTTTCGCGTCTCCTCTATTACAGTTCACAATATCCTGAAAGCACACCTATATACTCGCATATAAGGTTCAGTAAGAGTAATGTATAATGGTAATAGCTGTAATTGTACCTGGTGTATGGGAACACCAAAGTCGTGGTAAAACACGTTTTATAGGTATCCATGCTTGCATTTAAGATATAGCTGCAATGAAACTAGAAACCATTTCTGAAACACAAGTGAAGAGAAACAAGCAGGCAAGCTAAACGACTTTACCTGTCTTTACCTTTCCATCAGTAGGAAAACAGCGAGCTTGTCCTTTGTTCTTGATGGTGGCATGGCATACTTTCTCATGATCAAGTGAGAGGAGAGAACCTTTACGCATTAGAGTATCCTGGAGTTGCTCGCTTTTTGAAAAGGTGCAATTGTATACAGCTTTCTCTCACATTCAATAGGAATATGTATACTGCTGGTAGCAATTTGTACAGGCCGGCTACTATATGCATGCTATTTTGTTGGAGAACCCAAAATTGAAAAAAAAATCTCAGTTGGAGAAAGCATGGTGCGGCAACTACAAACTGCACTCGTGCCTAATGTACTCGTATACAATAAAGTAAATTTTACGTATGCTGATATTATTCTTGTCTTTTACTCAAAGGAGAGTATAAAATTATTACAGCCTAGTCAGGAATAAGTCCATAACAAAGCACCTATCATAAAATTAAACTATGTCGTCCCCGCAAGTACATATTGGACACTATAGTGTAATGTATCAGCATGCAATCGACACATTGTCTGCGCTTTGTTTGTCTTGAGTGACGGGCTGACGGAGAAATGCAAAAAAACTAATGTTGAGTTTAGTTTATGACAGGCTTTCAAGGATAAGAGTATAGTTTCTTTTATTCTGTTGTTCAATGAATACTGTTTGTACGCGCATATATTTATGATTGTGGTTATGGATTGGATGGATATGATATCTGGATATCCACCAGTTTAGCATGTTCCTAAAAAGAAGCATAATTTTTTGTTACTTTGCCTGTGTTTGTGCTGACGGGAAAGATTAGTGTCAGTCAGTGGTGCCATGCATGAATGCAGATGCAGGGTAATGATAACAGCGACAGCTTCGCTTTTTGCAGTCATCATCATCTTGATCTGTAGTAATAACAGTTCAGTATTTTGTTACTCTGCTATTACCACTATTTTCCGGTACTTGAATATTGTTTAGAAAGAATTTTGCAGTTACAAATTTTGGCGTTAGTCTCACTGCCTGACTAGTACTGTGTGCAAATATATGCATGTTTGTCTGTTCATACTATTAGAGGTACATAATATGTCTATATGGTTATATTATCATCCATACCCAAGGGTTGTTTACTTGAAGATGTACATCTGCAAATACTTCACTCTCATGTAAACATGGCTCATTATCACTTATGACATCTGATCCATATGTAATGGTTACATTTTGCCAAAAAATTAAAACAAAACTCATGCTCTTCATTGTTATTATAGAGTAGAAAATTTGGAGGGCAGAACAGGACATGCTGCACTAGATAGTTTTAGTTACTGCCCACAAGGAAAACCAACATCCAAAGGGGAGAGAACAGACAAGAAAAGTCTATATGGTTAAATTAACAAAATGTAAATGTGCATAATTTGCTTTTGCTGCGTTTGTTGCAGAATGCGCAAGGCATGCATGTTGATGACTGTATGTAATATGACAGCTGGTGATTAATTTCATTTCATTTATTTGATGAATGCAGCGGAGAATTATACCGTGTCCTGTGTGAATATAGTACAGTACAAAGAATAATTGCTGCAGTGCAGTTTTGCAAAAACATATTGAAAAAATGACAGAGAATCCAACACGCCCCACTCCAAGTAATATATATGAGCTGAAGACAAGTAATTTTTCTAGAGAACAAATTTGCTCAATAGTGACGAGAACACATGACAAAAACAATAGGAATGGCAATATTCAGAAATAAATAAATGTAGAAAGAAGCTATATGTTTAGTTTTCCAACTTAATGTTTTTTTTCCTTTCCATGTTAATGTCACATGAAAAATACAAGGCAATGATGGTAGCTTTTTCTGTCTCACATTTTCCCTGTGAATGCAAATAATTCGCATATAGTAGACGAGTTATTGAACAATGCATGGAATCACTAAGCTTGGCAGAAAAATACATTCTTTCTCTATTCATCCTTTTTATTGTGACAGTTAATCTACCCAATTGATACATGTAATACAATAGTCCGGTTCATTTACCTTTTGAAGGGTTGAGCAGGATAGTGGTTTCGGATAAGAGCAGTGTCTGCCCATATCACTATCCATAGTGTATCTCGGTTGTGAAGTTATAGAATGTCCGTTGTTGGCTGCTTTTAGTTTTCAAACCGTTTAGATCGCATGCTCCTATCTAGACTACCCGTCTTTGCTAATCCATCATTATTACTATTATAGTTATGGACTTTTACTAGTTACAACTGCAGCTCGCTCGAATTTAATACGGCTAATCAACGGGTTCGCAAAGGAAGAAGGAGTAATAAAGTATTTTGGTGGATTAGAAAAAGTAGGAATGCAGCTGTCTTTTCTCTCATTCCCTGCATCATTATTGTTTTTCCTCCTTTCCTATTAAAAAGAATTCTCGTGCAATTTACCAGTCTGTGGGTTTGTGCATTATGTACCGATTTTATATCGTGTTATATGCATATGATTCGTATTTTCATATTCCTGATACTCATTTTCATGGTATACGAATAAGATACGAACTCAAAACTAAATGTGGTTTTGGTTGAGCTCCTATGGCCGTCCTATATGTTATGTACATGTTCAGCACTGCGGCTGCAACTCTTGCTGGGATATCAAACCATCTCCAGCAGATCAATTATCAAAGAGTTTATATTTCTTTCTGATAATGCACAACATTTTAGTTTTAGGCATGTGTAAAAGTAAAAACATTCAGCAGTGCTAGGCTAAAATCGATTATTATTTACAATAAACAGACAACTTTCATAAATGCTCAGCCACAATTTGGCACAGTTTATCCTACAATAAAAATTAAACAAGCGATGGTTGTTTAAAAAATATAATATGAGCATTTGTAAATAGTGTAGACCAATTTAATGCTTCAACGTACATATTGGTGGCAAGACTTTCCTGTGCTTTGTAACACAATTCACAGTTCAAATAAAAATGTTTTTTTAATTCCTCGTAATTACACAATAAGCACTTACTACTAATTTACAACTTGCATTGTTACATTTCGTTGGATTATGGTCGAACCGAGAAATTATATGCATTCAACGTACGCAACGCTCTACTTTATTTCCAATGTAAATATTTAGATATTGAAATGATGCTGACAATAGGGAGAGGAAGAATTTGTATTATTATCCGATTCCTAAAATGAATTACATAGCGAAATGGATACAGTAGATATACATGTGATGTTTGCGATTTCATTTTCATCATGCTTGTTTAAGGTCACAGACAAGTTTCCAAATTCAATATGCGCAAAATTGTTGCTGCTTTGATACACAATTGATCAAATTCATGTCAACTCCTTAGAAAGGTATGCACAGCCTATGCAGGTATTTTAATTTACGACTGCTCCGCACCAGAGAAAATAGGCAGTGATATCAAACGGGTATACTTTAAGAAACGAGTGCATAGTATCACGTTTGATGTGCATGCAACCCGGTATTCGTGAGAGTAGCAGCAAGCAGCATGCATGTATGTGCAAAAAAATCAGTACATCAAAGAAATAAAATTGCAACTATATAGGTATACATGTAAAAGCAATAATGGCAAAAATATGTACCTAAATGCCAATATTCTCGATATATAATATACCCTAAAGCGGTTCAACCTATTCAATTATTATTCATGTAAATAATAAATTTGCAGCCACAAAATCGAAGAAAAACACAAGACTTTATTACGGGTTAGAACTACAAGTCAAATCAAATCAGGTCTGGGCAGCATGCATGTTAATCAATGCTTCGGAAATGCTTTGTTTAACAAGTTAGAGCTAGAAGTATTGGCATGTCTTATTTTGCCGTGTTGTCTGTTGACATCGGTTGTCACCATTATTAATATATGTATGTATTGTTATGCATTATTTTGGTTGTCTGCCACTTATTTCTACTTATACCGACATTCGTTAGCTTTTCCTTGAACATAATAGGGAAAACGGCAAAATGATCGAAGCAGAAAAAGTTTAGCCGGTTGTTAAAAATAATAAATTACATTAATTTATGTGGATATACTTAAAGCAGCTATGTAAGTAACTATCAATTTCTAAAGTAGAAAGGAAACCAAACCAGACGAAAATATTTCCCAGTAGTAGTGATTTTTTTGGTCTGCGGCACAAATTTCTTGGTAAAATGCAAAGTAATGAATGTCATATTTGTTTATGACTTCTGGGTGGAAGAAATGACGGGTGGCGTGTTGCTACTGACGGTGACATGACATGATGATGACATTTTCCAGTATTTCACTATTAGTATCATAATGAACTCTAACGAAGTAAACGAACGGTGTTAAATATTCAGCCCGCATAATACATACATGTATACCTACTCACATGCCGATTCCATTTCATATTTCATACCCACCAACTTCTTAGAAATGGTCTGTATCAGTTCAGTTCATTCACATGGAGTTACAAAATCAACACAACTCGGTGGACGAATTATGAATGCTCTACATTGCTCCGACTCACTTTGCGCTCGTATCTGTGAATGCCATTTGTATGACAGACTCAAGGAGTGGAAAATAAGGGAATAGCAAAGTGGGAAAAGGTGTTGTTTTTAATGTTCTGCTTTTTGCTTACGTTGTAGCGAGCAGTAGTTCACCATTTCTCTTGTACAGAACGCAGAGCATTTATATCTCTTGTCATTCAGGAAGATAGATTCAAGTTGAATATTATTTGAAATTCGAACATTCGGAATGTAAAAAGTAAAATAAGACAGTACAGCTTGCTCTACATGTCTTCTATTAAAAATTCTCTACATTACGGTATGGAGGGAATGAGCTAAATGGTCTGTATGATGCATGCTGTTGGCTTTCATTTCTGACAGGCAGATTAGTAGAGAAATGAGGATGGAAGAAGAAATGAGTCCCCTTCTCATTCTAACTTCTTCCTACACTCCGCGAAGAAGGCAGCTTCCTCCTCAAACATTTTTTTTTCAAGGATGGCCCATGTATACCAAAATCTTATATATATTTTGCTTAATAGCTTTACACACACTCTGACAACTTTTTTGGTAGAGATTATACTTAAAAACCTGTAAATATCTGTGAAAAGGGAAGGCAAAAAGGAAAATATGAAATGGTGTAGGTATATAACCTTTTCCCTATCTACTTGGCTGACTATATATGAGACGATTATTTTTGGTTTATCCTGAAAAACAGGATATGTAAGATCGCGAGACTGGCAAATGGATGGATGGATGTCAGTTCAATGTCTCCTTGAGCCCTTCTTTATATTATGTAGCGTATCAGTTTTGAGGGTTTACAGCCATCAGCATCGTCATCATCACCGTGAAATGTATAGGCACGGAGAACTCAAATCCATGGTACGGTTTTGTTAGTCACATGCTCCGTGTTATGTCTGCACATTTTGTGGTAGTGGTACTTATGTCTCTTACAAGCTGGGGTATAAGGGCAAGTTGGTAGTTTTTCTCTATTGCCCTTGTAAGGAATATAAAACACGCATCACGTCTTCGTTTTGTATTTATTTTGGGCTCTGCGTTCTAGGAAGCAATGTGAGGCAAGAAAGATACGAGGTGTGGTGTGAGCATTGTGTGTTGTTGTCTGCCTTATCTTACGATTTGAAGCTCTCTGCTTTATAATTCCTTGAATGGATACTTTTTAATCCCTTTTTACACTCGCAAGTTAACTACATGGGCATTGTGATACAAACTTACTCCAATTCAAAAAACGATTTTCCATCTTTGTCATTGTACTTTGGTAAGCTTGTCCTGTTGTTTTTAAAAGATGCATATCGTTTCGAGGAGGAAACAAACTGGTAATATTTATGATATGCAAATGGTCGTTTTCACATGAAAAAAATAAGAATGCATTTCTGCTGTGCTTCGTGCTATTACTCCTTCTGGATGGGCGTCATATTTTTGCGCTTGTTGTGATGCATGCACGAACGAAATGTTAATGCAAAAAAGTAAATTACGTTAACCATTACTGCTCCTCCTGCTACTGTTCCAATACTAAAACCAACTCTTCATCTCATTGCATTAATGCAATTCAAATAAAGTTCCAGCTTACTCGACGACGACGTTGAGACTAGTAATTACAATAAGCGTTTTCCTTTTCAGCCTTTGCATACATGTTACTTTAATGTGCCCTTGTTGTGCACCTACGTACATGTCTGAGTCTGATGTTCAATATCATCATCAGTATTCTCTCTTGTATTCTTTACATTATTGGTTGGCTTTACATGTTCCAATGTTGTGTGTGTGTAGAGTCGGCCCTGTTTGTTGCGTTGCTGCTGCTGCTGCTTCATATATTACATCCAACAACAGTGAATCGGCCCACCAAGCATGCACGAAAGGGTTTCTTGTTCTCTTCTAAAAAGACAGACAAACTGAGAGCGTGTATATCTTGGCTCCTCGTTGTGTGCGTATGCTCTGCTCTGCTCTGTTCTCTCTTTAATTCTCTAACGTGGTATATGGTTCCCGATATGCAGTGCACACTAATAATGCAAGGAGTAGTTCAGAAAAGCTTCCACGGCTGCTAGAAGAGCTCTCTCCCTTCTCTTCTGATTTTGCTTCTCGTGCTTACAGCTTCTGCATCGTGCGCTCGTTGGATAGCGGTGGCAGTACGATTTTGGTTGTGCATGGAGAAGGAAATGCTGAAAGATCAACGGAGAAAATATTTTCTTTTTTGCTAACTCATTCACTTTCAAGTCAGTCTACTCTCTCGCTGTATGCCTGTCTCGGTTTTATTTGCTTACGTGCAGCATAAAGTGAAACTCGCATACGATACTCGTACACAGGGAAAATAATATACACCAGTGTGTGCTGTTTGTATGGAACTGTTGGGTACCAACCAACCAGTCATTGGCGTGACTAAAAGTTTCAACGATTATGGTCCCCTGTCCGTCAGATTGGCGCCAGCCTGAGGACATAAAAGACAGGACTTTAAAGAAAATTTTTGGCAAATTATCGTGTTTCACTTGTTATTACTGTTACGAGACAAGGTTTTCCTAGTTAGTTATTGTTACCCTCTCTCTTTACACGTATGCGCTTTCACTGCGACTGGGAAAAGTGTTGTTGATGTTGTTATTGCACTTACACTACCACCACTTTTACTTAAACAGTTTTGTCAAACATTTTTCAAAGCGCACATATATGTAGATTGTAACAATTATTGTCCTCCGCTTAAAGTGAAATTTGGAGAGAGAAAAAATGCTTCGCTGCTCTTTAAGTTGACGGGTATGTTATTCATACTGCTCGCGAGTGTACTTTTACATTTCGTCCATCCAGGAAAACAAAATAAACATTCGGTTGTTGTGTGCACACCATCTTTAAAGTGCTGAGTTACATTGAACATTCATACTTACAATTCACATTCATTTGAATAAAATCTACATTTCACCACAAGACATTGAAACGCAACTACATATTATTTTTTGTGAATAGCAAGCTACACATATGTTTATTGCAACAGATACACAATTGTGATAAGAACATAAAAGCAACAAAAAGGAAAATTATAGAAGTGACCACATACTTACATTCACATTTATTGGCCATCCTAGAAAATAGACTTAAGAATATATTGCTCCTGTATTCTCTGTTCGAATTTGGCTGATCGTTCTCTTCGACATATTTACCGATGCAACAAGATACAAATAACATTTTCTTATAGAAAAAGCACACGTGAAATTGTGACCTGTCTGAACATTTGAAAGAAATTTGTCGAAAGGGAAACATAATCCAAAAAGTTGAAACATTTCAGATTAGCTGGAACGAGCTATCGTGTTAAGTAATTTCTCTCGTATTGTGTTGTTTTTACTTAGAGTCATCTAGTACCCGTATACTCTCACCATCATGGCTATGGTAAACATGAATAATTTACTGAACATTAAGGACTCACGGTGGTTGCAGTTAGAAGTTTGCAGAGAGTTTCAGAGAAATAAGTGCACAAGACCGGACACAGAGTGCAAATTTGCCCATCCTCCAGCTAATGTGGAAGTTCAGAATGGAAGAGTCACTGCATGTTACGACAGCATCAAGGTAAGAAAGTTTATACTAATCTTATAAAATGTTCTCTCGTGTCTGATAATGTATGTAGTGTAATGTGTATTATTTACTGTTTCTTCTCTACTTCCACTCGTCTTCCCTTGCATTTATTTCTGCGATACAAAATATGGTTGATAGTGATTCCACGTATTAACTCGTGCATGGTGAGACGCGAGAAAATAATTTGAAATGTAATGACGAAAGTTTGCTTTTGGTTTTACGTTATTCAGCTAGTCGGTCGACAGTATGGTAGTGTGGTGGTGGTTTGCAAAATTGTGTCGGTAATTTCTTTTTCCCGAGGTAATAACATTATACACAAAGAGGAAATTGTATAAAAAGCGAGTTTACTTTTATGCGCCTCCCTTCCAAATGAATGTTGTAATGTAGAAAATGAAAATGAGAAAGGAAACCGCGTTTTTTATCTGGATCACTTTTTACTATGTTGAGTTAATGCTCTTGTTTGGACTCCTTCTCCGTTTTCCTATATGTATTATTATGGTTTTTGTGTTATATTCTTTTTCGCTTTACATTTTGAGCTTGAAAGAGGTACGGAATAGATTCATTGTTTAGCAGCGGTGTGCTTACAGTAACAAATAGAACAAGAGATGAAAAGGAGTATTTCTGGAAGATAAAAGAGAAAGATGTTATTGTGTGGGAGCAAAAAAAACGGAGTAAAAGAATGTAGAAAGATACAAATACTTATGCATACTAGCACACCTATACATTATGTATTTAAGCTCAGCAAAATACAATCCGTACACATAATATTGCGTTTATAATACGAAACAACTGGCGGCGATGTCGTTTCCAGTTTTATAGGTTTGGCTCAATGGTAGTAAAATAATATCTATTCAAACAAAAGTTGCAAAGGTGACTCCAGATTATCAGTTATAAGAGGATTTATGGATGACTCATAGCGAAATACATGGTAATATATTTCTTCTCTTTTAACTTCTGCTTGAAGCATTCACCACTTTTGTACTTATCAGCTTGGATGAATGCTAACATTTTGTGGTAGTTGGTGGTTAGTAATATCGTTTCCGCTTTTTGTGTGACCGACCTACTGCGTTTCAGAGATACAGCCTGAATGAACAGTTTAAAGAGAATATCTTGTTTTTTTCAAATGTATCAATGGCAGTAAGGTTTATGGTTGGTTGGTTGTAGATTCTGCTCCTGTGGACTTTTGGAGTAAGTAGCGTGTGTTATGAGCTTTATCTATAGGGAAAAGTTTACTTGAGTGCGTGCTCTCGCCACCGTGCTCCAGCTTTAAAAAGGACAAAGTCGCTTTGTAAATCAGTGATAGTGGCTTTTCTCATTCTGGTCAGTTTTTTTAATAATATCATGTGTCGGAAAGAATTAGAGAGACTGAACCTTGTTTTGGTGCGTATATACCTATTTGAATTTGTGTGTAGGTATGCGCCGTATTTAAAGGCAGTGTACTGTAAAGAGCAAAGTTCATTTATTATTTAGTTTCAAAATAACATGTACTCTTTCAGTTGCTCTTTAAATGTCAAGCAGCGGACATTCAGTATCAATTCTTGCGCTCGTACTGCCCATGACCATGATGATGACTGTTTCTTCGATGTTGCTGACCTGGCTGATAACAGCGCTAACTTGGCAGCGAAAGATCCCTTCTTTTCTCACTTTTTTCTTCTGTTGCACAAAAAGACAACAAAATTAGTTATGTCATGTGTTCAGTTAAGCCTCTTATGGACTTCTTTCCAATTGATAAGAAGAATAATAAACTACGTAAAAAGCAACGAGTATACGTGTAATATATTATATGTTTTTCTTGCAAACATTTTTTGTATATGATTTCCAAACTCGAATCGGAATACACAGTAGTAGGTTCCATGAAGAGTATCAACTAAAGTAAATGGACGCTGATCCCATCAAGTGGACACTCGAAGAAAAACCTCTACATTCGAGTGGTACATTGATTTTAACCATTCGACTAGCCTATATGATTCATATAGTATGAACATAAAATGTTATTATGCAACTATAAGCAAAAGAAATTGTTTCATGATTATTGTACAGCTGCATCAACCTAATTGCATAACACACATTACGTTTTCGAGGTCTGTTCGTTGTTCCGATTGCGATCGTGTCATTTTACGATGCTACATCTTATCATTATCAGTTAAACGAACTAAAATGGAGTTCGTATATATATGACTGACGTTCAGTGTTTAGGCACTGACACTAATTTAGTTTCCATTTGTAGTGATAAAAATAACCAGAGCTGTAGACATTTCGAAGAAATGTGTTGTTAACTAAGTACCATCATGGGTGGTTATTAGATTGATTGTTATTATTATCTTTGTTATGATGAAAGTTGTTATTCTAAGAATCTCATTCAAAGATTATGAAATGAGTGTGCCAGATATTTGACAACAGGCTGATGGCTGACTCATCAACCTACCATGCGGATAAAAAGTCAATATAAGTCATCAAACAGCCCACTTTAATCGTTTAAGTAGTATTCTTCTATTTTTAAGTATTATATCTCATCATCATCCTTTACATGTACAGATGTTATTTATAACGCTAGCAATCAGGTCGGCCATAGGCACAAGATCGTTACATATCAGAAGAGCAGCGCTACCTTTTTTATTCCAAAGGAGCCGTTAGGTACTTGGGGCCATTCAGGCCAATTGAGTAAATAAATTTTATTGCTTGCTCTGACAAAAATTTCCCATCTTTCGATTTTCCTTTCCTTTAAATGCCTCTGACTGGCTCCATTAATGAAAGTTAAGTACCAAAACAGTTTTTAAAGGAATGAGCAAACTTTGGTCGTACTTTCCTATTTATCGTGACACTACAAACAACTGTATATATGAAGAGACCTCAAATTGGGGATATTCGTTCATACGCGTTGAGAAAATAAATTGGAACAAAATATCAGCCTCGCGTTATGAGAAGGTGGTTGGCAGTTTTCTATGATGTTATGTTGTATAATTCAATGAGAGCACTGTTGATGATGTTCATTCATGATAATGCTACTGAAAATGAAAGGAATACACAGTAAAAGTGTTACCCTAAAGGAAATACACGGAGAAGCCGTTTCATCATTGTTATTGCTCATGTTGTTGCTCCCTGAAAATTATACAAGTGTAGTAGTGTATTAATACGATCATCACCGACAACGATGATCCGTATAATAATAATGTACGTGATGTGTTGCAGTAATAGTGAAGAAAGTTGCTTCCCTGCATGAGTGTGTGGTATGGTGCGTAGAGGAAGGAAATAAGGGTTAGAGGAAATAAAAGGAATGAAATGGAGGGAGAACCTATCTCCATAAACATCATCGTCAATATCACCATTATAATTTGAAGGACAAATTTTTCGATTAATATTATTACAACGAGCGCTTTATATTTTTGATCGTGATGATGATAATGATCATCTTAGCCACACTGGGATGATGAGATGAGGCATGAACAAGCATCACAACACATCCCAATCAAGTTTATTTTCGAAGTTTGTCTTGAACGAGGCGGGCGAGAGAGCTGTGTACAGCTACAATCTCGACATGCCATAGAGAAACTTTGAAGTAGACACTCATCAGCTCAAACTCGACAACAACAACGTTCTCATCACATTCTCCAATGCATCCTATGAGTTCCGTTTTCTCATTGGAGTGATGGTGATGAGCACTGAAATTAAGTTGGAGTAGAGAGTTTTTGGTTGAAACTGTCGCTGTTGGTGGGATTGAGCCTGTGTACTACGTGAATAATATGAGTATATGGAGTTAAATATATTTATATTGTATATATATGGGTACAGTGAGCGACCGAATTGTTCCAAGGAAGAGAAACAAAGTAAGTAACGAGGAAAGGCAAAGCAAATGCAATAATAAGATGAGTTGATGATGATGAGAGATGAAAGAGTGTTTGCTGCCATCCATTTCATTCCATCCATTCAAAGTCAGTCACTCATCCTTCCGTTTGCTGGCTTCCTTTTATTCAGCAAATAATAACCACGTAGACCTTAATCTATTACGGGCAACACCACTGAGGCGAACTTCTAGGAAGACTAACACTGTTTACTAAGCGTATATATGCAGTTGTGTTAACTTATTCCTTCTCTCCTTTGTCGTTCTTCTGTTTCTGTCTTTCTGCAGAGACAAACGGCATCCACGTATGTTTTTGTCGCATCTGTCTGTCTGCCTCTTGTGTGTATATGCCATTCCATCTCACTGCCAGACAACAGGCAACGATGGAGCAAGCAAACCAGCGGCAGTACTTTCATTGCTGTACTTTTTCTTCTTCCAGATTTCATTGGCTAGATTGGACCCAATTTAACTTAATTGTTCATAATTGGGAACTATTCCCATAGATTCCAATTAAGTTCCATTTGCCCAGTCAGTCAGAGAAACAGGATAAACTGGAATGCCTTGTGCACTCGTTCTGTTGCCTCTCACTCTTCTGTTTTTGCTCTACTTTATTGTTCTGACACTATACCGTATTATACTTCTCTTCGAATGAAAAGTAGTCACAAGAACAGAAGAACAGAGACGAGGTGGAATTGTCATATAATATTGCTAACTTTTCTCTTTGTGATATTGCTGCTGCTTTTCAGAGGCAGAGAACGATAAAACTATTGTTGCATGGGTAGGCGTCATTTAATACTCGTGCTCGTTGTGTTAGCTGCTAAATGAGATAAGCGGACTAGTTGGATGGAACTGGCCTTTTTGAATACTCCTGGCTTAGTTCGTGAAGAAAAACAAAATCATTATGACAGCCTTGCTCACTTTGTGCATATTTACACGAGTGCATTGGATATTAGTAATAATAAACACGTATGATGTTAAGTGTGTTTACGTTGACTTCATTATCATCCATCTAATGTGTTTGGTGGATTTAACTAGCCCAAGTACAATCTCAAATGCATTTGCCATAATTTTATCACTCACCACCACCAATCATGAAGGTACATAGGAGGTAAACTGGTACGTGTAAACATACGCAGTAAATGTAACGCATTGAAAACTCTGATACAATTTCCCATTTTTTTGATAATGATATCAATTATCCCTCCACTAATGACATATTGATATGGATAGTGTAAACTTGAAACTATAGTTTCAATTTCTCTGTTTTCTCATTTCTAACTTTACTGGAGTCTTAAACTGATTCAAGCAGTTTGGCCGTCTGCTACCAACAATTGGGAACTTTAACCAACATCAGCAATTGAAAATGATTCATTTGGAAATGCTAACATGTATATTTACGCTGCAATGGCAGTGTATGTAATTAATGAATCTTTGATGGCGTGCTTTCTTCTCCTAGAATGTTTCAATTTATCCCCATCAATTTGTGACAGTTAGCAGCTCAGTTTAGCTAATGCTGCACTCACCAAAATGTACTGAAAATGTATCTGAGATTCGCATACAACAACATCAAACACACGCTCGCACACTGTTTTGGAATTTCAATCCACCACTAATCGTTAAAAGTACGTTCATATTTTTATACATGTATAAAATGAGAAGAACAACAAAATAAAAAGGATGATCATTACGCAAGCGAAATGTGACTTGTAGTTTTTGTGCGAGCAAAACCACACACATGCACATACACATTGACGACTGACATACCTACGTGGATAGACGAGAGAGTAGAGGGAGGGAGAGAGAGAGAGAGAATAAAGCGAAAGTATCTTTTCATAGCAACCCTCTCCTCGAACACACAAATGCATATATATGTAAGCTGTGTCTCCCATCTCCTATAACATATTATAGTTACATCTCTGGAGCGTTTTGTTTTTTGCAAGCGGCAGCGCATCCGGCTGTCGTTGGTGTGTATGTTTGTACGTAGCTATTGCTGCCTCAGCTTTTCTACTTCTATCACAAACTATCTTTCTCTGCAACTCTACAAGAAGAATCGAGTGTGTACATAGTATTCACTCTTATAGTAAGGAAGAAATGAGCTGGATTCACATATTTCTATATATATTTATATGCTCTGAGTCTCAGAGTACATGTATAACATATCCAGTGTCTAGTAAAGAAAGAGGATTATACTATTATTACGTCCCTCTCTTCAGCAAGGCATACACATTTCTTTTCTCATTTTATGGCAGATCGTTTGTATATAATGGAAAGAAGCAACATAGCACTGACAGTGTGAGCGTGCTGGGGATTGTACGAGAGTCTAGCCAGAACTGTTAGTATGAACTTTGGTATTGATCCGAACAAGTTTCCTCTTTTTGGAGAAAGGGAGAAGGGAAAGTAGGTTTACGACAGTGAAAATATCAGACAGAGTGAAAGAAAAAGAGTAGATGTTTCTGTGGCAATGTGCACTGGGAAAGGAACGCAAAAAAGTGACTGTAAGAGAAAGCAATACTGATGGTGGGGTGATGATGATGATGATGACTACAAGATATTGTGTGCACTTCTACAATACTCTCTGCTTGGTTTTCTCGTTCTTTCTCTGCTGCCGGCTGTTGAAATGGTTGGTTGGTATCTGTGGAAGTAGCAACTTTTTTTTGAGAACGAACGAACGTTGCTCCTTCACATTACAAGGTACATAGTAGTGGAAACCCGGTAGCGGCTCGAGGCATAGACCTCTAAAAAGCATGATGAAAGTAAGCAAGCTACTGCTGCTACTTTCTAAATGATGATGATAGTTATGCTGACGATGGGAAGAGAATGCTTTTCTTCTTCCACAACTAGTTGTGAGATAAAGATGATCATGTTGATGCCCTTCTCTGTGTGTGCCGACGACGAACCAACCGACCATGTTGCATAAATGCCACCGTTGGTTTTCAGATTCTTTGTGATGAAAATTGTTATCACATCTCTCGCTTATTGATGTACCTTTACCCGACACGTTAATGGTGTTGCGCTACTAAAATGCATACACGAACACGGCCACATGCACATTCATATACACGCGTGTCTTTAGTCTTTACCTCAACCGCTAAAAGCCACGGAAAGGGAGACACACACTTACACTTTCAGGAATAGTTTTGTGAAAAGTTGTCTCCTTATTAGATTGGATTGTGTGCTCCTCCTCCGACAAAACAAAAACTTCTCAACAACATTGTTATGTATAAAATAAGTATTTTTATTGGGAAGCCTTATACTCGTGAGTTGGTGCGGAATGAGATGCGTGAGATCACTTTGTACATGCAGACAAAAATGTAATGTTTAAATGAGTAGAAAGATCACTTTTATTGCCTTTAGCTCCCTTTGCTCTTTTGTTTTTACACAAAGGAGACACAACAATAAAAATCTTTCACTATCCTTTTTTACTACCTACTATATACACCCGTTTTACTCTCTCCGTCCCTCCAAGATTTTTTTTCATGGCATTTGCGAACAAGTTAATGCAATATTTTTATGTTAAAATTATATACATGTTAAACAAAAAATACTTAAATGTATTTTATATTTGAGGGGAAATTGTCAACTTCCGCTTGACGTTATGCTATTATTTGCAATTGAAGGATTTTTTTATATCGTCGAAAAAGCAACTCCCCGCAAGCAACTTGTTCTTTCTGCGGAACTTTATATATTACTCATTGTTTGAAGCGTTATATATGAGCCTAGGATTAAACGAATCATGTAAAATGGCAACTGAATGGGCATGAATAGAGGCATTTAAGGCTGTTATCGTGTATTTATTGCGAGAGTATATATTTTTGTGTAGGAGGCACTAATACCTTCTTATGTACCTTCTTAATGTTGCTACCAAATACGGTCTATGGAAGGTTTAATTTTTTTATATCATTTCGTTTGTTGGACATAAAAGTAGAAAAAAAGTGATCAAGTCTCATGTATATGAAGCAAGTTGAATGAGTGAATAAATGAAGTATTCCCTCTATAATTTTATATTACATACTTTTTTATTTTTATGTAGTTTGTCATTCTGGACTGGACTCCTCTGTAGAATAAACATATCGCAGCACAGTATTAGCAAGGAGAAAGTTTTATTTTTTTGTATGAACTGCATCACTTTTTTCCCTTTTAGTCGCAGAATATTGTTATTACAGGCGTATGGCCAATAAAATTATTTGGATAGAAGAGCCAGAAGAGCAATGTCTGACATCCCACAAGCGTCAAGTTCGAATCTGTATGACTGGCTGGTTCGTTTTTTTTTGCAGAACAACACCATTATAATGTTGTAGTAGACATGCATAAATACATGCTTGTATGTTCAGATGTAGTAAAAAGTTTTTTTCTTCTCTCACTCGGCACCAGGAGCAGTTGTAATAGGAAAGCGAGGAGTATTATATTGGCCTTCCTTTATATTCTGAGAATGAGGGACTTTTCAGTAGGAAAAAAAGAAAGAGATTCTGCGAGGCATCAACCAAGTCAAGTCGTAAAAAGTTATGTTCATCATGATAAATGTTTTTGTGTATACATATATGTAATGTGATGCATACCTACGTAATATATGAGAAAGTTTTTTTTCTGCTGCCTTTCATAAAGGAATGCAATTCATTTATATTATAGTACACACTGGCGTATGAATATAGTGCGCCTAATAATACGAATGATGATCATCATCATGTTGACGATGAAGCAAAAGAGAAGAAAATGTTGATACTGTAATGAAAATGAAGCCAGACAAAGTAAGCAGGGGTCTTTTTTCAGTTTTAATCATCATGATTACATTCATAGTTGAATGAGCTGAAAAAATTTCATTTTGTTTGGTTGTGCAAACCGAAAGTCCAATAAAATCCATTTTTTTCTATTCATTCGCTCAGCTAGAATAGTGATAGTAGGAGTGAGAAAAGGTTCGTAGTGGATGGGAGATGAAGGTGTATATCGATCCACGTACATATTATGTACGTAGAGTCGACATGCCTGGTGTAGAAGCGCTCTACCGCTTTATACGCTGGTTTGAGCACTAGCTAGCCAATCATCATTACTAATGTAATTGTGATGACGATTATCATGCATGAAATCCAAATACAGCTGCACACAGCACATGATGCAGTCACTAATACAATATGAAATTGACTTGTTATTCTTTGATCCCATCTAAAAATTGAAAATGAACTGAAAGAGGAAGTGGGACGATCCTTTTTATTTCCCCGTCTCTGTCTCTCCTCTCTGCTGGATGTACTTTGCTGGTTTAATCGCAATGCAATCCCAATGTCGATGAGGATGTGAATGTGGCCATCAATATTGTATATCGTTATCTATGGAGGGAATAATAAGTACGCACACAACACATTGAGCACAGTGGAAGTGGTTAAATATTCGCAGGTTTTCAGCTTAAGAGAGAAACCGCCTTAAGGCTCTTTTGGCAGTGTTTCCATTATACAAACGTTTGATTTGAATGCGAATTTAGCAATCCCTGTGTGCTTTCATTGTGCATTCCCAACAAATTTGTATCCAAAGAGTTAATGACAACCGTGTAGATATGTAATAGAGATTGGATTTGAGGTGAATCGAATGATCGATAATGTGTGGAATGAAAGGGGTAATATACATTAAGGTTGGCTGGTTATGGAATCAATATTTGCAAATGCTTAGTAGGTATATATGCATAGTAAAATTCCATAGAGCTCACTCACCATCATCACTGCTTCACAGAGGATATGTCGTAATGTTTCAGAAGATGATGAAGATGGAGTGAGTGAGTGCTTGGATAATCATCATCATGTGGATCCATAAGTTAAGTTGCCTCATAAGAAGACTTTTTGCAGCCGCAAGTCAGTCAAGAATGATACATTCGCTTTTTTGCTTAAATTCTACTGAGGTGAATTTCACCGTGAATCTTTGTGATCTTTTTGTGTGTGTGGTACAAAAAGAAATTCATTCTGCATTTATTACTCTGTAAAGGGGGAACAGGAGAAAAGGGAGTCAAATGATCCGGAATGGAGCTTTTATAAAAGATTTTTTTCTTTCTCTTCTGTATATATGACTCCGTTTTTTGTATGTACGCAGTTTTATATTAAAACTCTGACTAGTTTAAAATTGTGGGCTGTTAAAGAATGTACACCCTATAAGATATTAGCGGTTTCAGCAAAAATTGTACGTACGGTATGGTACGACAGTTGATGGGAATACAAGTTGAAAAACTCTTCAGGGTAAACGGATATCGCGTGGTCTTTATACTTGCTTTCGTGTCATTATTATTGCTTATCCAACTGCTTAGATTTTTGAAGGCATTTACAAAGTATCTATTTGTGTTTGGGTACCGCAACTTTTTTTCTTTTGAATTCCAATCTTCCAACTGTAAAATTTGGGAAAAGTGAAAGTAAAGAGAAGAAGTTGGAGATGCTGTAAAAGTTGAAAAGTACACTAGTTATTTCACATGAAGTGATTTACAAGTCATTATCGACAAAGTGATGCTATAATGTGTTTTTATTACTTTCACGTGGAGCATACATTTTTACAGAAACCAATTTGGAATGGAGCAAATAGTTCATATAAATAAGATACAGAAGGTCTTTCGCTGATGTGGGTTTCGCTATTTCTAGCTAAAGAAATGCCATTTCCAACGAAAATGTTGCGTAATTTACTACGGTCCTCGGGACAAATGGATAGCACTTTTTGATGAACTAACTGCTGTAATAGCGATGACATTTTAAAGATGGCAAGTTAGGTGAAGAGCGAGAATGGAAAACTATTTGCCACTTTTATCATCCAAGTTAGTATACAAGTTGAGTTTAAATTGAACATTTTTCAGCAAGTTTCGTTTGTATAAGCTGTAGACTTTGGAACTGAGACTTTTGCGTGAAACTGATACTCGTATGTAATGGGGGTGTAATGATTTCTTAGAAGTGCAGTTTCACAGTGTTTATCTTTTCTTTCTTATTTTTGCAATTTTAAGTATAGCATTCTTCCATGAGGTATGTAGTTAAAATTGGTATGTAAAAGAGGTTGGGTACATCACCGGCAGATTATTACATTTTTAACCGGAATAAATCTTTTTGGTGCCTGTATTCGGCTCTTCATTTATTTCTTTGTAGTACAAGAACCCCTGCGGTCCTACTTGTTCATCATCTCTCTCTCGTCTCTCGTCTAAACAAAAATACCCTGACTCTTCTCTTTTTATTTCCACGAAGCAAGAGAAAAGGGGGAAATCTTATTGAAATCCTAAGCATTATGCGCACTTTTTCTTAAATAGACAGACAGATCATGTGCCGATGCCCTGTGATGTCGTGCTAGTTAGTTGAGCTGCAGTGAGAGCTCCTAGTATATTTCCTCCCACTTGACTTTTTGTTTCTATTCCGTCTCTATAAGAAGCGCCATGTTGCATATGACAGTAAGTACATTCATAAATGTATACTTGATTATATGAATAATATAATATGTGGGGAAGACAGGGTAATCATTCACTATGCAGATTTTTTTTGCTACGAGGGAAAAAAGTCCTTTCGACAAAGGTTCTAGGCAGGGATAACAATAATGGCGAAACTAAAAAGAGCAGTAAAGAGGGACTTGTACAGTCAACTAAAGCTACTTTTACTGGCTCACCGTGCAAGTAGCGAGTGGAGCCAACGACTATTATTCTTTTCAAGTTGCTTTTCGTCATCTCATCTCATTTTCCTTTTCTAGTGAAAAAGGCATCGATGTTCTTAAAAATTTATATATTACATCAGTAAAATAGTAAAATTCATGTATTCATACATTGATATTACCTATATGTATATTATCATTACGGATCATGTGATATATATGTATATGTTGTACCTACGTGTACGTTTTTTTTGTAAAACGAGCAATAATAATGTTCATAAAATACATGGGAATAGAGGGAAAGAATGAGGAGGACTGGCACGACTGAGAAGAAGGAGAAAGGAAGTTGTACTCGTTCATGTGAGAGTAACAGCGATATAAAAATGTTTTTCTTCTCGTCAGTCTATCCGTGAGATAGCCTTTTTATTGTGTAGCACATCGTTCACACACAGACATAGTCTATTTAATGCTGGATGATGCCAACAGTATGTATGCAATGCACTAGTGCTATTATTTTTTACATCATTTGACTTGGAAAAGGGCATATAAAGGGATGTAGGAGCGAGAAGGAGAGCGTAAGGAAAAAAGAAACGACCGACCGACCGACCGACCATGCAACCAACCAAACAACAACGAATGAAGAAGCACTTGAAGCTTGATAAATAAGATTGAAAGTGAAAAATTGTTGTTGAGCAGTTGAGTTGAAAGAAAGACGGTGACGGTGTGGGTGTGTATTCATGTATGCATTGGCTTCTGTACTTTTTCCCCTTTGGAGTAGTCACTTGGCTTAAACTACTAAAAGTGCTAAAGTCAAGTTTAAAAAACAGTTATGTTTTTGGAGCGAGCACAACAGAGGATATAAGGAAGAAAGAGAGATGTGATTTGCTTCAGCGTAGAAAAAATGTGGAGAATAAATGTTCACAACAACTCTACACTACATACTATAAAGTTGCAGGGTATCTTTCTTCCTTGGTGGTTTCATTTTTTCTGTAATGCAGTTATTCTCCTGTCCAAAATTGTATCTTCATATACACATATTTATAAAGGCGGCAGAATGTGTGCTGTATTTTGGAAAGAAAGATGTGTTTTCACATAAAATTCATAATATAATCCGTTTTTGTTGGTATTCGGATGGAAGGCTGATGTGTGTACCGAGCGTTTGAGAGTTGTATACTTTTTGTACATTTATGCATACCGCGTGTGCGACATTGCAAGTTTATGGTTGATGTAGTAGGAGAATTGAGGAAACCCTTGACAGGAAATTTCATGCTCGCTTTATTGCACTCACTCTTTCATTCCTCTCTCGTTCCTTTCCTTCTTCCATGCTTTTTAATCGCATAGTAATACACAGAACGCGTTTAGCCTAAAGATGTGTTTTCTAAGAAAAGAAGTTATAATAGATTATGTTGGTGTGCCTTTCACTAATCCGCACACGCGTGGTATAACGCAACGGGGAAAATGACGGCAATAATGATATATGGCATATAGCTTTATGCACTTTGGTAATGCATGTATACGTGGATTGTATAAGAAAGAAAACCTTTTAGATGACGAGAACACTTTTGAGACATGTACATATACATACAATGGCAAAAGAGAAGAACTATATAGCTGCGTTTGACCTTTGCACTTTGCACGGCAAAGAAAGTGAAGAGACTACAGCTTTTCCTTAAAATGTATATAGCAAACATGATTATTTTCACTTTCTGCTGTTGACTGACTGTTTTCTAGAGATAGTCAAGCTACTTTTCCTCAAGCATTTATCTGGCATTGTATTGGTCCAACGAACCACCAACCAAATCAAGTGACTTTTTGAGAACCGTATACTCTCTTATATGCAATTGAACAGTTTGAATCGAAAAATTATCTAAAGAGACGGTTCAGAAAGAAAGATGCTGTCAAACACATCAACAGAAAGATGACGGGACGAGAACTCAGAAGAAGGGAGTGAGAGCGAGCGGATAACGTTTTATCGATATTATATGATTATCATAGACGCAGACAATTTTTCACTTCCTACCTCTTTTCCTTCTCATTCCATTTCATCCATTCACATAAATTATACATCCTGTGGATTCTTCAAGAAGCATTAAACCAAAATGAGGACGTAACATTGATGTTTCGCGTTGTTGTTGTGCAATGAGGAGGAGGAGGAGGATGATCACGCTGATGTAATGGCATCAAGGCAAAAGAGCAAAAATAATAGAGATCTAATTCTGACTGTTCATATTACAGTATGTCTGACATTATGTATCTCAAGCAGAAGAGAGTCTGCCTTTCATATTCCTGGTAATATTGCTCACACGAATTTTTTGATGATAGTTGTTCTTCTCACTAACTATATTGGTTTGCGCCGTTCTTGTTGCATTACGGAATTGAGATTTTTTAAAAACTTTTTTCTTCTTCGTGATGCGTGTAGGAGTTGTAATTACCCTGCTAGGTAGAAGTCGCACAGCGAGCTCAACTTGACAGTTTGGCAGCCTTGTGCATAAATTGTGTGGCAAGAATATTTATAGTGTAAGCAAAGGACGTATAGATAAGTACGTAAATAAGTTATAGACTTGCAGATGCAAAGAGAAAATAAAGAAACAAAAATTGGACGAGTTTTTCTTCTGCTTTTCAAAGATGTATAGATATTAAGTAACACTATCGTCTAACTTGAGTATCGGAAACCTTTGCCACATGAAAAGTATTTGTTTTAGCTGTACAAAGTGGTCTGCTTGCTCTGCATATTTTTGTTCAGTGCAGTAACGCGATAAGGTCTCATTCTCGTGTCGTATCGTATCACCATTACATCGTTATATTATACAGTCAAATCCTCATAAAGCGCTCTCGTAGATGACGAAATAATGATCGCGCTTGCTAATTTACTAAAAAATAATACCTTTTGCATAATATAGTAATTTGAACTGTTAAAGCGAGAAGCAATATAACAGTCAACAGTTGAGCGTCTCATGAGTTTTGTAGCTCTGCATTCTACTGATTTTTATTTGTGACTTGTGCGAGTCGAGTTAGAGGAGGAATAGTATGCATTATGGTTGTACAATGGCGAGTGAGTCACTTGAGATATTTGGCATGAATGCCCTGATGATGAATCCGTTGATCCTGATCCGTATAATGTGTGTGTGTGTGGCGTGAAAGGAATGGCATGGCATGCATACATCGCATACATGGATGACTACTGGTATTTTATTACGGAGCATTTTCTTTGACGTAGTCTAGACTTTGTCATGTTTGTCTGTCTGACACTTTTAGAAACATGTCCACGCTCCTATGACCGACACATGAGTTGGCCGAATGAATCTAATTTGTTGCGCAGTCTCCGCATGTCATGGGGTTAAAAATCCCCCCAATCTGAGTCCTTGTGTCACCCCATCGTCCATCGTCAAGCCCCCTGTAGTGGGGTTGATGGATCAAATGTCATGTCGTGATGTTGACGATATAGCCTAATATAATTACGATTATGATCATACGATACGATCATTATCATCGGCATTCATGCATCGTCATCAGCTTCGTCGTTACGGTCGCTGTGTGAAGTACAGCGTGTTTCACTCATTCTTGTCGTGTGTCATGCCCGAGATTACGTTGCACCAAACTATACCAGCGCAGCAGAGCAGTCGCACCGTCAACAACCGTGAACAATCTTTGAAATCTATGGAAGGTATGCGATGAGAATGATCCTATCGTCAGCAGCAGAGTTTTTGTTATACTTATGCTGAATCTGAGAGGAGATTGTACGAAGAAGAATACGGTTTAAATCTGCCAAAATCTCGGAGTTCACAGAATAATTTTCGTATAATGGAACCACAGAACATCGTTACAGCATTTACTTTGAGCTTCAACAGGAATTGTTTGTGTACTCAAGTTTGAGTAAGTAGGCACGTTCATTCATTGTCTCACCTCACCCGTTTCTTTGTGATTTATTTTATAGAACGTACCAAAGAGAGAGTGTTCGTGCCCATATCCCGTCATGTTTATGCAACGCCTTCAGATTATACTTGAGCTCTGCTCTTTGTTCACATAACACTCCCTTTATCTTGATGTAAACTGCAAGTTGGGGAGGATAAGCTGACAATAATTAGCAATCGTCAATGATTTTGATAATGCGGATGCTGATGTTTTCCCAGTTAGTACAAAGTTTTCACCTTTGTGGAATTTCGACCTCACACACACACACACACAAGTAAAGCGTCATCATCCTCATTATAATTCGACTGGCTGTTGAGTTTGCCTTTGTTACTCGAGTTACTCAACACTCTTCTCACATCATTTATTTGTTAAAATGGCTAAAATGAAAGTATTAGCAAACATTGACGTTGAGAAGTGAAGAAGTTTTGTTGGAGAAGGGGAATCGAGTGAAAGAAGAGAGCAAAAGCAGATCAGGAGGATGAGGCGATGAGAGTAGAATTGCATGTATGGCGTGGTTCATTAGAGTAAACTTTGAGTTTGCTTATATGAAGGCAATCCAAAAAAAACTTTATGGATTTTTAGTAGCAGAGAATGGTGATGATTATGGCAGTTTCGCATAGGAAACACCAAGCGAGGGGATAGGGAACAACTGAATGATTAAACAGTGCTCGGTCGCTTGATAATGATGAGGGCGATGGTGATGATGATGGTCGTGCAAAAGGTCGACTAGAGCAGTGCAAACAAGTAGCATCTGCACACACCATACCTTTTAGTTTTAATAAGTAATTGCTGGAAGTTTTAGCCACTGTTGTAAAGTTGCGAGGCGAGAAGTAGAGAGATAAAACGATTTTGTTGTATATTTACATTCTTTCATATGGGAATTGGAGAGTGTGTACTGAAAACACTTCTGAATATTGCATCGTTAACTATGTATTTAACATCTCCAATCCACATAGTACTACTAGCAATATGAGCATATTTATGTATTCACACGCATCATATGAATCATCCCATTTCTCTTCCGCAAACTAGATAATATTTTAGTGTAGTAGGTGTGAATGTGTTGTCTCTGGTGATGGGTGATGATCATGATAAGCAAGTGGGAAAGGGAGTATCCGTCTTTTTTTAGCTTACCTACATGCGTGTGTATGTGTGGGTAGACAGACACTAATCCTCAGATGAAGAATTGGAGGGAATTTTTTGGAATGCTTTGAATGGATTTTAATTACGTACTGACGACGGGAGTGTGTGCATATTGTCATTACTACTATTACTACAATCCATACGCATTCGTTTTTATTTTATCACTTTCGTTCACAAGGGCATTTTACTGGAATAACTTGGTTTTTGTAAGCATTTGTATCCTTGCTTGAAACATACATCTGTGTGAATATCCTGACACAAAAGAAGAGCACAAAAGCAAAAAAAAACTAATGAAGTAGAATTGTTTCACTGTGGCTGGTGGTGTAAGTAGAAGACGCAGAGCGAGAGAGAGTAAATTTATGCTTATTGTAAACATTTTGTCGGTGAAAAGGAAGGATGCATTAATATGTAGCGAGTGTAAGAAGGAGGTATGCTTTTAAAGCGCCCCAAAGTAATAGTGATGGTTATAGGGCATAAGTTGAAACACTGGGCTCGTAACATCACACACAGTTTGCATATAGCATTACACAAAAACACTCACGTGTAATGCAATATGCATACTGACTAACTTACCACGGCACGGTTCTTTTACTTTTTCCTTTCTTTCCTTCCAGCTAACTATCTTGTATATATATATACTCGTCAGTTGAAAGCTGCATTCATAAAGTAATGCATAGGTGTACATTGTGCATTCATGGATAGGGATACGTCGTCTGTGGTGCGGTTAGTGTTTATGTGTACTCAGTTGGAGTCAGTTGGAGGTTTAAAAGGCAAGTAAGTAGAAAGAACTCATCATCAACGTTAGTCTGAATGACTTGTACTACTTATAGATGCTCATTCCTTGTGAATTATTCATAGCAGCTGCTAAGTAGCAAAAGCATTAGGGTCATTTTGTAAGGTATAATTTGTGATTAATACTCAGAGGGTCTGTTGACTTCCATCAAGAAAAAAACCAGAGCAACTCTGTTTCTTCTCTCGTCGTGTTATAATACACATATATATGCTCTCTTTACTGCTGGTTTAAAGCCTAAAGGTATGTCCCTATGTCTAAAATGCTCTTGAGTATAAATTCATCCGCTGTGGATCGTGGATATTATTTTCTAATGGAATAAGAATGTATTTTAGGTGTGTTTATTATTATGTAAGTACAACCAAGATTTCCATTCTGACTCTGTTCATTATTCTTCGCCACCACTGCCGTCATCATCATCATCATTCTCATCAACAACAGAAGCAAAGGCAACGTGAGATTTTCGTAGATATTCATTTTAGTTTTGCTCTCATTTTCATTTCAACTTGCATAGCCTTGGTTGCAAAAGTAAACACTAGCTCAGGGCTGAGATACAAGCTATAACGCAGAGCTCTTCTCTCTCTCCCTGTGTGTGTGTGGGTAAAACGGGAAGAGGTCTTTTGGGCTATTTCAAATGTCAGCTGAAAGTCTGCGTTAGTAATATATGTACATTGTACATTATGTTTTTATGTTTGCCTTGATGTCGTTGTTATGCTATGATTATTATTATTATTCTATATTGGCATATTATATGAATACGCGAGAAGTAAATGGGGCTGTGTTAGTTGTTGTGTACAATCGTGAAGGTTTTTGGGAAGGAAACATAATTCTATGGTGCACTAGGGCTACGAGAGAGGGTCGACTCACTAGACCCGATATTACTATCTAACCAGATCTGCGTGTGCTTTATAATACACTGGAAATATGTACACTTAATAGGCTGCTTTCTACTTACATCATTTGTAATTCATGGGTTTATGCTTTATGTCATCTAGACACAGTAACTACTTCTTTTTAGATCAAAGTCCAATGTAAACACTTGGATATATATGCATGCTGTCCGCTTTGTTGTTGTGTCGTCTCTGCGAGATTTTCATTTGTATCAATACATCCCATATAGACGTGTGTGAGCATGATAATGTACTTACTTAATTTAAGTAAGGCGGGTTTGGTTCCCTTCAGCCTGGTTCATTTACTTTACTGTCATCCCAGTTTAACTGGCAATTTGGTTGAAGGATGTATGGGTAGAAACGAAAGGCATTATCATGAGTGATGTTTTTGAAGCTTGAATCATTGAGCACAGCGAACCAAACAGAGTTGATGAGGATAAATAGTGGAAAAGGATCGACACAGTTTTGCATTGTCACTTAATGGAAACATATCATCTCAAACGACGATGATCCACAAAGAAGTGTATGATAACTATTTATGCGTCTTGTTAGCGTTTTCTCTCTTCTCCGTGTGTGCACACTGCGACCAGGAAAACTAATATAAGCTTTTTGGATTTCCTTGATGGGTTGGGATCAGTAAGCATATATACTATTATCTTGATGATTGTATTTGTATGCATGATGCAAGGGAACATTTTTGCCTAGCTTGTTGCTTTACAATGTATTTTTGATTACATTTGACCCGAAAAATGCTCCTGGGAATAGCATGTAAAAATGTCGTTTGCCTATTCCTCGTCAACTTCTGGTAGAAAACCATAAATTTTTTCGTTGTCGATTCAACTTTATTACATATTTTTCCTTTTGACAAAATTGACTTGAAGACGAAGAAGAGCGAAACATGTTATTATATGCGCCTGTGAAAGACGTACTACTAGTGACAGTATTGTACTGAATGGTATTTACATGTTCTTTTTTTTCTAACGAATCTTTATTACGTCGGTTGTCTTGTTGGATGTTGTCAGTGAGAGGAATAAATGAAATAGGCATCATCATTTTTGATCCAAGTATCTAACCATTGAACAAGGTAGAAATAAAAAGTCACTACATTTGCAATTCCCTCAATGCTATCTTTCTGCCTCCTCCTCCTCGTGCCGTCGTGGTCGTTTGATCTGATTACGGATTTTTCATCATAGTCATCATGAGAATTACAAATTCAATTTACTTCCTACGAAGAGTAGGAAGCTCCATCTAATTCAACCATGATGATCATGCTAATAATAATGCATGCTCTTAGGCATACTCTGGTTGGTAGGAGGATCGATAAGCGTAAGAAATAGATGGCTGGTTTCACTGGTAGCAATATGTGTGCAAGTGCTGGTGACCGAGGTGGTTTTTCTTTTCAATACGAGCTCTGACAGGCATCATAAATACTGGCAAAAGGGATTGATAGTCAGAAGGAGGGAAAATAACGTTTATGTAAGCATATCATAAGAATTTTTCTTCTTCTCTGCTTACTTTCCAAAATTGATACTCTGTAATGTTGGTTTTATTGCGGAGGATGAGCTAGGACTACATACGGAAGTTGTAACTCTGTAACTTTTATACAAAACTACAGACTCACTACTGCCATCATTCCATCTCTTGCTCCCTCCAAACAAAATTTTATTATTGATAGGAAACAGTTCCCGGGGTAGTTTTTACAGCGGAGGTGGAAACAAGAAGGTAAAAATATTTTGGGAATTTTGATGAGTCGAACTAAAGAGTTTGAGAAGTTTTTATTATTTTGAAAAGTTTATCTTTAAGAAAAAAACTGTCACACTCTTGCCGTTTGTCACATGAAACATCAACTTAAAAATTGCTGTCATTCGTCTGCTACATTGACGTATAGGCATCTTTGTAAAGTTTTTGGGGGAAATAAAAATATGTTCACACATGTGTCTATGTCATGTGTAGGTATATGCACACGTATACCTATAGGAATATTGACTTCGTTTTATTTTTACTCAGGAAATGATTTTTTTTCCTTTCATGTATTTTCAGTGCATTTTCATGAAAAGTCATCAAAAGTGGACTGTGCGATGTCAAAAATAAGATGAGTATGTTTTTGCTTTGGCAAATTGTCAAAGTTAACTTATTTGGTAAACCGAAAAAAAATTGACGCAGTAGCGGCAGGAGATGAATTGAAGGTAGAAAGAAAAATGGTGTTCACCCTTTCAAATTTCGTAGTAGTAGCTGTAAAGCCAGCAGAGTTTCTCTTCTATCTTCTAAACTAAAAGTTAATAAAAAGTTTGTAATGCGATGATGTGCGATAAAAATGAAGGAGAGTTTACGTAAAAAAAGATAATTTCATTTTTGCCAAAGAAGGGTTTATTCTAAGAAACTTGTTAAGGAATAAAAAAAGAGAAGGAGATAATAATAGCGTTTGGTTATGGCCATTCCAATTACGGTTGGATGAGGTACATATAGATTTGAAGGGCAACACAAGACGACCAACTTATTCTGGCGTTATATATGGATTTATGCCATAACTCTTGTCTTATAAATTGGAAGACTTTCACTCATTGCTATCGCTATCCTCATTTTTCTAGCTGAGTTGTGCGCATTTCTCCGTTTCAATGGAAAGCAGTTATATGGCCTTTACCAGTACCACTACTACTTGGTACCTTGTACCTCGATCAACTCAACTGTGTGCATTGTATAACCGGGTACGCCTATACACAATATAGAGTGTACATATTTTCCCTGACTCGTGACATTTTGACGGAGCTGTAACGCTAAAACAAACGTGTTGTTTTGGCAGAGAAAGATTTCTATCTTCCTTCATCTTTCACTTTTTCGGCTTCTCCTTCCGTAATAGCAGGTAATAGCAATCATCGACCAACCTCGACTAGTCGTTATCTTTGTTGTTGTGCTCTATAGAAAAGCTATGCATACAGAAATGCATGCTGTATCAAAAGTAAATTGAAGGTATAACGTTAAATATCTAAACTCATTCGCCACTATATATTTGATTTCCTTTCTGCCAAGCTTCGTAAGATATACTGGGGAAAGGTAAAATATGTGAATGTCTGTTGAATCGATTATATTAGGCTGTTCATTACCAGTTTTTCTATAAGGGTTTTCATTACGTCCCATTATCGCTTTTCCACCAAAAAGGCAATAATCGTTTTCTGGAGTAATACATACAAGAAGCTGTTGGAAAAAAATAAGGTATCCTGATGACACGAAGAGAAAAATTTCCCCTTTTTTTCCTGCTCAACGAAATGATAATAGTAAATGTAATATTCTTCGTAGACGTAAATACACACATTATATGAAATGCAACATGCGCTGTTTCATTTCCTTGTTTCATCATCTGGTAGATGAAATCACGAGAGGTAGTTAGTTACACGTAATGACGTGAGATTTCATAAAAGAAGATGTGGATAGTTTGATTTTATATGGGTTGGCAGGCAGGTAAATAGTGTGAGGGAAAAGGGCTTTACTCTTCCTCCCAGAATATAATTACTCGGGACTTAATTTTTCTTGGCCCGTGTTGCACCGCACCCACGAGTGAAGACAAAGACGAAGAAAAATCGTCTAGAAAAGAATAGAGAAGGCATTATCATCACCAACTACTTAAGTCTGATGCCTGTATACTTTGCTCTGCTGCCTGCCGTGTTCGTCTTTCTTGGGTAAATAGAGTCCCACTCTCATCACATCACTGCTACCATCTAATAATGTATTTATGTATAGTGCCTTAGGTCGACAAGGAAAGTGCTATTATTATTACGTACACATCATCATCCTCGTTTTCCACAGAGAAGAGTAAAACGAGGAAGAGAGGAGAACTTGAAGAATAAGTATGTTCTGTCTCTTGTGAAAGAAGGTGCATACTTTTCATCTTTTCTCACAGTCAAAAAGAACATTGATTGCGACCGGCTGAGAAGGCTATAGAAAGGGGTAAATACATGAAATAGCAAGCGTCGTCATCATCACATCACAGACATCTTATATAGTATACAGTGCTCTTGTTCATGATGAAGTGAGGGCTTTTTGGCAAAAGCGGGGCACGGGCACGCAGGCAGGCGAGTTGACACTAAGAAGGAAAACTCGTCGAGGCTTGAAAGGTTGATTTATGACTAAAAGTCATCAAGTCGTGTTCAGAAAGAGAAGCGCGTGCTGTACTTTTTGTGAGGAAGAAAATGATGCTGCGCCGCTGCTCTGTTCTTTTGGAACACAAACTTATTATGGATATTGCCATTATATTAATTCCCTGTGCTAAATGACTAACTGAATTACAGTTTGGAAAAGTGAAGAAGAGAAATTGGAAATGAGCGAGTGCGAGAACCAGACAAGTTTTTGAGTTGGGCTAATAAGCGCTGGCAATCAACCTCGGAATTTTACATCTATTATAACCAACAGAAGTACATACTTATATGTAATGTTTTACAATTAAAAACAAGCATTTTTCTCTCGGATACAGGATACACTGTAAATTGTAGTGTTAACATACAATATTATTAACCAGATCATTATTCTAAATCTCATCGCGTTTTGTTTTTATGATCCTGGCAGATAAGGCATGAACATGAAGTATGATTATCCATTGCATACATGTGATCCTATTGTTGATAACGTATATATTTTTGAGATACGCAAACGAGCCGAATTATAGTAGAGAATAAAATAGATAAAGGATAATATGTAGTTGCATAAAATGAGAAAGTTATGGAGGACAACATGTAACTCAAATGGGAGTGCACATGGATGCATGGTTGAGTAATCAAACGAGTAGAGGTGATGGTTGTGTTGTGAATGGTAGCTTGATTTTGACTGTCTGTGTACGTAATTTTTCAGTTTTGGGATGGGACTGGGAATACGAAGCTTTCTCCTTTTCTTTTTCCATTTTAAAAATAGGAGAGAAAGATAAAATAGACAGTGACTGCTGGTGCTCGTGAAAAAGACAGCAGCGAGCAAGATTGTGGAACACAGTTTGAATAAAATTCGAGGAAACGAAGAGGAGAAAGGGACAGAGAGAAACTGTGATGTGATAATACTATGTATGGGATGCGTGATGAGAAAAGGGTGTCACGTCCACTGTTGATAAGATGAGATGAGATGGGATAGAGAGCGAGAACGTGATATCTAATGGGATTTTCACACTTGTTCTTATTGCCTCCATATAATATTTCCCCTATATATGATGATATTTTTGTGTATACAGTTAGCTTATGTATACGTAACGTGTTCCATCCAAAGTCACCACCACATCGTACAGTCAGTGATGGTGCAGATATATGTATGCTGACTCCATTCAGTTTCCCATCTATTTATACATACATACTGCCTTTACACTTCGACTTTTCTCTTTGAGGACGAGGATCCCACAAGTCTTTGATTTTTAGTTTTTAGTCACATCATCATCATTTCTATCTTCATCGTCTCATCCTACGACTCCAATTCCAGTAGAAACAAGTCGTACAGAGGAATGGAATAGGCAAAAGGCGTAATAATAGTAGGCAGTCAGAGAGTCAGACAACACCATATGGAAGTGAAACGCATTACTTATTGTTGCTCCGATGATGTTGATGATCTTATAACGATAGGAATGGTGTGCCTTTTCATGCTATTGAGGCTTAATATAGAAGTGTACGCACGTATTTTTGTTCTAAAAATAATAAGGATGAAGTATCAAGTGGGCGGGCTTGGTGCTGGCTATATGACTTTTATTCGTTCCATAGGTATATACCTAACTAATAAGGCAAGTTGCACAGACATATTTTTCGAGTTATTGCTTATCGTCATGTAGTACATTATTATGGAAGCTCCAGTTTTAATAAGGAATTCTCATGAGCTTTGTTTCTCCAGAGAGTTTCCAATATTATTACAACAACGGAGCCAGCATAGTGTGCGCACGTCGCCTTACTTACAAGCATATATTCCGTACAGCGTGTACACATGAGCATTACAAAAACGCTGTACTGTTTCGCGAGCAATATTTTGGTGTATGGTATATATTTCCTGCGTAGTAGTATAATGATGTTGTATTATCATCGCATCCCTCTCCCTAACGTTTGCATCCTAGCTAACCGTATTCGCTATATCCTGTAAACCAAGTCATTGTGAAAGTGGAGGATGACGATGGCGCGATTGAGATTCCATTGGTGACCTCTTACAAGCCGTGCCATTATTATTATTACTACATGCTTGAAAGTGATAAAGGATCTCACCCTGGCTGTTTCTATCCATCCTCCACTCCTTTCCCTTTTCTGGTAGCGTATGTCGGTTGTATTGGTTCTATGGCCTTCCTCGCAAACACGCTGCAAGATTGAAAATGACACGGTGACGGCGATGATGACGCTGAGGATGCTGTTGAAAGATCGTCAGCAAAGGAGAAAAGTGAAAGAGTTTACTGTCATACAATCCATTTAAACTGTCGATTCGTAGTAAAGCATACTTGCTCAGACCCCCTGAATTGTTAAAGGAAATAAACCGTTACGAAATTCGGATATTGCGTATTTTGTGTTCGTATGTATATAGTTTGTCAAAGGGATACGTTTATGTATGTACAATGCTCTTATAGGTTTTTGGTTATAAACTGTGAGGACCCCGATAAGCGGAAACTGTCACTGTATGGATAGATAGATGCTTCTATCCCTAAAGAAGAAAGCAAAAAGCAAAATAATGCAACGAATGAGTGGAGAGGAGAGTATGGGCCAGGACATGCATAAATTCATGAAGTGATTGTCAGGCAGTCAGTTTTTGGCGGTGGTGATGATGGCTGTTGTGACTTGTGACACTTTTTAGGGTTGATGGAGGGCGATGCTGGTTGTAGACGAAATAGCGGTGGAGGTGGTGGTGAGTAGTGGCAGCGAAGGATGCGACACTTTTGTTCTGACAGAGCGAATGTACACTGGTGTCTGTACGTTGTCATCATCCTCGTCATCCATTATGATCGTTTTATCACCGCCACCATTTCATTTTCGGCAGACAGAGGACAGGCCGAGAATAATGTATTACTACAGGTTGACTGACTGCGCAACATACACAAATGCACACACTCACACTGTTCATCTTTTTATTTTTCGCCATAATAGATTATTATTACAAAGTAGGGTTATTATAAAAGTAGTTCGTCAGTTTTAGCGGTCTACTTGATGTGAGTAGTTAGTAGTAATAGCGAGTTAGAGGAGCAAGACTAATGGTCTGGCAACTGAATATGTCATGGTGTGCAGTGTAGGTTGGCACGGTCTCTGCTGACATTTCCAAGTTGGATTTGATGTTCTTCTTGTTGTATGCCTTGTAATTTAAGTTTTATTCTCTCTGGATTGAGTATTCCATTTATTTAACATACTTATTCCACGGGAAAACTGAGTAAAGGTACGTGTGCAATTAAAGTATAAAGTACAAGGCTTTCAATAAAACTTTCTGCTAGTAGAATTAATTAATTTAGTCCTTCAAATTTGTTTTGAAACCATAAGTTTTTTAGGAGAGGAAAAGTCCAGAGAATATTAAAGATTCAAAGAATGTCTTGATTTAATAATGATTTTAAAAAAAGTTGCATCTCGTCCTTTGTGTACCGTGTATTTACTTGTATGAGAGTGTATACATACGTACGACTTCCAAACAAATCGGTGAATAAGAGGCTAGCATTGGGAGCAGGACGTGTATCAAGGAAATAGGGAAAAAGTTGAAGTTAATGATTGTAAAACAAATCAGTAGCGACGAGAGGAATGACGATGATGGTTGTACATACTTAATGGGTATAAAAAGTAAGTGTGCAAAGAAGGGTGGCGGGCGACAACTGCAATGCAATAGAGAGTAGGGAAAGTACTAAGAGACAGATCACATGGGACAAACTTTTCTTTTCTTTTTATGGAGAATTAAAGGGAGGAAGAAAGAGGAAAAAACTTTTTTATTCTCTTTCTACTTCGTCTCCTTGTTCTTGTACGATGGAATATAATGTTAGCGGTATGCTACTTGCTTTTTTTCTTTCTCTTTTTATACGTGTTATTAGGTTTGACCGTTTGACAAACAGTTTTGAAGAAAGCAAAAAAAAATTCACATCACACCTCTTCGCCTACTTATTTTTGGTAGTCCTTCTCTCACTCTCTCTTTAGTTTAGTGAGTACGTTTGTACGATCTACGCACACATATCACAAGTCTCAAGCAATTCTCTGTTGGGTAATGTATGATGTAACAAAGTGTGAAAGTTAAAGTCAAATGTAGTAATGGTCTATCCTCCTATGTTATGGCATATCAAGTTAACTGCAACTAGAGACGGAAAAGTCACTAGGAGAAATAAACTCTTATAAAGGGAAATGATTGGTAAAAATGAGAAGAAGAAAAGACGTAAAGCGAAGGACTCCAAAGAGGGTTTATCTCTTTAAAAGGGGGTATATCTACAAGGGTATCGAAAAAATTCTCTTTCCCAAAGAAAAAAAAACGGAAGGATGGAGAAACTCGTTTATTTAGTATACCATAGGGTCAAGTAATAATAAAGTATACCTTAAGTCATCGTTTCTTCATGTGTTTTTCGTTGGAGAAATAACGAACTAAAAATATAAAAAATGAAGACTGAGTGAGAGATACAGATACATACTACCAATGGCATGGTACGGTGGTGGAATGGGTAGATAGTTAGAGCCGAGCGGTTAGGAAAAAAGAAAAGAGCTCGCGAATAAACGAACAGGAGAGAAAATGTCAGTGAAAAATTGGCTCATAAAGCTTGTAGAAAATGCTCAATGAACTTTCTCCCTTGGCTCGCTGTTACTCGCTCAGGCTTTTACCCGAAGGCATCAAGTTAGCAGAGTTTTGGAATGGGAAGGCGAAATAAGAGAACAAGTGGGAAAGGAAGGAGGCAGGAGAGGAATGGAAACGGGTGTCTTCAACAGAGAATCCTCATATTATTATGTCGCGTGTGTCTACTTACATTTATGGTATGTATGAAGGCATGCATGTATCACGGAGAAAGAGATACCGCCAGACCCACCTAAGTAAATGATATGGATGAGCCAGTTTCATCTCCGCCATTATAAGCAGGCGTTATTTGGTCCACTTGCTCGTTTCTTTGGATGGGCAAAGTTTGAATTGCCAATATAAATACTGCTGGGATGATGATGATGGCAACAGTCATGTTCTCTGTCCTCTCCACCATTCACTTTTCTTTTCATGTGGTTGGATCCGGAGTCTGAATGATTGTGGGAAAGACAAAATATCCAAGAAATCGAGGATGTGCAGTAGTAGTAGGTTTATAGAGAATATTACTATATTTCTCAAGCAGCTTCTTCGCTGATTCCACTTCGCTCTACTACTACTTTCACTCTATGAACACTTGAAAACTTCTTTCTGGCTTTTTGTGCCCCTCTCTTGTGTGCAGGGATTGCTAATACCAATGCACACGGTACACTCACGTTCTTGTTCTTGTAGTGATTCTATGGAAAGTCATCACACAGTCTGAGAAAAGTAAAAGGAATGTCAACATGACTAAATACTTATGTGTGTACGCATGCATGCATATCGCTTAGGATGTGGACATGCTTTTTCATATTACCTCTTTGCAAGTAAGGTATAGTGGAAGTTGCAGCAGCAGCATCCCATATTTTATAAGAATCTGCTCTGCTTTCCCGTACTTACAAATAATACGACGACGACCACTGAGTGGACAATGAAGAAAGCCCTCCCACCAACTTGCTGCACTTGACGAAGCTGAACGAAAACTCTGGGAGAGAGGATTCCACTTGTAAAAATGAGCGTGCACAAACAGAAAATCATAAAGAGAAATTGGCCTGTTATGTATGTTCACTTATTTGTCTATTTAGTCTTGAATATTGTGCTAATATGTCGCATTTTCTCGTTGAAAATTTTATCTAGAAAATATATTGCATGTTTTTGTGGAAAATATGGGTCTTGTAAAACTTGAATGTTCGGAATAAATGGTCGGATGTGTGTGTTCTAGTTAGTGAAAGAATACGACTACTAACATTTTGAAAACGTCGTTTATTTAAGATAATAAAGAATTTGCTTGCTTCCATTCTGGCTGGAGGTTTTGTGCCTTGGCGCAGCCAGCCAAGCTTTTGTATTATGTCATGTATATTATCGAAAGGAAGGGGAAAGTAGGAGAGAATCGAGAAATAAAGAGAGAGAAAATGTAACTTTTTAAGAGCACTAGTATTTGCTTTTTATTTCGACGGAACGTAATAACACATATTTTATATCTGCTTAATCTTTATCTTCTTTTCTCTACTTTTCTATATCATTTTGTACCATGGGCAAATAAAAAGTTTCATTTTCATTGTCGTGCTCTCTCTTTCGACGAGTTTTACACAAAGACGAAAAGAATGTCCTCAAGAAGAAATAAAAAGTTTTTTTTATATCGTGTCGTCGTGTAGTCCTCCTTATAGCACTGCAGTTCCTTATACGCATTTGTTGCACTATATATATATATATGTACCATTTATATTTAATAGTGAAAGGGATTTTATCGGGAAAGAGTTCTGGGAAATAGCATACTTCACTTGTCAGGGGAAAGTTCTTTGCTTTCTTTCTTTTGGAGTCACTTCATATTAAAATGAACTGGATTGGAAGTCTATCTAATTTTCGACCCCTTTGTTTTAATCTGCACGAATCCTTATTGATTTATTGCGTTATTATTTGTGGAAAAGTGAGAATTGGTACGAGAAGGGAATGAGATATATAAAGATGGATTTATTATTATTGTAATAATATTTCCATTCAATTCTCGTATTGTCTCGTTCAAAATTCTACGGGTGGTCGCGAGGGAAACCTAATATTAAAATATGTACCTATGTATAGAGATTGCGCTTATATAAATAGATTTCGACAGAGTCAAAGTGAGAACATGACAAGTTAATATGGAATTTGTAACTGTCAAAATGGGACTTTACTCTTTCTCTCTCTCTCTATTCTCTGATCCTGCTTATTCCTGTTGCTAATACACTCCATTTCATTCATTTTTGGAAAAGAAAGGAATAATAAAAAATATGAAATGCAAAGAAGTAGCAATAGTTGATAGTGTGCCACTGGTGCAATCCAGTTGCTTTGAATAACGAACAAGTGAATAATAATATCAACTCTCCTGCGATGATGAAAGTCGAAAGACGGCAAAATGAGTTTAGGTGGAAAGTGCATGCATGGTGACTTCTTCATCCGCATTAGTATAACTGGTACTTTCACTGCGTTGTGCTACAGCTCACTTTGTGAAACGTTAGTAGACTGACAGGAACATTTGTCATTTCTGTGTAGTTAAATTTGCACTACTCCATTTTTTCTCAGGAATGTCGGTACACAAATCTCTATATATTTGTAGTTGTCTACATGCATTAGCCAAAATCTCTATGATCGCTTGCGATATTCCGCATAATATGCACAATAAAATGGCTCTGTGAATTGCGAATAGCTCTGAAGTAATATATGCATGGCAATTTCTCTCTTTCTCTATCTTTCACTATATCGACTTTCACCGTTACATCATACCTTTTGTGCCTACAAAAGATGATGAGGAGAAACGAGGAATGCACATAATTTTTATGTATGATGTAATAATAATAGAATGCATGAATGCAAACTCCGGGAAGAAGGAAGAATAAAGATTTCAACAGAACGTTTATATAGAAGCGCAAATCTTTTTACTGCTACTACCCTATCTCTCGTATTCATTCCTGGTTGCACACAATATCGGTTGTGGAGCGAAATTCGTGCATTCTTGGCGCATATTGATGATGATCGTGATAAAATGTAGAAGTCAGCCTTGGTAAACTTTATGCACACACCCGATGGCTGGTGGCTGCGTCTACGGACAAGTATATGAAATAGAGTGGACATATGTCTGCTCGTTGTACGTGCATAATTTCATATCAAGTCATTCTAAAGAGATTTGGGGTCAAATCCAAGAAAGCTCTGAAGGTTTCTCCTGAACTGCACACATTATCCTATACTAGCATATACATACCACACAGATGATAAGGCTGGTAGTAGTAGTAGCCATAACGCACAGTCAGTTCCAGTTCCTCATTCTTAACGTGTGCTCCCAGTGTGACTTTCGTATGGCTAGTTATTCAGTGCAGACGAAAAGCATCCAAAGTAATGATAATAGCATCATGACCTGTCAAATAAGATCGTCTAGCAGAGCATATCTCTATACCGTAGCTTATTATTATGGCATGCAGAATGCAGACAGACGTCATCATCATTTTACCCAGTAAATTTCTGCCCTACCAAAGAACTAGCAGCGATGAGAATGATGATAATGATGTTACAAAAGGATACTGGAAGAGGCATTATTGCACTTTTGGTCCCAGTTGTTAGTATTGTTATTCCTGCGTCCAGTCTTGTGCAGCTGCTGGAGCAGTCGAGTCCTTGAATGAAACAAGCCAGAATAAAATTTATGTCCGTTGAGAGCTCACCGTTCCCTCTAACACGCGTAAATATACGCGACGAAAATGATGCAGGCATAACAAGGGCTTTCGATGTTGTACATTTTATGTATTTCGTAAGTAAGCCTTTCGGTTTACTGGCTGCTGCTGCACCATCACTGGGGGAATGGGAAACTTGTGTTGTATGGTCGAGCAGAACGTTTTTGGAAAAGTCTGGAAATGGAAGGAGAATTTTTGCGGTGATGATGATTTCTGCTGTAGCATTAGTATAAATGGAAGGAGCAAAAGGTAGGTAGAAGGGAAACAGTAGGGGTTTTGATCTTCGATTCTCCTTTCTTCGAAAAAGTTTTTAAGCGAACGAGGTGGTGGTGGGTAAAGTAGTCGTTGTACATAGTAGTAGCTGTATCATCGTCATCAGCATAGTCGTAGTGGGATCACATATATTACAGTAAGGGCTAAAGGGAAAGAGAGAGAAAGAGCGATGAGGAGTGAGTGGAGTAATAGTAATAACAGGAAAAGAACGGGAAACCGTGTAGTTAAAGGGAAATGTGACAGGTCGAATCGTATAAATCACATTTCGCACATGTTTCCCCCGTTCCTAATATTTTCTTGGAAAATTTGAAGCCAGCAGTTTTTTGTTTGTTGTTGTATACATCCCTACTATATACACACTTGAGAGAAAAGAAAAAAAAGGGAAAAAAGGCAGAGAGCGTGAAGAGACATAATACGTAAACGCAAGTAGTTATAAGCTAGCTCTGCGAGAAGAGCATATGTGGAATAAGTGAAATGTATTGCAATTTTTCGAGACTGGAGCTGCTTTGGTGATGGTGGTAGTTTGTTTAGTACCATTTCAAAATAGACCTAGTAAGAATGGATGCTACTACTTCTACTACTATTGCTGCTGCTGTTTTTATTATTTAGTTGTATTATGGAAAGAAGGCAAAAGTGAGAAAAAGTAAGCTGGCTGGTTCGTGCTTCGGGCTTGAAATGTAGGTATGCGTAGGTAGTATATAGGTTTGGGAATTTTTATCTTGGCATAAGTAGTAGACATTTGCCATTTAGATCTTGTGTACATAGAAAGGAGGATTCCTCCAGCAGCAGCAGCCGGAGCAATATTATCGGAGACGGAGTGAACAAAAAACAAGAAAACGAAAATTGCATGGGATACGAATGAATAGGAAAGGACGTTGAATGTAGGAATACGGAACAACAGAGGACCATGCGGAACAAGATGGTGCTGCTGCGAGAGTGGGGAAAACTTCTTGTGTGTAGATAAAGGCTTAAGGAGAAGAATAATTTTCTTGTGTTGCTCATGTCTGCTGCTGAATACGTCGGTCGGTGTATGGTAGTACACGTACGTAGAGTGTATGCATATATTTATGTGGATTCCAAAATCCTCTTTTTTGTGGATTTCATCTTTCTTCCCAATATTCTAAAGAAGCGGAGTTGTTATGTTCCATTTCTTCGTATACAATGTCGTTGCTTGCATGTGCCGTGATGATAGAAGGAAAAAGGAGCGGAAATAAGACGGGAAGGAATGAGAGGAGAAGTCTTTTTTCACCAGAAATAGCAATAAGTTTCTTATATCTACGATGAAGGAATAAAGTCCGGGTGATGTTATTATAAGGCGAAAAAGGATTTTTAGTGGGAGTAGTGGTGCCATTCATTCTTTTTTAAAAAGCAAAGAAACGAGAGGAGAAGCAGAAGCAACAGAAGAAGAGCAAGTTGTAACAGTTTCCTTATGAAATATATTACGCTGTATAAATATATTATGCATATAAATGTATTTTCCTCCTCTCCAACTCTTCTGGAGGGTTGTGTGTTGTGTTGCTTTTGAGAAAATAAATAGGCTGTCTGCTGCCTCCTTTGCTTTTTCCCCTCTTTCGTATTTGTTGGTGAAGCAGAAGTAAAGAGCTATAGTAGCCTGCACTCTTTTCATACTTATTCAACTCCAATATTCCATTCTCTCTCTCTCCCCGTTCACATTTATGATTGCTTTAATATACACAAAATGTAATTTATACATACATTCCCTCAAGTATACGAAACGATAGGTTGTGCAATCTCAATATAGATAGGCACGCAAGTTTACGTGCACACACGCTACTCTCAACTCTTCTCCTACCGTGTTTTGCCAGACAAGACTCAACAAGAGTAACTTTTTGTGTTGGAGTATTTTTCTGTTTTTCCTCTTTTACTTGGTAACTTGTCGGGAAGTGATGTCCTCTCATATTTTGGCCTCTCTTCAATTTCAATATCTTTTTAGAGTGGTGGTGTAGTGATTTGTGAGCAAGTGGCTCATGTACAGAATTTTGGCTAGACTAGACAGGCACACTAGTTGTGAGCAACGTCTGACATTATTATAGGTATATTAGGTGTTTTTATTTAGGTTGTTGCTATTATTGCTCATAATGGAACGGATGTAAAAATGAGTTTTTCCTAAAAATTTGCTACACTGGATTGGCTTTACTGTATATTTTACTACATTTTTATCCTCTGATTATGCAACCTTTCCTTCTTCCTCAAAGAATATGGATTGGATATAATAAGAAGTAGTATATAATAATAGCCAACCAATGTCAGTCATAAGACCCAGAAATCAACCTATTCGGAAACTGAATAAATACAAAATGTCATGAAAAAATGAATAGCCATGGTCGATGCACCAATCTTGGTGGTACACTGTTGACTATGTTCGTCGTTGTTGTTCATGCTATGTCAGTATTTCAATAAGCAAATGGTTATTGCATTGATTTGATTGCCGTACTACTACAGTACACAACAATAACAGTTCTGAAGACGTTGATTCCTTTTTTCACTCTTCCGACTGAAAAGCAGAGAAGCAAGCTGCACACAACAGCAAACTGCAAGGGAATGTTATGTAAATGTAGTTCGTCTCGCAGAATATTGATTTTTCATTTACAGGGGAAAAATTGTCTGCTGGATTTAAAAAATGGCTTTTTGACGATGAGGTTGTAGTTGTTGCAAATGTGTGCAAGGAAAAACGCCTACGATGACGACCATGGCACAACGTGACGTGGTGATACAATAAAACAATATATAGGTTTAGAATTTCATCCTCTCCCAGTCTCATATTCCGTCAGTCAGGATTCAGAGGAGGATGCATTTTCTGCTCTCTCTCTCACATTCACTCTCTTCTAGTCTATTAAGAAGGCGATTGTTTTTTACCATTGACACTCTGCTGCTGTGTTGCATGTGTACTCAAATAAAATGTAGGTGTATACGCAAAATGCAGAGATACAATTTAAAATGGGAGTTGATGTTGTCGATGAGATGAAAAATCAAAGCTGTTGCTTCGCGGCTGACGATGATGGGAAAAAAGGATGCTTATGGCAGTAATATTTTTTTTGTTTTTTATCCTAAGCAGCCAAAAACTTTGATGTTATTCGTTTGAAATATTGTTGATATGTGTGAAGTGGAGACGTTTGAGTGTGATATTTTTTGAAGAGTGATGAAAGTATATTGATGATACCCTTATGACGTGCATATATAAAGATTAAACGCCTTGTTTCTAGAACTTGCCTTAATATAGCGCATTGCAAAAAATGATATTGAGAGTTTTGAGTTGAGGATGAAGCAGCAGAAAAAAAACGTGAATTGGTACATTTGTTATTTTCATAGTTTACTACTGCTGCTCCCCACGCGGGCACATGGAAAACAAGGCCGTGTGTGAGAGTCAATGAGTGCATGTAGGAGGATGGATTACAAAAAAAGGTCTTATAGTGTGGCTTTTTGGCTGACTGAGAGAGAGAGACAGAGAGAGTATCAATGGAAGAGTATCTTTTCCTTTAACGATCTGTATTTCAACAGCTTGAACACATCCATGTTATTATACGAGGAGCAGTAAAAAAGTGTTTTTGATGCCTGCTTTAAACTTAATGGGGATTGACGAGAAGAGGATGGCAGAAGAATAAAAGGAAAGCTGTTGCCGTCCAATTCCTTTTCTCGTTTTACTACTCCGCGTATGTATTTCTCAGTGTTTTAAGGTTTGCTTTTGCTTCGAGATTTTATGATGATGATGATATCATGAAGAAGAAATATAAGACAGAAAGATACATTACGCAGAGAAACGAAGAAAAAATAACAAAAAGGAACGAAAACGGGCAAGTCTAGCGTCAGCGTCACTGGCTGACGGATTCAAGTTAAAAGTAAAGATGTTGTGTTAGGTATGCCATCAGTATTCCGTAATAATAGTTTTCTATATGCACATGGAGAAAAAGCATAATGTTGTCTGTGCAGAGGCGAAGAAGAAGAACTCTATTCACGAATTAGAATTCCATTTTCATGGAACATGAAGTGAGTGATACGAAATGGAGGTGCTGGTGGCGATGATTGATTCCGTTTGGAATTCTACTGATGTGTGCCTATAATTCGGTGCTATATGGATACCTACGTGGGATGCTACATGCAAAAGCATCCGTGAAACAAATAAACACATTGGATCAAGAAAAACGGTACACACAATACTATAAGAATTTTAGCAGAGAATCTTTGATGGTAGTACCATGTGAGCTTTAAAAGCTTTTTTTTTGCATTTACTCATTGCAATGGGCTGAAAAAGTGTGAAGAAGTTTTATTGTAATTTAGCGGGAATAAAGTAAAGGCTTACTTCACAAGAGAATTATCATCAACTTCATGCCACGCCATCATCTTCATATGTATTATCGTCAGCACCACACAAATCTTGCTTGGAATTGCTCTTCTTGAAATGTACTCAACATACATCGCTGCACTGCAGTCTGCATATTTTCTATCCAATATATTTTTACTTGCTCTCGTTTTGAAGTGTGTACAAAAGTCTACACCAGACTCAAATATTTTTTATGCATAAATATATATATATATTTTTTTACCAGTCAGTCTGTGACGCGATATTTGAAGGAGATTTCGGCTTGGCATGCCTATATGGTGGGCACGTACAACTCTGCAAGAGTACAGTTGAGGAGCTTATATGCTCACTTAAAGATGATTCATGGGACTGGCTGTAAATTATTCAGTGAGAGAAGTAGCAGGAGAAGGAAAGTGTTTAAAATGATCTTCGCTGTAGGATATGGATGGTTGAGTAATGCATATAATGTGTTTTTCAAACTTTTCGAGGCAAGTAGAGGTATTTTTATAGGTGCACATGTATGTATCCGCAGAATTATGTGTTAGTGTGAGTGTGGATGAAAGGGCTTAAGAGGAAGAGTGCTAGACTCACAGTTCAAAAATGGTGTGATACTGACGTAAAGAGGAGGAGGGAAGGAGGAAATTGTGGGAAAAGAGATTTGGAAAGGTTGACTGAAATATAGCTCTCTCCATCATGCCCGAATGTCATCCTTTTTACTAGGTCATATCCCTCCTCCTCCTCCTCTACAAGAAGGAATGGATTTTTTAATGGAGAAGAGAAAGAAACGTGTTGTCATACTACTACACTTTTTACTGAAATGGAAATTTTATTAGCTGGGATTTTTTTATTACAATGAATTTAACTCTTGTCATTTTGGTGTATTATAGGGACGATGCAACCGAGAAAAACCACCTTGCAAATACTTTCACCCTCCACTCCATCTAAAGGACCAGTTGCTGATCAATGGTCGCAATCACTTGGCTTTAAAGAATGCCCTTATGCAGCAAATGGGACTGACTCCAGGTCAACCGGTTGTCCCTGGTCAGGTTCCTGCTGCTGTGGTAAGTCATAACTATGTATGAGAATAATAATATATAAAATAAAGCTATACTCCTGCAATTGAGAACTTCTCTGACTTTGTGTTTGTCATATTAATGCTAATTCCCTTTCTAATTACTCTGCTTTTTCCAGGCAACGAATCCATACCTGGCAGGTGTGGCCGGGCAGACCTACAATCCTTATTTTGCAGCAGCAGGTCCATTGGTTCCATTGGTAGCGTCAGATCCCACTGGAGCCACTGTGATGTCCCCATTGGGAGTTCCACAGCAAACCGTCGTACAGCAAAAGGTTCCAAGAGGAAATGAGGTACATAAATTAAGAAACCCTCCCCAATAAATCTCCCATATCTCCACTCTTGACGCTTATAATATGTAGAAACACTCATTTTCTATTTGTTCATTCGAATGGAAAATATTTTTGCACCCAATTTGCTTTCAAGGAAATATAATGGCTTGAGCATGCACACAATGCACACCCCATAACTTATACACTTTTTAGAGCCCTCTCTGCTTTTGAAGGTCACATCCAGCAACAATAATAATTTACATGAAATTTTCGTTGATACGCAGACGTACCCTGGCGTGGTAGCGTACAAGCGTCCCGCTGGAGATAAGAGCGGTGTTCCTGTGTACCAGCCAGCCAACACTCCGTCAGCCGCGTACCAACAGTTGATGCAATTGCAACAGCCTTTCGTGCCTGTTTCATGTAAGTTGATTCTATTTCACTTGTTCCTTTCTCTCCTTCGTTTCTATTTGTATTAAAAACCTTTCTGCTCTTCTTCTCTGCTATATAGTCCTTCCGTTTTATAAACCGTATACAAATATTTTATAACGTCTACTACTACAATATAGCCCTCCACTTGACTTGACATATAATCTATAGAAAAGTTAATATATGCCTTTTGTGTCTTGTACTCGTACCGTATATTTTATTTATATGTTGCCCAAAGGGATAAAAAGTGCAAAAAATAATAATAATATACAGATAGCAAGTTTTATCACTTTAAAGCAGACGACGCGAAGAAATATATTGCTTGCATGTATAGTGTTAACAAAAAAGCAATACAGCTCAATAATTCTCGTGGTTTTTTTCTTTCGTTTTCTCATGCTATTTGTAGAACCATATCATTATGTATATCGTTGTATCAAACTGTACGACGAACCATATCCCTTTCTCTTCCTCTTTGATATTTAATTGAGATGACTTGATTTTGAAACTGCCGTTATGATAAGTAGGCTGAAATAGAAACAAAGTGAAAATGTATTTATATTTATACTTGTACTTGTTCCTCTGTATAGAGCTTCTTAATCTTGTAGTAGAGAGAAATTTGAAAGCAGCCGTGCTGAGAAAAGACTCATTTCATTATCATAATTACTTTCTATTTATTTAAAAGTAAAAACTTGTGAAAGTGTTGTTTCTCTTTCATTTTCTACTTCTTCTTTTACTTTTTACTGCTTTATGCCGAATGCCTTACTAGTGTAGTTTTCACACGACTTATTTTCACAGCGACTAGCATTGCGAACAGCACTGGTGGTGTGGTAACAAGTTCGGCCGCGGGTTCAAATCATGGTGTCGTTGGGTCAAACGCTGGATCGGCCTCGGACCATTCCACCTCAGGAGCCGGAGGTGGCGGATCAGGACTCTCTAACGGTACGCTGGATTCTCATGACTCCGGGCTAAATAAGAGGCCAGTTATTGTGAAAAATGAGCCTAGTGACGGCTCTACAGACGACTGTAACGCTGTTGATGGAAATAATTTAGGGGGAACTTCCAACAATGACGTGGACGAGGACGGGAAGTTGGAGTCCGCTGCCAAGAGGATGCGAGGGTCAAACTCCAATCAGATCGTGGTGTCATCGGCCGGGGTTGGAGTTACGGCACAGAACAACGCTGCTTACATGGTCGCCGCGCAGAGTTACCATAATGCACTGGCAGCAATTAATTACACTGGAGTTGCGTTGCAAACTAACAAGAACGCTGCTACAACTGCTGGTGCTGGCTCTGCTGCGGTTCCAGTTTCTTCTGCACACGGCTACACGGGAGGTGCCGGAGGAGCCCAACTACAAGGTCATCCCGCTGCTGCCACTCTTCAACAACAACAGCAATCACAACAGCAACAGCTTCTTAATCAGTATCAAGCAATGGCTGCGGCTGCACTTGCCAATCCTGCAGCCTTTCAAAACCCAGCACTTGCCATGCAGCAAATGGCTGCAGCGGCTGGAAACAATGCTGGCAATCAGAATAATGTCAATTTGAACATGAACGCCAATGCTGGTTTGAACCCATTTGCTGCTGCCATGAATCCATTGTTGGCAGCAAGTCTGCCACAGATCGCTGCAGCGCAGAGAGCATCTATGTTGGCCTCTGCACAACAGGGAAACGCTGGAGCACTTCAAGGGGCTGCACAGTTGAATCCTAATGCACTCGCTGCTGCTGGTATGCAAGGCGCTGCCAACGCTGGTAATCAAGCCGCTAACGCTGCTGCCGCTGCTTTTAACCCGTTTGGGGTTCAGTTTGGTGGTCCAGGAGGGGCTACGGCTGCTTCCCTTCCGTTTCAGCAAGCGCAAAACCAACAAGCGCTGCTAGCAGCTTATGCCAGTGGTCAGTTGGCCGCTGCTAGAGGGCCGGTACCTTCTGCAGGTGCTGCCCAGACTATGGCTTCCCAGCAACTCTTTAACCCAGCTGCCGCTGCGGCCGCCGCTGCAGCAGCCGCAGGAAATGGGGCTATTCCCGGTCAGGGGGTTAAAAGAATGAGACCTGCTTAAGTGTTAACAAAACTACATAATTCAGACTACTAGATCTTTGAATTTATATATAATCATACAAAAATGATTATAACAGATAGTGTGACAGGTTCCTCTCAGGGTGACAGATTATACTAAAAAACTAAATGTGAAATGAAAGGTTACTGATGAAAGGGTTTATATAGGCAATTAAAATAATAATAATAATAATTGGAAATAATATAAGATGTTTATTTTGCTTCTCATTAAACTTGACACACTGCTACAATAAAAAAAGAAGTCATAAACGCGAGCTAACTCTTCTCGTGTTCCTGTCTCATTTTAGTTATGCACACGCATTCTTATTTGTTTTGCTAGCTAAATTATAATGCTGACGCCTTCACATTTAGATCGAATGACATGTGTGAGGTCTATGACTGACTTGTGTATAGAGAACGGCTAGATAACATTATTATTAGTCTTCACATTAAACTATAACCTTTAAATTACGACGACATCCCCATAAGTACCCATTGCCATTCGTAGTAGTATTAGTTTAGTGAAAGTTTCAATCAATCGTACATGTTCTGTTTAGGTGAAAGTTATAATTAGGTCACATAAAATATAATGATGAAAGATATATATATAGATATATATATACCTATATTAACAAAAGTAGTGAAGCAGTGGTTACATTGTCAGTTTAGTATTCTAAATATATAGCATCAGTATCATAAAAATAACAATAATAGTTAGCAGAATGAATATGAGAATGTTGTTGTCGCTTTTTGATACACCAAAATTAATAGGCATATTGTTGTATTTGTAATGAGCAGATTGAGTAGAGTAGGATTTAGTGAAGGACAACGGCAACAAGACTTTCATAAACAGACAAAAACTTCAACTCAAGTATGCAATCATCAATCCTCGTCTTTGAAACTGATTGACCTGCTTGTGTAGAACTCACAAGATTTCAACAGAGAAACTTATAATATCTATGCAAAGATAAACTTTGATTTGCCTTTTTAAACGATGATTGCTTGTATACTAATTTGAGCTACGCATTTTTTACTTTCCGGGTTAAAATCAAAACCTATACTATATATTCATGAATAACATAATGCGTAGGATAAATGAACTGAGCAACAGATGAGAATTACATATAAATAGATTAAATACATACATGCATATACAAATATATATAAACATACCTACACATATATACATAGAAATTATCAAGAATTATGTACATACCTACATGCTTAGGAACATTTTAAATGATTTCAATATAGATAGGTAAGATATATAGGTGCCCTATTGTAAGGTAGGTAGGAATTCTTAGGAATATAAAACTACAAAATGACGAGGGAAGTTGTTTCATTCAATTGAAACGTTCGATTCAAAGTTTTAGAGTCTGAATGAGTTAATTATATTTAAAAGTTAATGAAGCTGGGATTATTCTGATTATTATTAATACTACTGCAAAATATTTATATACTAATGATTATCGTGAACATATAAACATACATACCTATCAAGATTTAATCTTTTAATTTTTTTGAAGAGAATCGTGAAAGAATTGTTTTAATGAGTTTAATAGTCGCAAGATGAGTTTGCACGCTAAGTTTTATTGTGTAGAATTCCTGGGGAAAGGTGAAATGAGTTTTGTAAAAAAAATAGCATATTATGTATGTAAAAATATACAAAAAATATTTAGTTGTCTATAATATTATTAAGAAGATAAAAAAAGAAAGTGAATTAGATCCCATTATATATTATTGTTACTAAAGATCCATAATGAGTTTAGAGGCGATATATTATCCAGAATAGATGAGTAGCAGCAGTCTTTTTGTAGTGATGTTACATTAACAAAGTACATATATTATTGTTTGAGTGGAAATTACTAAACTATCAACAGATAAAAAAAATATATATACATATTATTGGTTCCACTAGAGTAAATTGAGTAAATAATTGAGTCTACATTATATGAGGCTTTGCTAACTTTTTTTGTTATCTTATTTCCTTTTGTATCATTTCCAAACTTTTTTTTGCTTTTTTCCTAGATGATAGATTATATACGAAATATATAGTTAGAGAATGGAATGCTTGTCTATTTAGTACCTTGTACACTTTTAGAAGTCTAAATAAGTGCTAACCGTTGGCTTCAAGTTGACTTTTTCTGTTTGTCAACATGACTCGAGGCTGATCTGATGACGATCCTTTTTGATTGTATTTGGGACAATGTTTGACAACAGAGATTAGATAATGTTACGTTGTTTTTTGTGAATTTCCATTCTTGCTATTAGTATTGTTATTTCTTATTATTTTTGTGACAAGAGTCCAACATAATGATCAAGTCATTCAACAAACAAGCCATTTAAAAGTTAAATTTGCTATAGGTTTATATAAATAGGATCTAGAGAAGATATATACATACATCAATGTTAATATATATAACTATATTGGGAGTGTATATACTTTAACCAATTATTTAGGTGTTTCGTGGGAAAGGGAAAATTACATTAAAAATAGTTACATGTAAAATGTTAAAAGAAAAAGAAATGTTATATAAATTATTATTATTACGATTATATTTTACAGCTACAATAATAACTATATTATGTGTATATCTTGTGGATATTCTTGTTTTTTTTCATTAGCATTACTTTATTCAATTTTTTTTCTTCATTTGGTCTTATTCTTGATGCTGTGTTGAGTTTATTTTTAAACGCTGAAAAAAATGCTGGCAAAACAAACATTTTAGCAAATTACTGTGTCCGTATACACACAAAACTATTTTGAACAGATATATCATATAAACTTGTCTATTTAGTGTAGGCATTTTTTGGCCTAACTCATTCTGTATACTATTTTCTATTCATAGATTTAAAAATTATATATATTACTGGGCGTTTTAAATGCATAGCTGCAAACTTTTTCGCTTTATATTCTTAATAATAATAATCATAGTACTCTGTTAATAATTATTGTTATTAATATTGTAATTATTGAAAATAATCTGTTGGTGATTTTATTACTATTATTAATATGATAAATAATATAGAATTGAAAATGCTGATTGAAGGCCTAATCCTGTTTTAAAAATACATACGTCTTTGCTGTCAAGTGTCTTATTATTACAGCAGCGCAGCTCATAATATATTTTCAAAAGAAAACATTACTACCTATACTCACACGCCATATTTAATCTTGCCACATGCCATAATATTCTGCATTTTTGCAATCAGAAATTTTAGTAATTTTTTTGCGCTCACTTGTGTTAATTCATTTTTATTTGCATATCTTTGGTTGAAGCTGCATACTTTTCAGTTAATCGCATTTTTTGCACTCACCTTTAAAAAAAACTCACAATCTATTTTATAACCTTTACCCTCAAGAAACTTGGTGTTTTCCTTGGATTTCTCTAATTGCCCATATTATTTTTTTGTGACAATTAAGCATTTTACACATTTTGCTTTTTGGATACACTTTCCCGGTTCACCGTACTATTCCCGTGCGCTATAAAACTCTCTTCACTTCCAGCCATTCTCTCTGCAAAGAGCTGTGCATGGTGAAAGCAGTCAGTCATTGTTGTCTGTTTTTTGGAGAAAATATACGCTTGCATCTAGAAAGCCAGCCGGCGCCGCCGCAACGGAAGTAAACGCAAGAAATATATGCAATCATAGTACTGCCTACTACTTACAATGTAATAATTTTCCTTGACTCCCTTCCCCCAACAATTAATCATACACATGCACATTATTCTTATGTCCCCCTGCCTCATTTTGTTTTGCACACTGCAACCCTCAACTTCATTTGGCTTGGTTTAATTGGGTTTCGGCATCTACACTTTTTTTAATTATGATTTTTTTGTTCCAGTTTTCTTCTCTAATTTGCACCTCTAAGTAATATTAATTTGTTGAATAATAAACTAGAACGAGATAAACAAGGACCGTTACTTGATTCTACTTATTATTTTTTTTGCATTAACACCTTTTGCATCAACCAACATTTTTTTCTTTCGTATTAAAATACTATAATTTATTAATTTTTTCACACACATACACACAAAATTTACATATCCAAAGACGAGCTCCAATTGTAGCTGCTGTATAACTATGTACATTATTAATATCACATACTCTGCCATTATATGCCAAAAACCGCATTACTGCATTTTTTAATTGTTGAGTATTTTACCAATTATACTGCATCGCTGCTGCTGCTGTGTACTGTAAGCATACTGTATTCACTTTGCAAAATCAATGGAACTCATTGAAACCTGCATCAACTACTACTTAAATGTCCATTTATGCTCTGTAATACTCTTGTTCTCTTGTGTTTTTTTACAATTTACTATTACTTCAAAAAATCTATACTTGTGGAACTGAACAAAAAAACATACTATTTTGCCATCGCATCATCGCTGCCACTGCCCGCCCGCCGCAGCCGCCGCCGTATAAAATGTATCTCTGCATCGCATCCGCTCAATCAATCAAGTCTCATCAACAAACTTGTCTCTTTCTGTCTTTATCACTAAAAATGTACTATTTTTGCAGCGTCGGATAATAGTACAATATATTATGCATTCCATATATATATACATAGATGCTAGTTGTTAAATGTACAACTTTTGTCGCAAATTGTTTTTATATGCAATCCGTTTAAATATGCAACAGCCTGATATTATTATCTTGATACTTTTCTCTCTGAGGATACATTTTTTGAAAACAACGTGTTTGTAAATTACCACTTATGTTTTCTTGATTTTACAGCTGAAAGCGAACGTATATATTTTAATATTTTTTTACATTTCCTTTTTTTATGCTGATTTGGAAAAAAAATACTGTAGTGGCATTTTCTTATTGACAGAAAGATAATCTTGGAGTTAATTGTGCAAAAAAAATCCATTGGCTTTATTACTTTATATATATATTTGCTGGTTGGTAATGTGTAAACAGACACTTTAATGTTGGAATACTCTCTCTGCTGCTGGGTGGTAAATGAACTCTTTTTAGTGTTGATCCTAGCTGCTAAAGCATACACCATTTCTATGAATAATAATAGGTTATTATAGATAAAACTGAACATGTTACTATCACGCTGCTGATTACTACCACTACCCACTCCACTAAACAGCCATACTTCAACCTCACTATCTAATCCAACTGCTGCCGCTGTTTTTCTGCCGACGCTACTTGCTAACAAGGAAAAAATATTTTATACAACCGCAGCCTTCCTGGAGATGCACTTTCCTGCTGTTGAAATTGGTGGTAAGAAGAGAAAATGGAGAAAAACCCATCTGCCCTCTCTGTTGCAAAAAGAAATCCAAGCTTATACACACATGTACATATATAAATCATTACATAATATAGAACTAAACGTACCCACATACCTTTCCAAATACACCCAAATCATCCATGCTGTCTCACTCGCATTGCCAAGTTGTCACAAACAAGCAAAATGTTTTCTCTCTCTGCGCATTCCTGAGAGACAGAATGAATCATTAATGTGTAAACTCTTTGGCTTGTCGTGGAAAACTGTTATTAATTAGCAAACGCATTCGATTGCGTGTAGATTCGATATAACTAACGACTCTGATCGACGACTCGTTATAGCAAATTTTAAAATAAGCAGTAGCATAGTATGTACATATGTTTGGCTGCTTTTTTGAAGTATGATATGGATATAGTCGTTAATTGGAAACATCCTGTTGTTCAAGCTGCTACTGCTACCAATAACCCACTTTGTCTTTAAATTTCTTATTAAAAACGTAACCATGTTTAGAACGTCATTTTCGTGCGATTTACAATATCCGGCATGGATGATTTGGCGTGAGTGAAACTTATCGTGGCAAACAACTGTCTGCTATAAATTTCTTTTACCGTTGCGAGAAAAAATGTAGTGCGATTGTCGCGCATACCCATTCATGCATTTAAACAAGTTACAATACTTCAGTTCAGTACTACGTTTCCACACAAAGCCCAACAGAACAACGCGTGCACTTTCCACGAACATATTAGACCATACATTTAACTTCATTATTCATCACATTCTATTAATGTTTCTTTATTGCCTCTGATTCTAATCTTGCCTGTTGTAACGTAATAATCAATGGTGTCTTTATGGAATTGAACTGACAGACGAGCAGCAGCGTGTCTTATGGCACTTTTGTGTTTATTTTGTTACAACTTCTGTACTTGTAAAACTAGCTGAGGTTATGGTACCGAAATAACTTGTCTTTTCTTCCTTTTCCCCTTGTTCACCCCGTATACTATATGTACAGCACATGTGAAATGTTACGTTCTCTTTTATTTGATCGCATGGATAATGGAAAATTTAATATTGGAATGCTCAAGTTGAAGTTGGTTTTCTTCCTTACATGCTCTTGTCTCTGATGGTAATCCTGTCATCGTGATGAAACCACAACAGGTTGTGTCCCTGTCACTTTCTGGAATATGTATACACTCATACGAATAAACATGCACTGATCGTGATTAGTTGTTGATGAATGTTGTCCTGTTTGCACAGAGAACGCTGCAATTTTGAGTCTGGGACAGAAATAGTAATCATTATCTGAACGTGAATAACAACAATAGTTGGTATTATTAAATTCTGTAATGTGAAATGTGTGCAGCGCTGCATAACGGCCTGCTTCCCTGTAGAGATAATAATTTCCTTTTCACACAGACATATACTACCCACCTAAAAAGCATGATCAGCGCTGTAATAATAACTCATCATCTAACTACAGAGAAGGGAAACTGTTATGGTAGAGCCAGCGAGAACAAGTAAACAAAAACATAATTTCGTGTCGCTCATGCTTGGATTTTCTTAATGGAATTTCTTGGATCACTGGAATTAATTAGAGTGACGACATACGTCTGTTGTGGCAAACAAAATATATGCATGCCTACCAAAACACACACACATGAGAACACAAACCGAGCAGTTTTTTTGCCAGAAAAGTAGCACACGACCATTCATCTTGTTTTGATATAATTTCCTTACATATTCCTAAACGATAATGATGACAACGCAACGCTGCATTATAATGCCTCGAAAACAAACAAAATCAGCTCATATGTCCCTGTAATTGTAAATCTGTCGAACCAACTATTAAAAACCTGTAAATTGCATTAGTTTATGTGCCACCCTGGAACCTCTTGTAGTCTTCGTTTCGAAAACAAAAACGGCAAAAAGCCCGTCCCTATTGCTCTATCTAACTATATGGCTTTCCTCCTTCTAAAAAGTAAAACTATAAAATTGACTATGAATTATTTATAACTCCTCCATTTGCTTAAGCGTTTTGTGGTCGTTAGTAAGTTTAAACTTTGCCCATTCCAAACACGGTAGTCATTAGATCGCCTTCCCCTAAAAAATCACTCATAAATAATTATTGGTGTTGTGGCATTATAAACCTTGAATTAACAGACTTGAATGGGTTCCGGTGTTTAGCAAATCGCAAAACTGCATTTATATTACGCATTTTTCCAAACTGATTCATTTCTCTTCCTTCACAACAAACGCAATGGTGACGCATACGTAACCTCTGCAAGTCATAATATAGCGTCATCAACACATTTGTACATTTTACTGTGAACACACTCTGTGGACCGAAACAATCCGTCCGTGCTGCTGCTCTCTGTAGGAAATCACATCAGTAATTAAGACAAGTACTACAAAAAATACATTTAAAAAAATAATAACTTAATTACTTTCATTTCAAAAACTAACGCTTCCCTGTTTACCCCAATTATGAAGTTATATATACATACTATGCCTTATTATGCCATGTCATGCCAAATATTATCATTATGCCATTAATAATTTTATTGTATGTATTATGTTGTGTATTATGTACTCTAAAACAAATAGAAACATAGAAACTCTATATATTTTTACATTAATCACTCTCTCAAGAGAAAGTATCGCCGTCGCGCATCCGCCTGCTGAAAATGTATATCTCTCTGCTGCCTGTGGTTGGTTGCCTGCTACCGTGAGTTATTATTAATTCATAATAATCATCAATCAAATAAACTTGATTTTTTCCACACACATTCTGTATTCTTATCATTTTATCATTATTATTATTGGTTGTGGTGATTTTTTAAGTTTTTTCTTTCCGTCAAAATACCAATTAGTTATATGTTGCAATCACATTATATTTTTCTATTGTAGAAAATTTTCTTTTTTAATTTTACTGCAAATCATTTTTTTCTCCAACTTTTGATGCTAAACCTTTCTCACACAAAAAAATGAACATTTTGTATAAAAAAAGTAAAGAAAATGTACAGTGTACACACATGTATCATTCCAAGAGAAAATTGCAAAATTTCCTACATTTTCTCAGTGTATATTTTTTATAATATCTTTTAAAATGCTTGTTGCAATCATAAACGAATAATATCATCATGTCCTTTTTTTTACTGTACGCAACTTCGATACCAACATTCGGAACAAGAAACAGAAATTGTTGTTGTTGTTGTTATCATATTATCCTAATTTTTATTTAGCTGAGCTGATGCTGTTGTTGCTGCTGATTTCACAGAAACAATTTGCTGCGATGCTGATGCTGTGCTCCCTTCTAGAAAACGCAAAAAAAACATTGTTTTCGCTCTTCACGCGAAAAAAAAGTATAAAAACGCAATGACTTATTACTTGGGTAAGTAATTATTAATGGTGTTTGCGGTTATTTTTAATACCCTTTCTCTACAACAGCTGAATACACACTCTTATCCCTATAATTAATTTCCTTCGTACGCATTATTTTTTTGTGCTATGTATATATAAGTACATATACGGCTATATATTTGTCATCCATCATCAGTGTAACATGTATTGTAAATGGATTTTTGATTTGCTAGTAAAAATAACATCTATTCGCCGCCGGCTCTGGTAACGCCTTTTTTAGTACACGAGTGCCCAGTATCCCCACACCCTGCATTTTTTAACCACCAGCTATATATACCCTTCTCTCTGTACATTTAATGTAAAAATAATTGCAAAAAATATCGTCATCATCATGTCATGCTTTTGCATTGATCGTGCCTCTCTCTCTCTAGACTCTAAAAAAACAGCATCACAGCTTGCCTTGCGTTGTTGATATCCCCAAGATGATGACCACAATGATGTTATATATATGTTGTTGCTCTGCTGCCCATTTTTGCTGAAACCTCCAAATTACATTGCATATTATATAATTCTGGCTTTGCCATTGCTTTCCTTATATATATCTTCCCAACCGCATTAAAATATCAAATGGCCATCGCTAATTGCTGACCGCCGATTGCTGGACTGCTTACAAAAATAAAAACCCAAATGCCTGATGACTTTATTACGTCGCATTGCATATTGCATTGTACTTTTGCCATCGCATCGTCGGAATATTAAATGTCCCAAAAAAAAGCGTACTGCTCTGCTAATGTATATTTTTGGCTTGTTTTGGATTTAGTGTTTTCATCGCCCGCGTTGTGTAAGAATGTCGCTGCCGAATAGATCAACTGTATTTTAATTTATTTTCTCTTGAGCTATTTCCCAATACAAGCAATTTCCCTGCTTCTCAAAACAAACGCAAACATTTTCGTAACTGCAGAAAAGCAAAACAGTTTTGCTACTGTCGTTGTTGTAAAAAAGTAGTAAATAATTACATTGCATTCCAAGCACACTCATTTCAAGCGAAAAAAAAAGAAGAGAAAGAGAGGAAAGCAAGCAAACTAAACTAAATTGCATTTTTATAGTTTCGCTACTATTTTTACTACTGCATATATCGCCGCTCCCACATTGTTGTTGTTGCTGCTGCTGCCTGACTGCCTGTCTGCCTGCCTGATTGTAAACTCATCTCAATTTAATCTGCTGCACACAAGAATATACAGTATAGTTGATTAGAAAAAAACTAATAAAGCGGAAGAAGTGGTTTTAGTTGTAAAGAAGTCCCCGTAGATTATAAGAAGGATAGTTAGAGCTCTACGAATACATAGGTATATATATATTTCAAATAGGGTCGTAATAAGGACAATATTGTTGTCATTCCTTTCTTGCCTATGCTGCATTTTGAGCAGTAGTAGTTGCACTTAAATTAAGACATTCTTTTCCTTCCTCCCATGAATGAATGAATGAATGTGTACATTTTTAAATCGATCGTCATTCGTTTACTATGTATTTAATGTATACAGACGACCTTATATACTGCTCAACAGAAGAAGAAAAACTTCAGGATGTGTATTTCCTTTTTCGTCATTCCACACAAATTGTTGTGCTTTGGAGAGGTTTTTTTTCACTCATTCCCAATTTATTTTCACTCTGTATAGAAAGAAATCTATTGGGAAGTGTGGATGTTCTCATGTACACTTATTATTACATCAGTTCAGTTTTTATTATATCATCAACCCTCCTTGTCTCTCTTCTCCTTGTTGTTAAATTCTTTGTGGTCTGTGAAAGAAAGGAGGAAATAGTGTGCGTTAAAATGCCAAAGAGTTTTTCATGTCATTTAGTGCGAATTTTATTATCCTCTTCTTCTTCTCTTCCTTTCTCCGTCTTTTTATTTTCCCACTTACGTCTCTGGCGTCGTCCTTCCATCGCACTTGTTCATCCACTCAAATGAAAGCGTTATACGCGACGTACCTAAATACATATAAACAGTAGTAGTGCCCAATAGAAGGAGCGCTGTTACAATGCAAGTCAAATGGAAAATAAAAGTGCGGGTTTATGTACATATAAGTAAGTTGGAACGCACGTAAGAAGATAGAAAAGGGAAATGAAAAAGGTACTGAGAGAATGAGCATCATCATCTTCCCCAACACCATTACTCGTCCTATGGCCATACTCTGGAATGGCGGTCCGCACTAAACTCTTATTTTCTCTGTCCAAAACTAGGAAAAAGAAAAGAAAGATTGAGTGGGTATTTCTAGAGTGGCAAGCCATGTTTTTCTCCTTCATTCAATCCCGTCGTGAGAATTATAAAGATGTGGCTACAGTCAATACAATGAGCGAGTTTATAGCATGGGTGGTAGCAGTGTATGCTGAACAAAACTTGTTTGAATTTTCTTATAATAGCTTAGCCGCCTAATTCTTATAATGATTTTTGAATGCACATGTGTAGAGAAAAAAAATATCGCATGTAAAACATTTTTTTCGGGGGAAAGTTGATCGTGGGAAACAGGTCTACTGATTTATTCTCACGCATATTATTTGAATGAAGGGCGTAGGTTGTCGGTGTGGAGGACGAGTTGGAGAAATAGTGCCTTTTATTGTCAAAACTGTTTATAACTGCGTGTGGGCTACGGTGACTATTATAATTGAAGTTACATACACAATATTCGTTTGGAAACCACACATAATATGATTGGTTTGAAGAAAGTCCAGAGAATATGAAGTAAGTTTGACTCATTTGCTGTTTGTAGTGTCATCATCCCTCATGTCTCTTTCCTTCTCGAGACGTAATGGAAGCCTAACTATTTTGAACATGCTCGAAACTATTTCTTCATTAATTGAATCCTTTTGTTGGGACGTGGCAAGAGTGCTGTATTAACAAGAACTGGAGAGAAGAGAATAGAAAGCAATGAGGATGTTAGCAAGGAACAACGAAAAAAAGTTATTAACGAAAGAGAGGAAGAAAGCACTATTGGAGTAAATGGCATTTATTCTAGATGGTTTGTCTGTTTCTAGTTCCCATTCTTTCCTCTTTTTCTGCTCTGCTGCTACTACTCCTTCAGTCAGCATGTAAGTAGAAGGGTTAGTTAGTAAACAGGAAGCACCGTTGTACGATACTACAGACAGAAAGAATGTCGAGGAGACGAAGAAGCAGTAGTAATAGAGAGCGAAGATGTTGGAAGAAGCAAGCAAAGAGAAGCACTTGATGCTCTTTCTTTATTCTCGTCATCGTCCTTTCGTGCATTCTAGTGAGAGAGCGAAAGAAAAAGGAGAACAGGCTCCAACTCTTAATATTTTTTTCCAAGTGGAACGAAATGAGGATAGTGGTGGTGGAAAGGAGAAAAAGTAGGATTTTTTTTTTATTTTTCCTTGTGGCATAACACTAAAACTGTACTTATTGACGATGATGATGGTTTTTTGAGGATGCTCCATTGCTGCCGGCAGGCACTGTAGTTTTCTTGAGCAGCTATAGAGAATGAAATAACCAAGCTGGGTTTTGAGTGGTGGTGGTGACGATAATATCGACAGGGAAAAAAAGAAGGATAAAAGATGTATATGTGTGTGTGTGTTGCGTTTTTTTTGTAATCAGCCCTTTTCCTATAAATGTAAATATTATTACAACACACTGCGAAATAAATCTATTTATGCTACGTCAATGTAATAAGATTTATACGCAGCAGATGAAAGACGGCTTTTCTTCGCCTTCGTTCTTTGACGTGCTCATATTGGACATCCATACGAGATATACTATTTTATTGTGAAGCCCGTATCGAAAATACAAGCCGAAATCCCTGTTTGTATTTCATTCTCGTCCTCCTTGGAGATTTTCTTGGAGAAAATCCGGTAGTGCATTGCTGGAAGGAGTGATATATCACCTGAATACCAGATGCACGACTCTTAAAAAGTTTTCCTGCTGCTGTAGCCCAAGGTTTAGGTTTTCTTTATGTGCATTGTTGGAAAACATGTTTTCTCTCTCCTCCGTCGCTCTAGACAAGCCGTGTTCTATATTTGCTAGTTAGTTAGGTAGGTAGGAATAAGGTAGACAAGTGTAGTAGCCTTATTGTGTTTTTTGGGGGAATCAGTTCATAGTACAAAATACGGGTATTCATGCACTATATCTGTGTGCAGATAAGCAGCAGGCTCCCCAGATTTTTGTTTTTGCCTTGCCGTGCTCACTACTAGTTAGCAGTGCTACTACAAGGAACCTTATGTTGGCATAACCGAAGAAAAAAGTTAACTAAGCGAGGGGTTTTCGTTTTCATCTCTGTACACGACTCTAACCATAAGCAGCCAGTGTGATACCGAGCCAGACCGGTGTTGCTCCTCGTGAATTTTTAAGTTTCTAGGAGTTTTGGGATTTATTTGTCTTTCTACTTCTTACGTCTACTTTTTCGTCAACAGCCATGTAGAGGCGCGTTTTTCTACAATTTTTGTTCTCCCTGTTACTCTACAACTTACAAACTCTCAATCGTACCTCTCCTCGCATCACATTCATTGCTCCCCCCGTTATTACATTACTGGCGAGCATAGTAGCAGTGCGTCGTCGGTTTGTGTTGTTTTACACGGAAATAAGTACATAAAATACTTGCAGTTTGGTCTCGACTCTGAGAGCTGGAGCAATAAACATACTGGTTTTTACTTGTTGTTTGCTCCTAATTCTTGTTCATGATACTACACAAGTTTTTTAGTAAATACAACTGGAGAGCGAGAGAATAAGAAAAAGTTTCATCTAGAAAAAAGGGGAAAGGAGTAGAGAGCCAAAGCTATACGTAATATGCTATATAGAACGAGATATATGGTAATATTTAAGTACTACCAGAGGAATTCTCTTGAAAAAGATATACAGGCACAGGGAAAGAGTGAAACACGTGAAAAACTAGCATGAAAGTAGTGAATTCCTTAATGCTACGAATAAGCCTAGTTCACTCCATGTATGCCTTTTATATTGCTCAAAATGTTCCTCGCTTCTATATCATTAATGCGAGATCACATACACAGGACACGAGAATATATAGCCTTTTCTCCATATATTCCGTTTAGAAAGTGCATTTTTTTCTCGGCCAGACAGAAGTAATGTCAGTAGGGACCAAAGAGAAAGAACAGTGGCGCCTCGCCTCACACTTTCATCTCGCAAGAAATGAGCATGTATATTAGCCAGATATATATATCTAGCACATAAAATGGAACAAACGAAAATCCTCTTCTTGATCCTTTAATCAACAAAAATCCTTTCTTCTCTTTTTTGTGACGTTGTTAATTTTTAATTAATGGATCATAGCTTCGTAGCGTGCATTTGACTGACTCTAATTTGTTTATTGTTGAACTATTGTGTGTGAAATGCTTTATACACCAGATGAATGATACTTGTGAAAACAAACGGATTTCTCCCAACAGACATTAATTTAATCTTGAGGAAAGTATTTCAGAATCAAGTTTCATTACGTTTTTTATTACAATCCGCTATCCCTTACGGGTATACATTGCGTAAAAAAACGTAAATATTCCATTTCAATTTTGCACAAAAATGTAATCAATAAAAGTTATCTGCGGGAAAACCAATGTGCCTTCCGCGGTAAACCCCTAATAGGTACATGAAATTCGAAAGAAAATGTTTCCCAAGAAAGGCAAAGACCGCTGTTGGGCATTATTACTACCTGTTTGTTATTCTCTTCCTCCTTTCCGCGAAAACTGACTACCGACACTGTAATTAACTGGATTAGCAATCATTCCAAGTCAACAGTCAAATAAGTTAAATGTAAGTAACACAAGCGAGCTTTCAGTGTTGTTTACCTCCGCGAAGTAATAGCAAACTTTTGCATTTGCCCAGAGACGAAGCAGACGGAATAGAAAGGGAGAAATGGAGAAAGGAAAATCAATCAATACGTAAAATCGATCTGGGGAAACCCCATTCCTAGTAGATAGGTAGCTAAAATGGCTTTTTCCATCTACTCGCCGCACACTTTCTCCTTTTTGCCTTGCCATTTGAGTTCAAGGTTTGTCGTTTGATGGTTGTATGTGTGCGCGGATACAGGATGATGAAATGAATACCAGTCATGATTATTATTACACCACCGTAAGCCTCGTACCACCAGTATGGTAATCAATTACGTAGGCTTTGTGGCTTTGTCTAACAACAGAGGATAAACAAGTAGCACAGAGCAGCGCTACTAGAGTCTACACAGTGAAGAGGAGAAAAGAGAGCTGATTAGTAATTCACCGTCACAGTGTATTGTCCTCAGCCGTAGGAGGAAAGTAAATTTTACCGTCTGACTGGCGACTGACCACGATTAATAATTTAAATGTGCATGTATACGTCGGTATAGGGTACGCATACACTACAGTTTGTAGTACCTAATTTGTGATATACGGCATTCGTAAATGTTGTCATACGGTATATTCTGGGTCCTTGTCCTTTTCCATTAGCTTCTGAATAGATGGACAAACAACTTCATTTCATTCAACTATCTTGAGTCCTGATTGACGTTGACCAATGTAATAATAATAATCGTAAAGCTATCCTTTCCTTCTATAGAACTTGGCTAATGATGCCATCAAATTTATTTTCTCGTTTTTTAAAAAAAGACAACGTAAAGTGAACGAACCTTTCTGAAATATTAATCAAAGGAAATGTGGGAGTCATTCTAACCAACTGCCTATATAAGTCACAATATAATGTTATAGTTGGCGATCTGTCTCTATGTACGCTCTTATAACGGTATATGTTGACAATGTTATATATTTTGGCAAGAGATTTTACATCAATTTCAGAAGATCTCAAGCAAAAAATGTTTTGACAAACTTTATCCTATAAGGTCATTTGGGAGAAGAGAAACTTATCTTGGTGGAACAAGAAACAAAATGCATACATTCATAAGGCGTTTTTTTACCTCAATTGTATATGTATACAACGTGCTATCGATCGTTGTCGAGTTTTTTTCTATATTCTCTGTGGAAAAACATGTGACTGGAAAAGTAGTAATTTTGAACGATCTACCTCTCGGTGACAGAGCTAAAATGTTGAAAATCGCAACAACAATATAAAAAATATTCGAGCTGAGCTTGACCCCTTTTTATAACCATCAGACTGTGCTTAGCCCTGTCATTGAGGCTTTTTATGTAGGTAAATCCAATATAATAATATGCATTCCAAGCACCGAGATTATATTATGCTTCATTTCATTCACGGTAACTTTTTGCTGGAATATAGAGTACACAATATAATATTATGAACATGCCAGAGCTTATCTTTTGCAATCACGACGCGACGGCTAGCTATGTACAATATATTATGGCTTGCAACACAATCTGAAAGCATATCATGGAATGAGAGGTGAAGAAACCAAGTCCATGCTTTTAGCCTGTCTGCCACAAATAGTTTCCGAATCACTCCTGACGTTTTTATTGGATTAAATTGTAAAGCTTTTCTCAATCACGCGTAATGCAGTTTAATCATTCGCTGCAGCTGATTATGTGCAAGTACCGCGATGGAGTGACTTCCCAAATTAACAAAAACTGTAATCAGGGTATACCCTTGCCAAATGCTGGTATTGTAATGAGGAGTGCAAATAAATAAAAAGTGAAAGCAAACATCAAATGAATCACGCCACAGCAGTAATGTAAATACCTACATATGCAGACACAATAAATAAAATGCTGCACTATATTTGCTTAGGTAGTCTATATAGTACTGACATGCTACAATACTACAATTAACAATATTTGTCTTGGTGGTGTGAAAAAATTGTCGAGCTCAATTTTATAACAACGACAAAACCAAAAACACAACCCCCTGCGGCTTCTTTGTCAGCTTACATATTATCTTAACGCTGCGCTGCTGCTGCCGCTGCAGCTGAGCTGACATTGCATAATCTCTTTGTGTGCCGCTGCTACACCGCTGTTGCGTTGTTGCTACTTTCTCTTTTTTAGCTTGAATTCTTTGTGTAAAAAAACCAATCGTGTCGGCTTTCAGTTCAGTTGACGCTAATACCATGACTTGGTTTTTGTTCCAATTTTTTTCACTCTGCTTTTATTTCTGGCTAAAAGGCTACATACAAAAAACTATTGCTTGATTGTATATTTTTATTTACTGTTTTCATTTGCACATATACAAAAAACATATTCATGCTCCATGAATACATATATATATTTCGACAAGTCAAAATAATATATAGCTTCATATTGATTATATTCTTGCGTGCTTGCAGCTCGCAATTTGAGCTGAGCTTGGCTGAGTGCTAACAATAAAGTCACATTTTATAAGAATGAAAAAACTTTGCCTTGATAAAAACAGTAATGGTAGTAATAATAATAAACATTGTCTGGGAGGAATAAAATAAGCATACACCCAAAATATGTACTAAAATGAACTTACCACCTATTCCAGAGTTTGCTTACATGTACATATTATATATACCTATCTACTATACTTTAGCTAACTAGTTTAGAGCTCACAATGACCTCCATATGTTTGCTCTGAATCCGAGAGTGAAAGAAGAAAGTGTTCCTATTTCCTTTTCCTATGAGAAATCTTTTCTTCTCGCCTCTCTCTCTCTCGTCTTGTTTCGAACGAACAGGTTTACAAATCAATAGCTTTCTCGAACGAACGATAAGAAATTATGGGGTGATGCATCAACATGTAGGTATGTGTTATTGATTTGATTATGGACAGATAGTGTGTTTTGTTTTTTTGCATGTCAGCATGCACGTATGTACGATTACTTTTTATTTAGGTGAGTGCAAAAACACTAGTTTTTTTTATGAAACTGCATTATATATAAATATAGAGAGCAGTGGATGTAATAAAAAAGCGTCACGTCTCGCATAAATAGTCCGTCAGTGGGTTAATTGCAGCCATATGCGAAATAAGGAAACTTTAAAAATTGTACAGCTTGATTTCTATATAATATCGCATACATATCTATATTTAGTTTGTTTTGTCAGTTACAAAGTTGTGCCATATGGAAAATGAGTCGTTGAATAACATACTTTTATGGATTACACAGTCGTAGCAAAGGTTTTTACTGTTATACGTGCAATTAAATTGAAATGGGAAGATGATTATGTACAAAGTTGTGTATATGGTTCAAATACGGTTTAAACGGAAAAAACCACGCCGCAAGACAAAACTATCGTCATGTTGGTCGTTCATTGCCGAAAATAAACTCCTGAGGCATGTTATTCCTATTATTTATCGCGCAGTATATTCCAACGCAAAATTGTGGGATTTCCCCAACTTCTCTCTCTCTCTCCCTAGTTGCTTTCACCAAATGACAGGGAAAACTTCATATTATTATTGACCCAGTGAGTTGCGTGTAGTCAGAGTCGAGGGAACGAGACAGACATGTTAATGCATATAGGTTGATAATTGTACCATTTCTCAGGCTAACGGTATTACATTTATGCATACTTATTACAGAGTACTAAACTGCATGGTGCACAAAACACTGTGATCACGAAAAGATTAAACTGGTTCAGCAAAAAGGAGAACGGAACAGTAAAATACGTCAACATAATATGTTATTTAAATGAATGTTTGCAAGAAAACGTACAACTTAAGGCTGGGTTGACAAACAATGATATTGTTGTAAAAAAAACTTTCATTTGTAGTCCGACTTCCTTTGTGGGAAAAGTTGTTGATAGACTATGTCCCAATTATTTAGTTCGAATATAAATGCCCCATCGACAGCAAAATGCAAAAAGAGGGAAAAGAGAACAACGAGAGAGGGGGATGTAATTGCGGTTATGAAGGATAGGTAACTGGCACGCACGCAATTGCAAGGAAAAACGTCCATATATATGCATAATATGTGGGCGCAGTTAAATAATACCGTAGGAGTCACATTCAGAGAGAAAATGAACTCTTGAGCTGTACACCTAGCTAAAATAAACATTTCGCGGTACAGCGCACACAAGCAGGGATATTTACATTTAGAAAATACTGCGCCCTATTCACACGAGGAAGCCCTGCAACTTTTGTTGTTTGTGCTTAACTGCATCTCTTTTCACCACAAAGAAAAATATTTGTTGAAGTGCGTTTCTGGTTGATAATAATAAAAAATATCAAAAGAACAAAAAAAGTAAACTTTCTCCCTGTGCGTAAATATTATAGATGTGTAGTAAATGCGGTGGTAGTACAAGGACACAAAAAAAAACGTGTGCATATGCGAACACTTTAAATAAAAAGAGAGGCTCATGCATGCAAAGTAAACAAGCTGTGCTCATGGTGGCTGATTCGTATAAGCTCGAGGCTTATTTGCAAAGAGAAAAAAGGTTGTTTTTAAACTTCTCCAAACTTATTCACTCAGATGATTATCAAGATTGCACTTGAGTTTTTAAAGCACATACACGATTTCACAATAAAGCATAGTTTGTTTATATTCTGACAAAAGTAGTTTTAATAATCAGCAACAGAATGAACGGGACTGCTGCGTCATAATACAAGTGTTGTCGCTGCTGCTTTCACTCTGCCTACATGAAAGAAGGCGGGGTGAAGTGGATGATTCCACTTAATTCATCCTTTTGTTAATGCCAGATTGGTTTTTTACAAGTACATCGTGGTATACAATATATTGTACGTTAAGTGCATGCTGACTTGCTGACTGACTTCCATAATAATAATATCATCTTCATTTCGCTTTCTCGGCGTTTTTTTTGTTGAATGGGAAGACCGCGGAGCGGAGTCGCTTTTTGATTTTTTGTTTGTGGGTTATTGTGCACATGAAAGGGGAGAAATTAGCTTGAGGAGAGGAGTGGCGGAAGAGAATGGAAAGAGGTCGTTGTCGATATTGTTAGGGGTGTAGAAGAGTGCAGACAGAGGAGTGAGAGAGAATACATACAAGCAGATGAATGACGTATTCAATTCAATGGGAAAATTGGATTGAAATTGAATCAGAGCTGTATGCAGGCACAGGCAGTCGCCAGTAACTAGAATCCGGTTTTAAAGATTTCCCCGTATACTCAAATTGCATTGTAATTTAGTGAAATATTATTACTCCATCAAAAAATCCATTTTAGAAGGAAAGTTTGGGGCAAATTTGATATTGCATTTTGGAAGCCAAGCCTTGCTGGAAGAAACGTCGTCGTACAAGTATAATGCTCTTACTCTGACAAGATCGAGAACCATGATAATTTGCTTTCGAAAATGCACTTATAATTATTGTGCGCTTAAATATATACAAAGCATTAATGTCAACTTTAATGATAGAGTTAACTTCATCAACGGTTGCACTTGCAAGACGGAAATATGCACTGGTAAAAAGGGTGCAACGCTATCTCAATTTGCCCCCATGCTTGGCCGTGGCCGTTGAGAAGCTAGTTAATTATTACAAACATGTTTTATCTAAATTCACTGTTTTAATTTAATATTACAGTGCCTCAAGCTTTTGAATATTCTAAGAGGAAATTAATTGTCGCTTTCATATTTAAAAAAACGCTGATTTTAAAATTCATCACCAAGCTTGCCTGCTATATGTTGATGTGATGCTGCACAGCTCTGTTGGTGCAAATATGTTGGCTTGTCGTAATTTAAATTAACTCTCCATAAATATAAAAAAACGAATGATATAATGAACAATGTTTCTATAAATAACGTAAGCTATATGTAACGTTTATATACAAATGGACAGTATTAATATGCGAGAAGTTTTAAAATCTCTCGAAAGCTTGCTTTATATAAAGCTCACATTTCTGTTAAAAATCACAGTAGTGAAATACTTATTATGGGAATCCATACATAAATCAATGAGCCATAATAATAATAGTTGATATTAAAGTTGCTATTTTTGTTTGTCAGAATTTAGCTAATGTACTGATCTATTTTAAGTTTCCCCTTTCAATTTTCTCCTCCTCGTCTTAAGTTATTTACAACACAGACATATTATTTATTTATATATTTCTCATAATATAAACGAAAATCTGTGACAAATGCACTCAGAGAATTCAACATGGTTTTGTAATCATATATTTTGCAGTTGCTGGTCACCCACCCGGTGTCCCTCGTTTCTAACACGGTCGGATGGGTTCTAATTGGAATCTATATCCCAGAAGTTACTTCTAAACAGGAGATTTGCCGGGATGAAAATTGTAAGTGCATTTCATTATAAAAACCACATTCATTAAAAGTCAAAAACTTCTTATGTATTGCCATATTATTAGTAATATTGAATGTAGCTTAATCAATTCCATCTTGGAATTGTCATCATTGTACAGTTTCCTTACTGACTCCCATGGATCTGTTTTGTTTCATTTTGCAGGATAAAATATTATTATAGTACGAAAGGCGCTGTGTACCATATATTCACACGAGAACATCATCTTCAACTGTAAAAAAAGAATTTATCGAGTCATTCACACTCACAAAAAAGAAACAAGATGAAAAGGAGACGAAGAGCTCTCTGTATTGAACTCTCTAAATGCGTTCAACGATGTTATTAAAGCCATCACTGCACCACTACCACCACCAAGAGCGAGCACAACTTACAACAATAAGGGCATATTATGAAAGAAAGAAAAAAAATCTCTAAGATTGCATTGAAGAGTACTACTTCTCTACTCACTCAATCAATCTTAGGCAAATCATCGCCACCATTTGTAACCAAAACAGTCTGTGAAAATAATGAACTGAGTGAAACAGTCATCTTGTCTCCAAACAAGACTGTTTGCTAAACATATTATTATTATATAATCGTATATATCTATACCTACGTTGGTCTCATTGTGTTGTTGAAAGAATCCAAAGGATATGAACAAAAAAAGTCTTCCTTCATTTTTTTCCTTCACTACTACTACAACTATATGTAAAACAGACTACATGATACTACCTCGTTCGTCCTCCTTCTTCTCCTTCTTTCGCGTTGATTGTTTTGATCTGTTTCACATTCACAACACCACCGGAAATTCGGGAGACAGCAGCTGACACCAAAGATATATTAACCGATGACATGAATTATTATTCTACTTTCAGCAGCACCACCAACCGATGCGAAATGTAAAAGTATGTATATTAAAAAGGGTTACCAAAAAATCTAAATGTGTCTAGTGAAAAAAAATATAATAATTTCTTCTCGAACTGATGATGATGATTTGCAGCTCTGAGTCTCATTATTTGACTCCATCAAGAAAACAACACCACCTCCACCACTAATCTCATATAGAAAACATAAATATATGATATGAAAATGGTATATATATATTAATGGTATATAAAATATATATGGTATACATACATGCATACATTAACTAATTACGATTATAAAAAAATTCAAATGAATATTGAAATACTTAGGCACATTCTTGGTAAAAAGATACATATATAACAGTTAGTACTACTACGGAATATATTATTGTTGTAATACCTTTCGGTGAACATAAAGGTTCTCCCACACAACTACTACCACCACTAAAAATCTACTATACAATTAAGTACTGAAGTTCATACATACATTATTAAATGGATACAAAGAAAGTACTAAAAAATACACCAGTTTCACTTGATAAAATAAAACAGGGAAGTCCATATGTAAATGTAACGCAACAATTCTGTTAAAAAAAGTGAATTGATGAATTTCCAATCAGTGAGAATGACGAAAATAACGAAATGTTCCTTTTTCGTTTACGATATAAGCATAAAGAGAATACTATATTAAGATAAATACGAATACATATATAAAAAAATGTAAAACATTATTCTTGGTAAAAGCCCCTAGGGTGCATATTATTAAGAAAAAAGTGTAGATTGCAAAAAAGCGTTATAGTTGACTCGATATTAAATGTAAGTTAGCTGTGTAGGTATAGGTCTACATAATTACCATTTATGTAGGTAGGTGAAGGTGAAACAGAAAAACGGCGAGTGAACAGAATCTATGCATTTTTTAAAAAGTCAACATTAAATCCATTTATAGCAGATGAAGATGAAATATAGTCATTCATTATAAAGCAGAGAGGAGGGAAAGGAATCGAAATTATCTGTGTGCTCTCTCCGAGAAGAGAATCGATATCTGCTAATGCTTTTACGGTTTGCACAACGTGTGGGCAGATAATATATGTATATCTACATCCACTACTACTACTACTACACATGTAGGCATAATATGTTAACTAATGTCATTATACTAGAGTAAAACATACAAATTTATAGTATTTCTGAAAATTACGATGAAGAATAATACGTGTAGGCGAGAGATAGATGGAGAGAGAGAGAGCGGAAAGGAAAGGAAAGAAGAAGGGCTGAAAAAATGGTTACGTGTGTGTTTCTGTGCTCATCGTTGCAGACCCGTCCTCCCTTTTACGAATGAAGATTCGAAGAATAGTAAACAATTTGAGAACATTTTTTTAACACTCTTGTTTTTAAACTGAAAGATACTACTATTTCTACAAAATCAACAGAAAAACTGAACCTTTGGAAAAAATTCGTACAGTATAAGAGATGTAATAATAATAACACTTTTGAAAGTTTTTAGACTTCTATTTTATAATGAAGTAAAAAAATGATAGAGCAGCAGTGTTATTGCATTCATCTATTTATTATTATCAAAAAGAAAAAAGTGAAATTTTCCATATACACCATTATTACATGAGCATGTAGGTTTACAATTTTGCATACAACAAAAAATCTTTAATATTACAGACGTACGTTATGATAATCGCTCGACTGCAAAAACATAAAAAATGATTTGAATTGTTAAAAAATCGAACTTTAGGCGGATGTCATCGGATTATTCGGATAATAAACTATAAATATCAGATTTGAAAAATTTATTATTACTTTCTTGTTTCGTCACCACTTACAAAAGTACATTATACCACAAAGTACCACTATTTTGTACTTAAAATGCAATCAATCATTAATAGAGAAACAATTTATTATCAATTTTATTTATAAAAAAATAAACTATTATTGTTATTATTCTGTTCAAAGTTCGATTTGGTTGAACAGATTCTGATGGTGAGTACACGTATAATATATAAGTACATACATACAGTCATAAAAAAAGGTAGAAAATAATATATTTAACTAACTATGAACTAAATATATATGCAAGATACATACTGGTAGCAGTACCACTAGAAAGACTCTTTAGATGAAAAAATATAGTGAATTGGGTTCATGTTAAGAAACGATAACAGCAGGACAAATGCATTCAGTGAAAGTGAAACTATAATTTCTTGATTAGTTTAAGATGATATGATTATTCAATGTTATCTTTACTAGACAAAACTAACGACGTTCTTGATTGAGTACATATACATGTTATATAGAAATTAGAAACACATTTAGCTAACCTATCTGTAGGACATTTTTAGGTCATCTTCTAATTGTTCTAGAATCGTAAGAAAACGTCGTTTTTCCGTTCAACCGTGTCATGTACTAATAAAAACCATTCATAATAACAAAACGGTGGTGGTACAACTACCGATACCGATTATTAGAGGAGTTGTTCTATAAGGAGGTATTAGTACCAACTGAAACTTCTACAGTTACCTATTAATCCACCATTATTAATAAATATTCAACAACAATTAACGTACTATTTTTAGGTCTATTCATATACATTACATTACCGGTATTGATAATAATATAATAAGTGGAATAATAAAGAATTCTCTTGTAAAAAAATCTCCGACCGATATACATACATAAAATATCCGTATTTGCCTAAGTGTAAAAAAATGTTTAGGTGGTATGATTATAAAATATTATATTTCTAGATAGGTAATATCGATAACATCAAATGTTGTTCCATTTATTTGTAATTAAGTAAAATGTGTATGAGATCCTCTCTAAAAAAGTAGGTGAATGATAAGGTTTTCAAATTTTCAACAATTGTTTGAGAGATGGTGTCAATAATTGGAGGGAAAGGGAACGTAGTGAAAAAAACCAAATTACACATACAAAAACAAAACAAAAGAACTATATTAAACAGTAACAACACTTTTGAAAGGACTGGAAAACAAGGTTTTTATGTAAAAACAAACAGCAGATTATTTAAAAAATGTGAATCTCTTCTCTTCCCGTCTTGTCATCTTTCAAGAGTCTTTCATTTCATATAATGTATAACCTTTAAAAAAAACTACATACATACAGATAAAGAATTACATGATGGAAACTGAAACAAAGTATATCTTTGGAAAATTGCATATTATTACCGTTATTATATATAGTTCATCGACAAGTTTCTTGTTTTTTTTTATTTCTACTACGTCGTATGCATCTTATATAAAAATCATACATCCAATACAGACTATATATATTGTTGTGTGAGAGAAAAGTAGAGTTGAAAGGTAAAAAATAAAATAAACGCCTAGGGTGAAAGCGTAAGGTGAAAACAGCAGAGAGAAAATATATTGGAAAGAGTGATGATGAAAACTTTGTTTCTCCAGACAAACTTCCAAATATTATTGTTCTTACATTTTATTATGATGATATAGATAGGTAAATAGGAGAACGCTTGGTTTTCGGTTATTATTACTATTATTATTATTCTACGAACATTATACGATGTTGCTTTCTACACATTAAATATTATGAACTCTTTTATAAAATATTACGACTAATTAATATTAACAAAGAGAACTCTAGGTAATTTTATTTAATTACGTATTACATACATTTTTGCGAGGTTTGACTTGTATAGGGCGAGAAACTACCTAAACACTAAAATCTGAGCTCATTCAGTCTGTGTTCATATTCAAGATGACGGATTTAGTTAGTGTTCGTAGAAATTACCTCAATAACAGAATATAACGAGGACTTTCACTCTGGTTCAAGCGTCAAGCTAAAAAAGGAAGCTGGATCAGTCACTATTAACCGTAAAATATATTATCCGGTAATAGTCGTTGTTCTGGAAAAAAATATATACGTGTTGCACTGAAATGCGAAAATTGGCTAATGTTTGAACCAGATGAAAAAGTCCTCAAAAATGTAGGGTCCAAAACCATTTTTCTTGTTGCAATGCAGAGAAAAAGTCTTGAAATGAATATATAATATTTACCATCAATTTAACTGACTGTGCATCCGTTTTACAAATTCGAAATTCAGTGATATACATAAATATTATATATTCGTTCCGAGACTTGTGTCGCTTTTATGTAAGTTCACACACGAGGACGTGAACACAGACTGTAAACGTTCACAAAAGATTTATTTTTAATTCCAGTCACGATAATTATTATTATTATTGTCATCTTCTCGTTAAAAAAATTCTTAAGTTTTATTACTAAGCGAGTGAGGTATGTAGTAAAGAACTTCATGAAAATACTCATAAAAACTTAATAGCTTGCGTAAGGGTTAAATCGGGTGGTAATAGGAATGGCGTAACGAATAATGTACATGGCATATACAAAAGAATGGATTTTAAGAGAACTCATCATACAAAACCAAAAAAGTATTGTATTTTTTAAACAAAATCTGTATTATGTTTTTACTGATCATTTAATTAGCTCTTTCATTTTAAAATACAGAAGACGAGGTTAAACTTTTTTAATTCCGATAAATCATTATTACATTGACTATTTTATAATTAGTTAACGCGCAATAGAATGGGAAAAAATCTTGGACGCATAATAGAGGGTTCGGATTCCAAGAAGGGGATGTTTTTTTTAAGTCGGAAGCAAAGCCAATGTTTCGCCATTTCAGATTGTACATTAAAGGGTGTGGTCGGTCAGTTTGGTTGGTTCAAGTATTTTGTCTTTTGTGTAGAAAGAGAGATGTTTAGAGAAAGAAGGGAAATGCGAAGGTATTCCGAAAGGGAACGTGTGTCGTCCGTCGTATAGGTTGTTTGGTGAGTATGGATGATCATGAACGTGGTGAAAGTGAAGTTCAAGAAAATTCATGTTTTTTTGAACTTGGGAATTTCTGTGATGATGCTCGATTACAATTTTAAACGCATATAAACAAAAAGTAGTAATGGCCAAGGGAGGTAAAAAAAAGTGTACGCTAACTTTTTTTTTCTTTCGTAGGACGAAACTTTAAGGTCGTAAAAAACACAATGTACCATTTATTGCAATTTTGTTTTCCATATATATCGTGACATTAAACTTGTCATATTTATTGAAGAAGAAAAAAAATCATTTTGTGAAACAACTTATCCATACTCCACACACTACTTATCATGCATACTGTATCGTAAAACAATACTTCACGCTCTTTAATTATTAGTCGTTTACATATGATTGAGTATTCTGCATTATATTACATAAGTTATTAAAAAATTGTCTCGGAATGAATGATCTGCGAACTGTTAGGGAAAGGATTATTAAGTAAATAGGGATCGAAATGCCAATAAAAAAATTTAATTATTTACTTGTGACTGGTACGAGTATATGTACACAACGGGTTTACGATGACGTGTTTGTGTCATGATTCGAAAGATGTTGACATTTTCTACTGTGCTGGGCGAAATCTGAAATGCTTATAGGTGGTTACTACTACAAAAAAATATGAAATGCGCATCACGCACAGATACAGAGAGAGAGGAAGGGAGCATATTTGTTTAATTAAATTAGGGAAATCTCATAATTATGATGATGATTGAATGGACTGGACAGGTGTGGAAATTACTAGCAGAGATGTATGAAATTATAACTGTGTAAAAAGCTGTTATTATTATAATATGAAGGAACGCAAATCATGAAGAAAGCTTTTGACATTATTTTCCAACGGTTGACAGTCGTTTAAAAAAGGAACGAAAAGTTAATTAACTTAAAAAAACATTTGGACAGACGGAAGGGGACCTGAAATGTGATAGCCTATGTCTTCGCGGATCTTTTACGAAAAAAAACCAAATCCATGTTAACTCAAATCTGAACACTAAAAACGATATATTCATGCATTAAATACACAGGTCAATTACCTACTCTATACATTACTATTTGTGAATTGTGAATAAGATGATCATTGTATAAAAATATGAGGTTATAAAAAAAATTACATACAAAACGAAAGTCATCTAAATCCAAAAAAATGGAACTTGTCTTCTGCGCAAAAATTTTGTTTGGCATTGCATTTATTGTCCCCAAGAAAGGTAGCATAATATACTGTTATTAGGAAAGGAAAGCTTTTCAACTTTAAACGACACAATCTTGGTAGAAAATACATAAAAAATTGTTTTTTGTCACGAAGCAATTGATGACGCTGATATTACAACACCTCTTTTTTGAGTGGCCATTTTTTTATCAAGTCATTTCAACATTACGCTAACTGATCTGAATTTATTATTATTATTTACTTTAAATGGTAACATGTATTTCAGTGTAGTAAACTTCTAGTCGGTTGTCCTGATTGACTGCAACTGTATGGAACACACACGCAAACAGGCAAACTAACCAAAATTGTTCATTAGTTCATTGCTTCATATTTGCAAGGGTGAAAGCGCATGGAAAAGGGAAAAACAGTTATTTAGGCATGCATGCATCTTTGCTGCTGATGAAGGCTGATATTACAGTTATGGATTTTTAATACAAGAGCTGGTTTATAAAGAGCTTTCAGAAAGTTATTATATAGATATATTTTATTCCTTGCTAATTTCATTTTATAATATTAGTTTGCTGTTTCAGAACAAAAAATAATCTTTTTTTTAGTTGTCAACATCATTATCGCACTTCTCTGTTAGCAAAAAACTGCAAAACTAATATCTTATATTTATGTATATGTAGCACACTATATTATTGAGAAAGAAATCCTCTTTTAATCAGATTGGATGCTTTTAAAAGTATATGAAATATTATATTGCTAGTCTTTAACACAGTTTATTTTACCATTATGATTGTGCATGTGAACGTGAGGCAATCAAATTTATGAAAAAGAAAGTACCAATTAGTAGCAGAGGGAAAGAGAGTTGACGCGTGAGGATGCGACGTTTTTGGCGAATTCATTGCTTCCATATAATACATTATGGTTATGTCATGAATTATATTACGCCTCTGCGTCAAGCAGTGAACGTTGAATATTAAAAAAAAAGTCTTGTGCATACAATTTGTTTGCTACAAGAAGAAGAGTTGGCAAAACTATCAAGAGAGAAAGTTACAGCTTGCTACACAAAGAGAACAAAGAAGAACAATGCATTCACAATTCACATAAAACTAACATACAATTTAATTTGACGTAGCCGTACCACACACAAAAAAACTCCACTTGCTTATACTACACGCACTTTTCCAAAGAATCAATGCAATCAAACCATCTCGAAACTTTAAGTTAACAATTTACGTTAAGGCTATAGAATTAGGAACACATCTATGCATATATATTTATAGTACGTATGTAACGTATAATAGAAAATATTCTAAAAAAAATAGTTTATACAGTTGTGTGTAATTATTATGTAATGTATGAGCTGAATTTGCGTTAAGTGTAAAAAAACTTATTTGTTAGCTGAGAACTAAAAACTAAAAAAAAACAATATATATTTACCACTACTACCACTACTCTCATCTTACCAAACTAATCATTGCTAATGCAAAAAATGTATTTTTAAGCCAGTCTAACAATTTAGTCATGAATTACATTACAATATATACCACTTTAGCATTATTACAATTTTATCGCGTATTGTTGCAATTTCTGATGATAACATGAGTCTTCAGTTGTTTGTTGGATAATCGATTGACGTTGAGAGAGTATAATATTGAATATATGTGCGGTTTTGTTTGTATATGTTGTAGCAGCAGTACAGCAATATCAGCGTCATCAACGAATGTGTAGATACATAAATATATATACCGATTTATCGAGCACGATAAATGAAACCGGCACACACACTGCAAAATGTTGTTGCTTGTCATTTGTAGCATCTTGTTGGATTGTTGAAGTTGCAGGTTATCGAACAAAGGTCCATTCAGAATAGTAAGTTTTATAGGAGTATAGCATATTATAAAGTTTCGTAGTTTCTCGTACTATTTTATGTAGGATTATTGGATAGTAGAATTTAATGAACGAATCGTTGAAAAAAAATATTATTATGCATAATAAAAATGGAACATAGCAGTATATGCAAATAGAACCATGAGTGATTACTGTTAGTAAAAATTTAAAAAAAAAAGTATTCTTTTCACTAATCAATATATATGATTATTATTAAATATATTTTTTATTCCATATTTGCGGTTGCAGCATTTTTTCCGGTACAACATTTTTAAGTTGTTGATGTGATGGGACATCGACATTGAATCAGTGCTTTTCACAATTTTTCTAGAGTGAAAATTAAAACTTTGGAAATATGCAAAACAAAAATAGATATTTGTTTCGTTTCAATTGCATGGTACAGCAACTAAAGCGGCGACAAACAGTGGGATTGCAAGCGGTGCAATGCCAAGATGAAGTCGCCGTGATTAGGAAAAACCATATAAATATTAGGATTTTCAGATAACTTTCTGATCAAATCTTTTTCTGATATTATTATAGACACTTGATCAATTATTTAATTATTAACGGTTATCATATTTTAAACTTTTATGATTTTCTGATCTCATTGACGGAAATTATTTAACGAGTTTTAGTTTTCTTTATTAAAAAAGTCTTACCGTTAAATATAAATATATACATACACGCGCATCTTTTTCTACTATTACTTATTTAATTCATTTTTATTCATATATAAATCAAAAGTGTGTGTGCATTAATTACTGAACTTGAATGAATATAAACCTATAGAGTCAATGTCATCTATTATTATGTATATCAATTAATGTTATTTACAACAAACATCATTGAGCCTAATTTGTCTTGTCTAATTTTTTTTAGCATGTAGACTAGATCATGGAATTCTGAAAACTGAAATTAAAAAATTGCATTAGTATTAAAAATTTCTTGTTCAAACCAATCATTTGTCTGAATTGTGTCTAAAAATCACAAACATCAAGATAAAATTGTTTCCGTCATTTTTTATAGATTTTTCTATTTAACTATTGAAATTGTAAGTATTGATTTTTTTAAAAAGCAATCGTCAAAAATAGTCGTTAATAAAAAATCATTCGTGTTGATTAAATTGTTTATTTAAAAGCAAAAGGCAAATCTCCCAGAATTATATAAATAATGCTACTAAAAATCTTACCATGTAGAAGAAATACCTATTTCAAAATCACATATAACCAGTACTATGCATTTAAGTTAAGTCTATGCATAAAACAAACATTACAATAAGTTTAAATGATTAGATCAAAAGTGTAAAAAATAAGTTGAGTGTGGTGTTGTGATTGTGATATCGACATAGAGTACATTATATTATAATAATATTATTGTATATGCATTACTTCGGTATATTTAAAGATGAAATGAAATTGTAAACCATTAAAAAATATAATAAATGAACTAATACTTCATTCATTTTTCGACATTGGATGATATTTAAAGGAATAGTCAAATGAGCAAAAAATGAGCCCGTGGTTCCATAATGGTTATTGTTGAAATAAATACTAGACCTGCATATTATTATGATAGGATAAGAAGTAAAAAATAAATAAGTAAGGACACTGACTATTTTATTGATTTATACTTAAGAACAAGAATCATGTAAGTATATTCGGTACTGTTGTGTAATTTCAAGTTAGTAAAGGGACAGTAAAGTGTAACGGTAAGTTTGATGACAAGCAGGCACATCCTCCCAACATAATATTTATTACTACTACTTATATAGTAGATAAAACATACATATATTTAAAAAGTTAGCGATGATGGATATATACATATATATTATATATACATTAAAAGATGTAACTGTAATAATGATAAAATGATATTAACAAAAATATGGAAATCTGATAAAAATTAATTTTTAAATATATTTGTTTGTATGTATAAATGTGAAAATGGATATTAAAAATACGATGGAGAGGGAAATTTGTTTCTTTCGACAGCTTCATTTCTTCATCATTTATAAGCCCGGAAACGGTACCACACATATTCTTTGGGACCCCGACCGTTGTGTTATGACATCAATTAGCAAATCGAGCCATTTTGATTTGTCTTATGATTTGCATCCAAGTACATACTTCTCCGATAACCACGCATTCCAACCCCAGCATTCTGTTAGCATATTATCGACAAATTGTACTATCGATAAACATCCTCGGGATCTCTGAACTTTTCATCTCTCATGCATATGCCAAACATTTAAGAAAGAACGGTATTAGAGTCAAATGGATATGAATGCACGGGAGTATAAGCAAATTATGAGAATAAAATTGAATAGACAAAAACATTGCACAATTGTATGATATCTCTGTTATTTTATAATATCTTTCTTTAATCTATTCCTTAAAAAGGGTGAGATTACATATAGGTAGGTATACTATTCCGCTATTACAATCAATGAAATTATAAATTGCATACACCTATCGATAATGAGTACTTTCTTTAAAAAAGAGATTAAGATTAATCTTAAACATTGTACAGTTATAGGCTGAACAACTACAAGCATAATCACGATCACCTTCACTGTTCATATAAATACTCGCATTGTATATTACCTTACAATACAAACCTATATCCTTCAATTTCTCAAAAGAATGCTGTCTGACCCTTTCGTAATCTTATCACAAAATATGATGATGCAAAAACATACTGCAAATATGAAATACATTGTATTTAATACAATTAACATTTTGTATTGAGTTTTGTCGTGCTGATTTATAAGAAACATTTACGTCTGCTAATTTCAGTATTTTATTGTATTTAAAATTTTTAATATTTTACTGTACTGTAAACAGTAAGGACTACGCCCGTACATTGTATATTAGATTATTTTTCGACGTACGAAATAGAGATTAAATAAAGAATTCTACCTATCATCATACAGAACAAATTTTTGCAACAGCCCTATCAGTTTCACAAATAATGAACGACAGTGACAGTATAATCAGTCTAATAAATGCAGTGCTTCTGTTAGTTTCCTAAAATAAGCAAATCCGAATGAACAGTGGAAAGATGTTCCATCTAAACGAATAATGTATAATGTTCACTAATCATCTAATCCAACGATCATATAGAATGTGCGCTGTGACGCTGGTCTTTAAATTATATTGACTTAAAAATATTCCAAGGGAGTGAGTTTTGAAGTCCACAGCGTAAGTAAAGGCATAATCCGTGCGCACCTTGGCCCTTTTCCTTACTTCCGTCAACACTTTCTGTAAATCTTACTGTAATCAAAGTAACTCTATTAGGACTACCGATAATCAAAATGAATAAAACATAACTGAATCAAGGCAAGGGCATGAAAAGTTTTTACTGTTTGGTTTAGAACTGAACAATTTATACCACGCACCAAGGCAAGGTAAGGAACCGGAAAGACAATCCCTTTTAAAGGAAGATTTACTTACATGATTAAATAAATGTATCGTCGTAAATTGATTTTCGCATGTACTACGTATTCCTAAAAACAAAACTTTCATACCGGACACTGTCGCTATCAAACTAATAGGTGCTTATCGTTAGCATCCAAATAGCTAGTTTAGTGCTTAACCTGCTAATAATTATTAAACATAAAGAAATGCTTTGATTTACAGGCAAAAATCAACCAATTACATACTATATAGATTACTGGCATTAATGTAATATTCGAATATTTTCACATCAATTTCGCTACACCGAATAACTACTGCGGACGACGAAATAACGAGTAACCACAACTAGCTGCTGCTGTCTTGTGCAACAATATCAGTTCTCCAAAAATTGTTCTTTTTGTATTAATTACTAGTTGAGTCTGCACTGCCGCCACTACTACTCGGCAACTCCTGCTGTTGTGTTGAAGTAGATATCGCATTTTCTTCACAATCCAAACTGGTAAAGTCAAGATTACCGTCCTTGCACATGGCGTCTTCTTCTGCTCCTGATGTTGATGACGTCACAACTCCAGCGTCAGCCTCTGTTAGGGCCAAGTCACTACGAATTTCTACTAATTGACCGGCGTCGTTCCCAACTCCCTCATCCACCTCCAATCCCAATAGGTCCGCTTCAGTCGATGTATGAGGAAAGGTAAAATTGGGGCTGGTGGAATCCACTTGAAGATTCATCTCATTCATAAAATCGCCATCTACACGAACAGGTCCTGCCGAAACTGTGGGTTCTCCAGGCAAATAACTACCTCTTGTGTCTGCTACAAATAAATGCAAAATAATCCAATTTATCAACGGAAACCTTAACGGAAACTAAAAACCTCTGTTAGGCGGAATTCGTGTATATGCCTTAAAGCTTACCAGAAAACGCAGACTGGTTAAAGCTGTTTAATTCAGGTAACGGTCTATTACACTTGGTGGGGATATTGCAGCCCATGCCTTTAATAAAAAATGTATTTCAGTTTGTACTAATTGTTTTTTACTGCGTGCTTTAATACCTTTATGTATGCAATTTTAACCTTACCTTGTTTCTCATAGAAAAGAACGTAGGCAGACGCGTATTCGTTATCGGCTGGAGCACGTTCTATGATGCTGTCATCGTTGAAGTAGTGCCATTTATTTGTTACTGGATTTTTGGCATAAGCAGTATAATGCCCTGCAGATGCACCTGCGCAGAAAAACATCATTAGTTATATACGCCTGCAGATTACAATGGACACAATCCTTGAGTAAACTGGACATAATTATTCAATTATTACGGTCTTACTTCCAAAATGACAGACACACGAGTAGAGATTGTATTTGCCAACATCCGCACCAAATCCTTCTGTTACATAATCACTAACATCCAAATCATTGATGGGAAACGTGAGCCTGTTATTAAGCTTATTGCTTGACTGGTCCAGAAATACAAATCTATAAGAATAATAAATTAATAAAACATGAACAATGGGTTTACATGAACTATTCATTGATGGAGTTTGCAATAATGTATACATTTCTTACCTCTTCAGATAAACTATTAAATAGTCAGGGAATTTACAAACAGATAAGGCCTTAGTTGCACGTTGATTTTTTTCGCATCTGGGACAGTACCACGGATTTTGTTCATCCAAGTGCTCTCTACAATATGAGTTTTGTTTATATTAGAGAACATGATTAAACTTTAGCTTAAGATTAAAAATAGATAAAATAAAACTTGTTTTCTCATACGTCTCAGAAAATGTCCTCAAACAATCGTGAATGTCTATGGTAGGCTCTTCGTTTCTATTGTACTGCCATGATGTGGAAAGCTCGTTTTGTAAAACCATATCTGGAGGCTGCATTTGCTCCAATCGGTCTGAGGGCATGTCGATGAATGAGATCAAAATACTGTTGCAGGAGTTTAATGAGATCATTCCTTCCTTTGGTATCTCACACCCATTACACCGAATAGAGAAAACACACTGTCCACAACTTTTACCGTCGGATTTTACACTTAACAACCGATAGTTAACATCCGGGGCAGGGTTTATATATTCAATGTACTCCACTAATTCCGCAGCATTCAAGAATGAAGGAACACGAATCAACCAAGGATATCCAAAAAGGCCTGGCGTCCAAGAAGAGTTATTGTTGGCGTCTGTTCCAGGTTCATTGCGGAATAGAACGGACATTGTTATGAATTCTGGAGGCGATGACAGTGTAGTTGACTCCTCCAATGAAACAAAAGTTTTCTTGCAGTCTACAGTTTGTAAGCACACAGCACATCTGAGAAAAGATCCCTCTTTAGATTGTCCCCCTTCTGCCTTAAAGTGCTCCACAGATTTCTAAAAATAAAAAGTTAAATTAGTCAGAAATCGTTAATTCAAGTAATTAAAATGTTTTTTTTGCTGGTCGCCACTTAAAACTTACCGACAGGCATTCTTCACACAACACACACGAACAACCTCTGTGCATTTTGAGGTCACTTCTAGAATAATCCTCCAAGCATATATTGCATTGAACTCTATTGAAATTGTCATTGTCAGTTTGTGGTACTTCAATTGGATCCTCACTGGAACTTGTAACGCCTTGAGCCGTTGACGACGATGCAATGTCGTAAAGACCACCACCTACTGGGGCTCCCATAGGGCCATAAGTTGGCATAGACGATGTACTAGTTGACGCATCCATCGAGTGTCGCTCGACGGTGTCATCAAGTTCCCAATCTTTAGGCTTGCATGTTTTAAACTGCATTAATTTTAAGAAAGTTGACATTTTAATCATTAGTCTCAGAACATTAATATGTGCTACGATATTGTGACATTTTAGTATTATACCTGACGCCCGCTGGATGCTGATGCAGACTGTATGCTACATTTTGTTCCTAGAGTAGTAGGAGTACTCGAAATGTCGTTTCCCGTGTATTTGTCATCAAAATTGTCATTCAGCTCGTAAACGTAGACGTTTCTTGTATTTGTACTTAATGTTCTCAGTTGCGACTTTTCTTCCTAAAGGGTAAAAACAATGTCACAATGTATAAGCTCACATTTTCTTAATAATTAATTAGGATATGATGATGGATGACTATAAATGACTACATAAAGCTTACCAAAACACGAGATACCCGATGATTAAAAACCTCTGCAGCTGCATACTTTTTAGTGCTATCCAGAACACAATTGTCCAACTTTTTGACTACCTCTTGAATTAAATTCCCTACAGTTCCCATTAAATGAAGAGTTATTTCTGTCTGCATGTGACTTCGGTCCTTCATGCTTACAAACGTCACATCTGGAATTATGAAAAAAAATGGAATAACATTAAACCAGTTCTACATAATGACAAAAAAAACTGGTGCTTGAACAATATATCTGTCATTCGTTTTTCTTACTTATCGTTTTCTCCATTACTCTGGGAATAGGAAGACTGAGGTACATGAACGGCTCGTACGTTTCAGAAATGAAATTGCATTCTGAGCAAGTTACCTAAAACAAAAAGAGCTCACAGTCAGTTTGGTCACGTATGATGCTTATCAAAATCACACTGTTAATTACAATATTTTCTATTATTTTACACTTACAGCGCTCTTGAACATTCCTTGAAATGTAGATGCAATGACAGTTTCATTTTCTTTCATGTATTTATCCCAGTATGTTTGCGCCTTCTGAACTGGATTTGCGTTTTGAACTTCATCGTCATTCAATTCTTCATTAGAATTTTCCTCAGCTTCATTTTTAGCATTCTCCAGATCAACTTTGTCTTCGTGTATTTTGTTGGTTTCATTCAGAGATGTATCACTTTTTTCAGACTTGGATAATGGAGACTTTCTTCTGACTGCAGTAGGGCCTTTATTCCTAAGGTTCATCGCAGCTTCAGAGACTGAATCGCATCCATCGTCCTTGTCTAACTTCAGTCTTTTGTTCACGGGGGGACTTTCCTCCGTAATCTGGAAAAAACATAATTCAGTGGTTTGAATCACAGTACTCCCAATGCACTTGTGAGAAAATAAAAATGTAAAATCACGCGTGAATTGCCACAAGTCACATACATTTTCGACATCTTGAGAATCTCTTACACTTTTAGAAGATTGCGTAGCACAGGTTGATGGAATCTCTACGTTGCTCGACGAAGCACGTTCTTCTTTATCCGTATTCTGACTATCGTCTGCTTGTGTTTTCTCAGAAACGATGCAATCTTCAATAAAGCTTTCAGCAACTGAGGAGTCTGCTGCTGAAACGGCCGCCGTTTGTTTCGACTTTAATTCTTCATGCAGCTTGTCCAGTAAGACCGCTAAAAACTCTTGACAGTCATGCTGTAAAGAAAAATAATCTTGGTAAGCCAAATATTTACAACACCAGTTATGTAATTGAACGGAATAGCATATGCATATCAAAAGTACACTCACTTGTCTACAGTCTTTAAACTGTCCATACTTATTCCCGAGAACCAATTTGAAATCATTAAGTGAGATAGCACCTTTTTCTCCAAACCAAACATGGTTCATTAATGAATTAAACTGGTATACTAGTGAAGTTGTTGTTCTTTCAAACGAGCCACTGAAAAAAATTATAATATAGCACTTAAAACGATTTCACTGACAGCGATAATAATAATTGTAACAATAATAGTAAAAGTAATAATATAGTAATAATATCCTACCTTCCTACAAAAAATTCTACGAGAGGTGAAGTGTGCACCAAACACTGTAACCCGGAATTCATGAAGCAAGTATTCCCGATATTTGTTAGTCCAACATCACCTGGTGCTCGGGAAGGGTGCAAAGACGCTTCATTCGTACTATTCGATCCCCAATAGGGCTGCATTGGAGATGAAGGACGCTCCATAATACGGGGAAGCGTATTTTGCATATTAACATACGCTTGGTTGCCTCCGTACGCTAATAAAATAAGAAACGCAACCACATGAGACTCTGCTGGTTAAGCTAATAAATTTGCGATTGATTAAATAAACAGACTGATAGATATTTACCACCACTCCCGATGTGACCTGGCGGAGGAGGAAGTGGGATCGGTGTTTTACAGTCAGACATCAAGGGGCTGTCATTTGTTCCTCTCAATTCGCCGTCCGTGATTGGTTCAAACTCGGTTAAAGTCTGAATACAGTCTATTTGAATACCGTCAGTCTCTTCTTCGCCCATGTCTACGTCGATAGGACCATCTTCAAAGCCCGCATCCTCTGAACCATCTGACGCAAATGAGGTTGCCGATGATGGCATGATGTGTCCAGGATCAGTTAGTTCCTTAATTTTTCCAACTTCTGAGCCTTGAGCTTGTCCTAAACTTAACGCAGCACTTTCTTTCGGGTGAGGAGACGACCACAATGTCATTTTGCCCTTTCTCGTTGAAGTTCCAAAGCTTCTTTCAATCAACGTATAAAACGTAGCGCTGGTGACTGCTGTTTGCAGCGGCACCCCTTCTGCGTGTCACCCCAAATTGGTAGAATCAAAAAACTTTCAACTGCTGCAGTTATTTGTGTGGCAACTGACCAGCATGGTTTTTCTCACAAGTTTACTCTCAATAGTTCGTAAGCTAGTTTTGTTTTGGTCAGTAAAATCGCTGCACTTCCAACTTCAGTACTTGAGTACTCCGTTAATGAGACCTATACAAACCAACAAAAACACTGATTAATATAACAAAACCAAATGCACGTGCATGTAGTGTTTCGTACTCCAGCCCAAACATCAAAACAATGATACTCGTACATGCTCCAAACTAACAATCTTTGCACTGTAAATACTCTACAGCCTCTGTAGTACAGACATCTGACACTAGTAATAAACAATGAATAAGCAGCTAGTCATTTCCGGTCAAAACCTGTCGTCAATTAAACGTTAACGTGACCTAGTCGAATAACATGAATAACAAAAAAGGAGTTAAACTCGAGTCGCAAAGATAATTTCGGAACATTCCCATCCGACATTAACAATAACCTTCCGCGTGTTCAATTAAGGTTTTAAACGCTTGACCTTCTTAAACACTGTACAAAACAACCACCTCCTACGACAGTTCCTAATTATTTTATCTACCCGCTATTAAACTATACTTTACTGACGAGCTTTTTTCATTCTTCATGTTTTCTTCGCTGTCACTAACACAAGTTTCGCTCATCGCTGAATTTGCACCTTTGATAACCCGTTGGGGTCCTACATTAACACTTTAAAAATTTAATTAGGGGACCAATAATCCCATGCTGAACTCCTACCTGCATTACCACTTGCATCTTCTTGACGATGGTTTACTGAGAAAGCAGATGACTAACGATGACTAGTATCAAATAGTACAGCTAGCTAACCTAGCTATATTTTTTGTACTAATGCTCTTACTTTATCATAAGCTTAATTGCGCCACTTAGCACCTCCCTCGAGCTACCATTATTGTGTGACACAATTAGTGTCACCAACAACGAATTGCAACTTGCAACTGTGATTTACATTCAAATTTCAAAGTGATTTTTAAATGACCAACACGCCAACAAGTAGTAGTAAATAGTCTCACACTCATGTCATGATGACTAAATGTGAAATGTTAAAAATTCGTATTATTATAAGAAAGTAGCACCTCCACCACCGTCTGTGCTACATAGCTTACTGGAGTACTCACCTAATCATAATAAGACTTTTCCAACAGATAATCGATACTGCTCCTTGCGTAACATGTTATTGTAGTAATGAGGAATAAAAAAAGAAATTAGCCACACGCTCTAAAGATGCTTTCTTATTATTTTTTGTGACGATTGACGATAGGACACAATAATATTTATAACTAATTGTAAGAAGAAGTATGAGAAGTGTATTTGGGAGGCAAAGGAAGGAGAGTAATGATTTCAATGACCGCTGTTTTCACTCAGCATCTCGCTTCCTCTCTTTCACACAGCCTGACTCTCTGACACGACGGCTTACTAACACTTTCCTATCCTCGCGATGCCTTTCTGCTTGTTTGTAAATTGTAATCCGATGACCGATTCGACAAAGTTAGTGGATTCCGTATTCCTTCCCTTCTCGCTTGTTTGTTTGTTGGATAGATCTGTAAAGCGTACAAGCGACTATTGCTCAACTTCATTCAACAAAAAAATTAAATCCGGTGAGAGAAAAGCATCTCTTTCATGTATAATATTTTTTGTACGCTCAAGTCATGCCAGAAAAATACAGGCAGGATTAGGATTTTGAAGTAGCAGAGCAGAATATGGAATACGACTAATAATAAGAATAGTCTACTACTGCGCTGATATACGTAACAACAACGTGACGGTAAATGATATGATGGGATGAAAATGCCGTATTCAGCCGAGCCGAGAGTTTTAGAGAGATGAGTTTAGTTTCAGAGTTCGGGAGAAGGTGTACTTTTCTTATTCACGGCAACAACAACGAACAGCGAAAGAATCTCGAAGTTCATGGTGTGAAATGTGAGTAGAGAACACTAACACAGCCCGGTTCAACGTAGCAGCCGACCGACGCGTAAAATGCGTTGTGCTGCTGCACGATAACAATATTATGCAGAATGCAGATTGTATTTAGGTGATATCGATATCCCTTGCACAAATTTATCATTTCGCTTATCTACAAGTTGTAGTGCACACACACTCATGATTGCATAATCTGTTACGACATTATTGTTAGAGCTCAAATATGTGCAATCATTTGAAAAGGAGCACATTAGCGAAAGAGCGAGCGCGCTAAGGAATAGATTGTAGGGCTATGCATTCATGGGAATATTGCACCTTTTGCTTTGCACCAACAACGCAACGGTAGAAGCAATAATTACTGAAATTGTTCATGTAGCATATTTAGTCAGTAAAAGAGTAACCACGTCGTGACAATAATGGGGTGGATGGGGATAATCAAAATGGCAAACGCAACCGACTAGACTGATGGTGGTGGCAAATGTCAAATATGATTTCGGTTCGAATGGCAAACATTACGAATATGGGAATGGTTGAATGATGATAAATTATGGTAATAATGTTTAGACGTTATGTTGTTTGGTATTAAAACCAACAAGCCACGCACATTCTCATTGTCTCATACTTCACACTAGCTGACATGAATATGACCTCATCACCTCCATGTCAAATTTTTACCTTGACATGCAGTGATGCAGTTTGTCGTATTTCCTTACAAACTGCACCGTTTCATTCTCTAACGCATTTTGTTCTAATATTCTTTAGTAGTTGATGCCGTTCATATGAATCAATTAATTTTATCGACGATAAATTATCGTGTCTACAATAGTTTGTAACTATCTATATAAAAAATGCCAAATCTCATTTCCAACTGAACAACGGACCATACGTGTATTTACACACGTATTATTACATAGATGTCGTATCGCATATCGCATTGCATTTTGGCTGGCTTGCACTACTAAAAACACAAAAACAGGTTGTTTTCTTTCTATCTTTCTACTCAACAACTCAACTCTTTTTTAGTATGTTGTCAATACACAGCCCGAGTCTGGCAGCCAAATGCCGAAAATACCGTGACATTTGACAAGTAATAATTATTATCATTAACTGTGCGACAAACATTATTTACTTGCTGAACTGAATTGAAGTGGACGTGTAGTACTTTAACTTGTTTAAGATTATTTGATAGTCTTAACAATTCATAATTCTATCTTAAGCCCGTAGCGAATATTGTACGCAAAATAATCCGCTAACAGAAGGTGAGAACTGAACAAACAAAATTGTTTCAAAATCTCGAGCACACAGACTCAACTCCCAACCACTACATCACATCCATATGTATCTTCCAACACACGACATGTTATTATTGTGTGCGCTACGTAAGCGCACTGCGTTTCCAATTGCAAAAATTCATCAAACCAAATAAAAGTAGCAAAAAATATGTTACTAAACAAACCAATCATGCCAGTGGTTTCTACATGATTATTTGCTCGTTTGTGATGCATGAAGTAAACTATAAAGCGTACAATGTCAAATTAATTTCCTCTCATTACCCCGGGTGGGTATTGGGATATTACTAATTATCTGGCTGTGCAAATGTTTGTCTTTCGTGTTATACCATACCGATTGACGAGTATCATGAATAATGCATGAAAGAATACGATGAACCATGGGGTGGGGTGGCAGGGTTCAGGATGGGCTACTTTTACTCGAGAAGGCATTCTTCAATTTTCTATGAATAATCATTAATTGCTTGTTCTTAAAGAAATTAATCATAATCATAACCAGATTTAAATAGAGAAGATAATACAAAGGTTCAAGTAGTTAGAGGTTAAAACACTGGGAGTTTAAGTATTGGTTTTGGCCTAACAGGATGAATAATATGTCGTGTGTATTTTGTTTGTATTTCAGTCATAAACTAACCGATTAACATGCGTCAGCTTAAAGGAAAGGTTAAGGAGACGCCGGCTCAAAAGCGGGAACGGAGAAAGGAATTCCGGGAAAACAAGGAAAATGTTATGAAAGTGGCCATTCCAGCATTAATTGTTGCGGCACTTGTTGTGATGCTGATAGTTTACGTTGCGTCGCGCTCCAAACCGTACTGAAGAAACTTGGAACGAATGAGATGTATTTTGATAAGCGTGAAAAGAAATTAGTGGTGCTGCCGCAGAATCAATATTTGTATGCAATATAAATTCGATATGTTCATTAATTAAAGTTGTCCAAATATTATGGGTAAAAATAATGTGTCATATAATAAATCTGATTCCATATTATCCATGAAAGAAAATTGTATTCTTGTTGTGACTAGAGGAAGCATGTATTTTTGCCGAAGCTTCCACCTGCCAGAGTATTTTATATCACTGCGACATTAATTTATTGTTAATTTAATATGTATTCGGGTGATAAACAGTTAAATGAATGATCACTTATTTATATAAATATGCAGCCAGAATTGGGAACAACATATTATTTTTATGGATGTATTTTAAAATGTTAAGACAGCTATAATAAAAAAGATTTCAACACATTTGGTTTAATGTTCAAGTATTTCATTATTTTGCATAAATGTTTGGTTTTATTTGGCTTTATGAATTGAACAACACATTTAAGTGTGATGACTTTGTACACGATCCTAAGTATGAAGTAAGTACTCAATCTAAGTTTCAATATACATACTACCAGAACAACAACAGTAAACTTGTTAATCACTTTGTTGGTATCATAAAAATATTTTGTGTGATCTTATAAGTTAATTGTGCCGATGCCACTTGTACTTAAACTATTTTCATTAGTGTATTGCATTGTGAATTAGAGAAATACGGCGTGAGATTCTTAAGGAGTTTTCTGAAGTATTTTGAGAATCTTTTCATTTTTTTCTTTTAAAGCACGATCTAATGGTGTAAGACCATCAATATCCTTAATACTTATGTCGGCTCCGACATCTACAAGAAACTGCACCATCTCTGGCTTTTTACCGGTTACCGCGCGATGAAGCGCAGTTGCGTGCAAACTACCCGTTTGCGCGTTATAATTGGCTCCATGCTTGATTAAGCATTTCGCTGCGTCCAAACATCCATTCCTAGCTGCATAATGAAGTGCTGTATATCTGTCAAATTAAACAAAACAAACTCCATGAAACTTCAGTAATCATTTGTAGGAGGCATAATAATAGTAATAATAATAAAAATTCTAATTATCCGGAAATACCGTACCCATATTTATCTATAGCATTAGGGTTAAAATCGTTTGCCCTAGCAAATTTCTGAATCTTTGCAACGTCATTGTCAATAGCCGCCTGCCAGATACTACGTTCAAAATCTATTTCATCAATACTTTGATGGACACTTGGATTTGGGGCTGCAGAAGAGCAACAACCGCAATCATGTTCATGCTTCTGTGCGTTGTTGGCTTCCATAATGCTTGTCCTCTCCAGCGACTTTGAAATCGAGATTGCACGACAATTGAAACCGTACTAATCCTGCTGGCTGCTACTCAAATTACGTTACTCAACACCTCACCTCAAGTTTAAACAATGGTTTGTGTCACGCAAAAGTACCTCATATGACACAGTATTTCTCTGACAATATGTCAAGCCTGCGCTTAAAAGTGAAATAAAATTATTGCACAGAAATGGAAGAGCGACGCTCCCAAAATAGGTTACGTCTCACAACAAAAAATTAAACTATGATTGTATATAAATAATTTCATAAGGTAACTTGTTGTAGTTTAACACAATTGTGCGCTATGTTTAGACTCTGAAAAATACATAGGTAAGTCTGTTTGACTTTTGTACATCACTACTCGACTGTTCTATATCCTATGAGGAACTTCAAAAATATTTGTCAGTGAATTAGCTATTGTATGTAATTAATAATAATCTCTAAAATGTTCTCCGAAAAGTCACAAGTAATATAAACCAGCAATAATATTGTCCGGCTAGATATTTTCAAAAGTAAATACAAAAAGCAAATTTGCACAAAGAGTAGAAAGCATACACAATACGAAAGATAGCAACGTCACGGATAAATAGTGTCAAGTCTAATGCATGGGTAATAATAACTTAATGAACTATATTTTTTGGTTGGTATCACTATCTCTGTCATTCATAAAATCTAATCTTGTGGCTCCGGTTCCGTAAACTCCCTCCTAAGTGTCCAAGAATATTCCGTAGTTGGAATGACCCCTCCAGGCTTATTATTTGGTGAAGGAAGTGTCAATGCTGTCGCTGTGGTGGTGACTACTTTAAATCCAAGCACCTCGAGACCCGTCAGAACAACTGCAGGTTTTACGCAAAAGTGCTTTGAGTTTGCGGATGGACCAAATCTTATGAATCCTAAACAGACAAAAAAACGCATCATATTAATTAGTAACAGATAATGTCCTCAGTTAATAATCATAATTTTCTAGCTTTATGGCTTACCCTCAGAATCCACGTCCAAGCGGGCGGACAAGCAGGGTATCTTCTCCAAATACTCAAGGTCATCAGGCTTTAACCCTGCAATATCGACGGTATTAGTACCACGCTTCCAAATAACAACAGCATAAGGCATTATGGGTGAATGGATGGAGTCTGACAGTGAATGAATATTATTCAGTGTGACTCCTTGCAGATCAACGTCTTCACTTTTTGATTCCAAATTGGTATTACCAATGTTCAAAACGAACACGACAAATTGAGCACAACAGCAACAGCATACATATTTTCGTCACATAAATTCAGCGTTTTGTCAATTAGTTAAAACAATGAGATTAAACAATTAAGACACTTCTCAAACTTGCCATTCGCCAAGCAATTAGAGAATAATTCCGATCTGACATTGACTCTGACAAAAATCTGCACAATGTATTAAAATTACATTTACATAAAATATTTGTCAATTGTGTCCAAGCCCCCAAAACAATGAAAAGTTAGCTAACAATTAGGCAGATAACAGGAAAACCCGCGTACAATAAAGCACTCCAGAAATTCAACTGATCAATCAGATCAAAACAACCCTGCATCCCAATCTCCCAGCATTTAACTAGATCTTTTTAACTGTTGAAGACGTTAAAATAAATACGGTCATTAAAAAATCGTAAAATAATATTTACAAGCAGCGGAGATTAGAGCACTTTGATCAGCTGTTACACTGAATTGGGCACATACTTCCGTTGATTAGGTTTTACCTGTCTGCCAAACAGCCCAATGGCTTGTGTTTTTGACAGTTCAGTTCCCAAAAAGAACACAAAAACAAACGAGATGAGAAAAAAATGAACAACAACGCAAGCAGCTCAACAATACAGAGTCAAGCAATCCATCTATCTCAAAACTCGCAAACCTGACGCGTCAAACTTGTCGCTGGTGCGCGCCTGGTGGCATCTGGCGCAGATCCGTGCAACCGCCCGGTTTTGTGCCGGTCGTAGCGAGCATGTAATCTCACGTTGACCCACCTCAAGTTTGGGTCTGGTGACGAGATTGGAAATCGCCCTTGCTTTTCTCTTTCCTTTTGCTCCTGACTGCCGTAGCTATCGGACGTGTTTTTCCTGTGGTCACTTGAAGTTTTTTAAAAATCAAAGGTCAACATGAGGATCTACAAGGATATCTTTACCGGTAAGTTATCTACGCCTTATCAGCTACATTTTGACATATTTTTTGTAAATATTGGTGGTGATTTTCCAGTGAAATGGAGTGTTTTAAAGTGTGGCATGTTGTAAAGTTCATTGTTGATTGATTGTGAAACCTTTTTGTGTGACCTTTTTTGCAGGGGACGAGATGTTCTCCGACACGTACAAGATGAAGTTGGTGGATGAGGTCATGTACGAGGTCTATGGCAAGGTTTGTGTGATATTTTGTTAATTAGCATGAGATTATATTTTGGTAATGAGGGGATTAAGGTAATTATGGGAGAGGTGATGATGACTCAGAGTCGAGATGACTAATTGGTTTGTTTGGTGCTGTTTTAGTTGGTGCAGAGAAAAGCTGGTGATATCCAGCTGGATGGCGCCAACCCATCTGCTGAAGAAGCTGATGAGGGGACCGATGAGGCTGTTGAATCTGGAGTAGATATCGTCCTTAACCATCGTTTACAGGAGACCTTTGCCTTTGACAAGAAGGGCTACATGCTGTACCTTAAGGAGTACATGAAGAAGGTCGTTGACAGGCTTCAAGAGAAGAGTCCAGACCAAGTTGATGTCTTCAAAACCAACATTAACAAAGTGATGAAGGAACTTCTGGGCAGATTTAAAGACTTGCAGTTCTTCACAGGTAATTAAGTCTTACCTTACCTGTTGTACTCTTCGTATGCATTATTGAGATGAAAGTTGAGAAAGAATTCGTTTAAAAATGTGAATACTTTTTTTGTATTGTCGCAGGTGAATCAATGGACCCCGATGGTATGGTCGCCATGATCGAATACAAGGACGTTGATGGAGACAACATCCCTGTTCTATATGCTTTTAAACATGGTTTAGATGAAGAAAAATTTTAATACTCTCCGCTATCCATCTACTAAAATAAACGCCTCTGTCCATCGTTTATAATTAATAAGTTTTTGCGTTTTTCTTTCCTTTTGTTTGCATTGTTGAACGAGTTCGAAGCATAATAATTATTGTCTATTAACTCTTAACTCAATCAAAACAACGTTATCATTGTAATATACATTTTTATAATTGGAGGGTGTATTTCATACCGTGCGATGAAGAACAGTTAGGCCGATGGAAGAGATTTAAAATGCTTGAAAATCAACCGTTATGTTGTTAATTATAAGATTTCAAGAATGCAGTTCGGTGGGGTGTTTCATTTTTTTCGGTATTTAATAATATTATTTGAGACAACTGTATTTCGTGCTCTAATATATCAACGTCTAAATTATCGACTCTTTGACAGAGGCCAGAAAATAAATCCATCTATTCTTCTAAACTGAAGACTGAATATTGTCGTAATCTTGGTTTGCATCACTTATTCCTTGGAGTTTTTTCATGACAATACATTATAGGCTTTCATAAAAATTACCGATTGCTGTAATGTTATGAGGATGGATGTAGAACTTTTTTGAGTAACAAATTAAGTTAGCATCATCATAATATCTTTTCCCATGCCTCCGTTTTGATTGAATTAGTTAATTAATATTGACGTAGTGCAGTCATTTGTTAAAATTATTGTTTTAACCATGATGGCCTGAAGAAGCTACAGTTGACCATCGGTGTACATGAAAGAAGGACTAGCACTAGCAAATTATGCATACTCTTGTCGAGGTGTGAATCAGAGATAAACACTTTGACAAGCATACAAAAAATACATTAACCTGTATTAACAATCAAATCATGCTGGCTGGTCAGGTTTGTAATAAATAGCGTATTATTTAATTTTATTTACATTGCTGTACATAATTAAGTCGCAGAGTTTGCAATTTACAATGTCAGATCAGGCAATATTGTTTATTATACTGTCTTCCCGTATGTTGTTTGATCAGAAACACTCATACGTAGATGTAGATTAATTATTATTTTACGAACATTTAATTGTCATTTGTCAAAATAAGTATTTTCACTCGCTCGCCATATCACGATGAGTCTCCATCATCTTACTAAATGTTAAGTAGGCATCATTTGATAAGAAAATTAATAAAAAGTAAACTGGGACCATTCAATTCATTCATTGGGAGGGATGGAATTATGGTGTCCAAATGACAGTTTTCTTCAACTTATCCACGCTTAACAAGGATATTCCCTTTGGATGCCAATGGACAGCTGCAACAGCGGATCTGTATTCGCAAAAAAACATATAATTATATTATAATTCATGTTTACAATATGTTTTGAAGAATTTACAAGCGAGTGTGTTGCGGTTGCGGGTGAAGTTAAGCATGAAAGAAATCATAAGCAGATCATCAAATGAGTCAGAAATTCTCACTCAGAGCAGGAAAGCGTATTATTTTGCGCAACAATTTGAGTTTGTAAAAAATAGATACAAATCAAGCTAAAAAGTTTTCACCGAATGCCCGCTTTTTAAGGACGCCAGGGCATGCTATTGTATTTCGTTCTCACATCTACCGGAGTCTATAGTTTTAATACTGATCCTTTGGTATCATTAATTAAAATACATAGGTGAAATTCCTTATTTATTGCAGTTTAAAAAATATTCGTATCTTTTTTATTTCGTCGGAAATGTAATCGATGCTTGAGGATGAAACTTGGAACTGGATTACGTGTTGAGTCCGATTGGGGCAACTCGAGAACATAATACGCTTTTCAGCCATGCACCGCACCGGTTACTGGTGACAAAGCATGTGAAGCACGTCGTACCATTTTGAAGAGCATGTAAAGATAAACATTTTTGTAGTTTTGTTATGCAATTGCTATTCTTCTGGGGATATTCTCTTGCTATATAATAACAAAAATTCCCATCAAATATTTCGCAGATAGGATTATCAACAGCATCACCGTATACAAACTACGACGCAGGTCACTAGTAGGCTACTGTAGGTGCGCTATGCATAATAGTTTGTCACGTATAATTCTTAAATTAGCTAAATTGTATTAAAACCTTCAGCATTGGCAAATAAACAGACTAAAAAAATGTGAAAAGAAATTCCGAAAATGATAATAATGTACAATACTTAAATACTTTAACCCAGAGAATAAAAACGCAATTAATTGGAAATTTTTCTTATTTTCATCGTATTAAAAATAAAGTCACACTAACTTTTATTTTTTATCAGGCTTTGTTGTAACATAAATATAAAAAATGATGTGTGTTGTGCCAGTCATAACCGGGGCATTAAGATCTGTTCACGTGTTTTACCCTTTTACCCACAAACTTGACGGACAAAATCACAATAAAATCTCAAAGATTCATCATAAAAGAGTTAACGAGAATGAGCATCAAGAAGTTCACAAATATGATGGATGGCTAACATATTTCAGTCTGTAGATTAGTGAACTCTTTCTAAGAGTAAAGTCTTTCTCTCACACAAAGTCAAGCTAACCTTCAGAAGAAAAGATAATCTTCAATAGAAGTGGTTTACATTTTTGTATCACTTTATGGCAGTATATCCCAAACACGTTGAAAAGATAACGAACTTTTAGCATAGCTCATTTCAGTGTAACTATAAAATCAACGAAAAAAGCAATTTGTTCGTCGTGTAACAATAAAATAAAACACGATGAGATACGTCTCATTTTTATTGCTTTCTTTGGCAGAATGAATGAATCAAAGAATCAGCTTTCTCTCAGTCAGTGTGTGTCTGCACATGTGTAACATGTAAGTGAACATCCATTTATTGGGAACACTTGACGTTGAAACGAAATGGAATTTTTAGAATGGTGTAATGGTGTCAACAGAAACGACATGATGTAAAGTGTATTTCCTAAATAAAATGTCGACATGTCATAAAATCAGTGTTGTGTCAGGATTCACAAGGTGGCAAACGATTACTTTACCAATTTACATCTAAGGAAAACTATTAACTTCAATTTTTATATATTTTCATTCTGCAAGGAATGTAGAATAGGTACCTAATAAAATGTAAATTAGAAAAATTCTGGCAAGAAGAAGGGAACGAGTGCCCCTTGTATTGGATGGCGATTAATGAGTTTAGGATTTGTCATAGTGGAGTGACTGGAATGGCTTATAATTCTAAATTCCAATCCAACTCACACTAGTGCATCAGTTTCAATTTTCTATGATCGCAATGGTTTCCTGATTTATAAGAAAATGCATCGGACTGCTGGTAAAACTTTATCCCAAATCTAGGCTGCATGAAACATTTAAACCCAGAATAAAAAGGAAATCAATGTAAGCAAACCCGGTGTTCACTTAAGAAAATTTACATAGTACCTACCTAGCTTTACGGGTTTTAACGTATAATTATAATACCTAATTAAGCTAATCCATCTTTTTGAAGTACTAGTTTGTCATGCTCAATTCCTCACAATTGTCATGCAAGAAATCATGCATTTAATTGCAGTTAAATATAAAAGAATTTTAAAAATCAGAAATGGAAGCAAACATGTAATTTAGATTATCATAAAGTTATTCCGAAGAAACAAACTGAAATGACCGACACGCATACATGAAGGAAGACACACGCACTGAATCAAAAGGGTTGATTCCAAAGAACGACGGGCAAAATCGCAACCATCGACAACTGAAGTCACATTATTTCAAGCAAGCAATCAAGCATGCACACTAAAGCATGCAATCAAGCAGCGATTAAAGCGTCTCTTACTGAAGCAAAAAAATGTTAATTTCTTTCTTGGTGACTTACGTGTGCTCCTTGAGAACAGTGTCCAACTTATTTTCCAACACATTCCACACGTAAATGGGTCCATCAGCGGAGCCACATGCAATAAATTGTCCATCAGGAGAGAAACAAGCACGGCAAAAGTCTGACGAGGCTTTAAACCCTTCGGCGCTAGAACATTATGTAAACCGACAAGTAAAACAAACAATTAAAATCATGTAAAAATTCAATTTGCATGTTTAAACCCACATATCATTATTCTGCAAGTATTATTGTGTAGATAGATTATTATAATATGACCATGTGTCAGCTGTCAAATCGCATGTCTGCATAATGATGACAACGACTTGACCACCACCGGTCGGTCGGTGGTACCCACCGGTCGGTCGGTGGTACCCACCGGTAAACGCACAATTTTAGCAAGCTTATTATTTGCCTTCGTTTTGCAGGAAATGAAGGAGCGCACAGGAAATTATATGTAGTTGCATAATGCATGCTAAAGTTCAATGGGATTGGATCGGAATAAAGATCAGGGGCAAGCAAGACTTAATGATGGCGTTTTTTACTGAGAATCTTTGTGCAAATACTACATACCCTCGACCATTATTAATTTATGCACGTTATCTCCGTATAATGAAAAGAATTTCTACATAGATGGATGACCACATTGTATGTAGCATAATGCCCCCATCTGACATCAATATATTAGTTTCCTGATTCGCACTTCTCTCTCAACCGCACAGTTGCATAAAAAGATGCAAAATTCTTGCGTATCCTTCTAAAAAGTTACCCAGTTGTACCCACCCACTACTGACTGACATATTCCCGTTCTCGTAAATGATAATAATCATAATAAATATCAAATTCATTTTAATAATCACCCTGTACGGATATAATCACATTATAAAATACATATTCATAATTGAGTGGACAAGGGTTGGCTATATTCAATTTAAACGTTTTCATGTAAAGCTTATATGCTATGTGTTAGAGGCAACGGACACGTCAACCACCAAACGGAAGATTAAATTAGCAGTAGAAAAAAAGGGAGGAATTTTGATGATGAGTCCAAGACATGAAAAATAATTTACATTTTCTGAATACAGTAATTTTTTATGCCAGACTAGATTTATGAATGCACTATATTGTAGTAGGCAGGCATGGCATAGTAATACCAGCATTTCTTTATCTCTTCGTCTTCCACCTCTTGAACCGAACCGCATCTACTTTGAAATGTAATTTCACGCATCCCTTTCATGTTTCAAGTAGTAACCTTATATCTAGTTTTGACGTTATAATATTCGCAGTATTCACAACTCTCCTTCTCCACACCATACTCTCAAGACTAACAATGCAAGGCGGAATTAACGTTAACGAAAAACAAGTGTGTCGTGTCGTCATCATAATATAGACAGACAACTGTTATATTGAGCAATCAAAATATTAGTATTATTGTTACTATTTGGAATTTATGTTCTCATATTACTCGTGCCCCTTCCATTTCACATTCTGCACATAATTGTGTTCAGGTACCTATATATAATATAAGTAAGATGTATTGCTTACCTGTACTGTCCAATCACAGAGTTCATCCGCAAGTCAAGTACTTCAATAGAATCATCCCTGACGGAAGCGAGCAGGGAGTTTTGATCCCGAGATATATCTAATGAAGTGATTTTCCCCGGAAGACAAACTTCTTGAGTTGGACTCTCCGTTCTGACGTCCCAGAATCTTACTCGTTTATCAAAATGTCCAGACACGACGCTTGATGAACCTCCAATGCAAACCAGGTCGTTACAGCTACTTCCAGCAAATTTGGTCGATACGCCTTATGGTTTTGAGGGATGGATTTGAAGATGATGATGCCAGCCAACATGCACATTTACGGTACAGTTTCAACAAGAAATTCAAACAAGACGGAAAAGAGATTAGAAGAAAGGAAGTAAAAAAATAAAATCTTTCAGCCACACGTAATGTGTAATGCATGTTCGCCACACGCACATGTACACGCAAAATCCACGTAGGTACGTTCTTATCTCATCTCCTACATGTAGGCAAAGGGGGAAGTAAAATTGAAAATAATGGCTTCATACAAATCAACGCATTTTTATCTGTAATCCTTATCCGAATTGGAAGTCAAAACTTTGCAAATTTGCTTATTACTTAATAAAAACTGTGAAAATTCTTCCTTTGTTACACCTGCCATCTCATATCTTTCTCTTTCCTCGAAAAAATATGGACATGCCCATCTAACAGAACGGGTACAAAGTATCCCGTTGTAGATTGAACGTATATAAGCCTTATCTCACGATTCTTTAAAAACGAACACAATGTTGTAAAAGTGAGGGAATCAGCCAACAGACAAGACGTAACAAGGCATGCATGGATTGTCTTGCTTTAAGAAAGTAATTTCTCTAATAGGTATCACATGTACGAAAAAGTACACAGGGTTAATATAACAATTGCTCAATTGTTATCATTTCTATCATCATGGCTTTTGGCCTTCCCAGGCAGATCTAAACCTATAAAACGGTTATTTTTACATGTCTACTTGTACAAGAAAATCTGGCATCTACTCACTGATTGCACATTGTACATCTAAATTGCATCAAAACATAACAATAATATCAAAGTGCATACCAAGTTCTATTTCTTTCTCTTTGGGAAAACTTTCAGTTGGGGGTGAACTATTTACGTTTGTTAGTATTTTATAACGTGTTATAATATGCAGCTCTATCGTGTGTCTGAAAACTTTTTGCATTTTATGTTTCTGCGCTGTTCTTACAAGCTCTAGACTTGAGATCCCATATCTTGAGGGTTCTATCGTGGGATCCACTGACAATTTTCGATGGTTCTCCCATAAACTTGGCTGCCAAAACTTTTCCACTGTGTCCTGTCAATGTGTGCTGTAATACAAAAAGAAAACATCAAAAATGTTAGTATTCGCATGGAGGGTAAGACAAGAAGCAAAATTATCCATTAAAATTAAGACAGCAAGCCAACACATAATAGGGCAGTTAACTTAGAATTTACATTTGAAACAAATACATGCACGAACGCATATAAAACAGCAGGTAATCCATTAAATACTTTGAAACATTGTATGCATTTAACTGCAACCGGAAAATGGCTAGATATTTGCTTTAATTGAATTTAATTCAATTAAACGTGTGAAATCCGGAGAAACACTTTGTATGAAATATATATAATGATTTATGCGTTATACAACAATATCCAACAAATTAGTTCTCAGCAAATCTTACATGTACAAGTTTTCTCATAAATTGCACCACATTACCCGCAATGACGCGGAGACACGAGACAATGACGCGAAACAAATAAAAATATTATTTACGCATTTTATTGTTTTATTATGACTGCATTTATGAGTGCCTTTTGTCAGGCATCAAACAACAGTACACTTGCTCATCATCAGCATCAACATATCTCTGAGAGCAAACATCATTCGCCCATGAAGAAGAAAAAAAACTTGTTTTCACGGGAAGAAAGGGATTAAAAGAGAGCTATCCAAATTTCCAATAACGATAAATCAAATCATTTTATGATGTCATTTTTTGTATCACCTCTGGTTGTTTAGCTCATTACACTGGTGCTTCACAATCAGTCAGGATGTATCAATATCAATAAAGCCTGTGTAACTATTCGCATTACATGTCGTTCATATGCACATATTATTATACATAAGCATATTCATGATTTATTTTATCTATACTCGGACGATATGGCCTTTTTTATTGTTATTTACTCCACCACGGTCATCCCAGGCAATAATATTTGACAATCATGTTATCATGTAGTTATGCATCGTGTACCGGTATATGTTTTCCTTACACTATTCTCTATACGACATAATAAAGCAGTGATATATTGCATTTAAGAATGCACGCATTTTCCCTGATGCTGCTGAGTGATTTCTGTGAGTGAGTGAATGAATACAAATGTACCGTTTTTTACTCCTTTCCTTTCAAAGCCATATATTATTTGCAATAAGATATTTGCAAGTGAGCAGCAGAAATTATCCAACCTATTCCTTCTCGTCGTCGGGATTTGATATGTAACGTGTAAATAAAATGAGGCATTCTTTCATTTTTCTTTGGCATGTGAAAAAACCGTTGAGAAGAGCACCAAACTTGCCTGTCAAATCCCTTTGATGCATTATATGCCATACTGAGAATAACTTTATGTTTTCCCATAATAAAAGCGTACACGTTTTGCTACTCTCTCGCGAGATTGAAATGGGAAAGTATACAAGTACAATTAAATGCACACGGTGGTAATAATATAATAATAATAATCTTTTCACATAGGCATACTACACACACACACGGTTTAGACTTTTTCCATAAAGTCAGTAATTTCTGCATCTTCATTTTACTGGGTACTGTCAATACTGAGTTATTGGTATGTCTCATATTGTTGAGACCGAAACACTTGAGAACTTTATTTATTTTTCAAAAATTATTACATAGTCATGCATCATGGCTTCGTTACTACTAGACAATCTCTCTCTATCGTCTTTTCTTTAGGAGAAAATAAATAGTTTTCATACCTTTTGACTCTCAATCAAGATATAACAAAAACCGCTAAGTATTTATGCATTTCTAGTGTACACTATGATCTTAAACTATTATTATCTCTGTTTAGCGGTGATTCCAAAGGACACAAAGACTGACTGTCTACTGCACAGAGTATTATAGTGAATTCTGAAAAAGGAATAACTCTTTTTTTCTTCTTTTCGATATACTAGCAGCTGAGAAAAAAATTAATAGAAAGCAGCAGTTTGTCATTGTCGTTTATTTATAAGGTATTCAGAGCCAATATTCCCGTAATATTTAACAATCAGTTTGCTTTTTGAATGATTTGCAGAAAATATGAACATTTCCCGTTTTCTTAATTAAACCCAATACAAATAATATTGAAAATTTTATTCAAGTCATATATCTCATTGTATTAAATTGTGCACATAAATTAAACGTTTTTTGTGCAACGCTCGTTCAATTATTGTAAATTGTCCATTCAAATCTTAGAATTCACAGAGCAAACTCACATCCTATTTCCCCATAGACCTAAAAATGTGAATATAATTTTTATGCTATTCATTCAAAAACGTTTATCATATTTGATCAACTTTTTATTTACACACAGTGTGGTGTCCAGTATGAAAATTATTCACAATTACAATTCAATAGTGAGTGCAGTATGTACAGCTACCTTTAAATCAGTTCACTGAATAGATAAATGATTTGTTGGATGTACAGTTATCCTCAATACGGGTATGTACATATCCACTCTGCCTTTTCTCCCTCAACTGTCCTGTTACACAGTAAATCTCTAGATTTAGACGCTGACGCGATGCTGGTGGTATATAAAATTCTCTTGCCACCAACCAATTATGGAAGCAGATAAATACATGCATAATGATATGTCGTTTCCTGATTCTACGAAAATCAGCCCGATTCCCATGCGATGCGACTGTGCGACCTTTTTAAAATGTAAGTTCATGTGTATCAAATTACGAAAAAAGTAGGTAAATTCCAAATAAGTAACTGCATTTTTTTTATTTTAGAAGTGAGCAAGTGATACCTCCAAAGAGCACCTCTCTGCCTACACGATCACCCAAGATTCTCGTTAAAAAACTGAGCATTTCTCACAAAAAATGGCATGCACCAGAATCTAACGTTCATGCATAACGAGTCCAGATTCACTCTTTCATTCATGTTATATAAGTAATTGTTTTCATTGCGCTTGTTTTGTTGCTTCCCTGATCCTTTCATTATGATTGCATGCATCCTCGACCTCGACAAATATCCCTCTCTCGTCAAGTCAAACTGACTTACTGACTAGCTGACATATATGAATGGGAAAATTGTACATAATGTTGGTTTGCATAAATTTTCTAGCGTATTTTCTTTTACGTAAACATAGGACGCAGGCGCTTAAAGAGACGCTGACGTTCTAGATAGGTATGCACGGGTTTTCTTTCACCTGAGTGAGCGGAAATAATAATTAACTTTTGCCAAAACAAGAGAGGGAAACAATGTGTATGAGGAGAACTGGCGTGGCTGATGATGCTTACCCTTCTGTCGTTTCTGCCTGACATTTGCGTTTAATAGCAATTATGTAAAGTGATGGGTGACCGTTACTGTTACCTTCTTGACTGATTTGATCTAGAGAGAACATTATACAAATTTTGATATGTAAAACATCATTTTCAGCAACAGCCAACACCATTTTTTCTATAAATCATCCGTACCTGGTGTATATATGGCATTTATGTACTCGATATGCATCTTACTCCTCTGCTATTGTCCTCTGTAATAATTTATTGATCTTATTGCCAAATTAATTATGTCATTTGTTTCTTTCTTCCTGTACAAAGCACTGATTTAACGAGTAAACTAATATCATAGGTCGTACGTGCCTATCAAATCACATGGTGGGCATATTCAAAGTCTCACAGTGCCCCACGTCATAACGAGGAAACAAGAACCTGATCTGTTAAAATGACTAACGAGCTCAAAAAGTTCATATGTATCCATACATATTCAAAAAATACCCAAAAACGCTTATGCGATAGGTATGAGTTTGTTTTCTTGCTCTCTCTCTCTCCATCCGTGAAAGTACCACACACATCATTTAGAACTAATTTAGAAAATCAATTGAGTATCCGTTCGTTTTCGTTCAATAATGCAATGAGTTAATGCATGACTATGAAAGACGCCAAAGACGAAACAGACCACACCGTAAATATCCCAGGATTGTAATATAACACTGACCGGGACTAAACCAAATGACTCAAAACAAGATAACTGGTTTTCTTGGCGTTGGTTTTGACTTTGTTCATGTAGTTCAAATGACCAGAGCAAAAAGTCAATCAGACGACTTTCCTTGATCATCAATAATGAATCATCATTACTGCACATTGTACTGTTGTAGTACTTAATGAAAATGACAGTATTAATGATGATACAGGAAATAAAACAACAAGATTTCAGACAACGTACATAAATTGGTAGAATTCTTCAAGCCAGCAAGCTACCATAAACAATGCGGATGTCGGTTAGGTAATCTTTGTTAACCTTTTCCGACATTGATAAAACAAACCAAAAGGCAAGGGTGAATCAATGTATTATTGATTTTGTCCAATACATATAAATAACAACCAGCACATAATTAACTCCTTCTCATTAACGAGGTTATTAAGGCTAGACCGCTGTTAGAAAGCACTACATACAGCAGCATTACAAGTTCGCTAAAAGGGGTATTGATTGATTATTTACTTGGCTGCATCATCGATCTATGAAAAATGCCACACAGAGCAACGGTAATGCTTAAAAAGAACATTATTGTCGAATTGAAATAAGAACCTGATTTGATGATGGATACTCCGACCATGTTGGCAATACTGATATACTTAAATTATTGACAATAAGCTACATTCCCATTCAAGCTCTGTACTTCCACTTAATTTAATACATCATATAGGAGTACAATAATGGCACGCTATTTTATGCAAATGAAGAAACGCTTATTAAAGTCATACAACTCGCGAACAAAACGATATTACTTCTTGATACTGACAACAATGAAAATATTATTACATAAACCAACTTGTAAAAGGAAACAGTAAAAAACTATTTTCTTTATGAATCTTGACGTACGCATCATTTGCATTTCGTTGATTTTACACCATAAAAAGAATGCGCATTAAATCACCCTTCCCTGTTGACGTTTCGCATAATTATACATTCATCGGTAACTGCTTGCAGCCTTGATGCCGACTTAATGCATTCAATGTAGCGTGCTTTGTTGATACTTGATCAAGTTCAATAAAAGTATTTTATGTTTCCGATTCTTCCGGGAGATTAAAATATCCCGTTTTATGTAAATATGTGTACTAGAAAGGTAAAACAAACCAAGAAAGTAGAGAATGAGAATGCGTTCAACTTCGCACTGAGTGAGACGACGGTGGAGTTCAAAACAGAATTTTAAAGAGCTGGTTATAACTCGGTGGGAGGATTTAATTTAATGAGCGTTTGACCTCACACAAATACACTCTCCCAATTAGCTAATGCAAAGATTACTGCTATAATCATTAGTCATAAGAATGATAGAACATAATATCTCTTCCAAGGTTATCGACTATTAAAAATTTCTAATACTTATCATATTCTGAGAACAACGGATGGTGAATAATAAAAGTAAAAATAGAGAATGAAGAAAAGAATGTAACAAATCCTGGAGAACACAATTGTAAAATACAAACAATATTTGATACATGTAAATGTACGTGTAAATGTGAGTTTTTCACCACTAATCTCCCATATTACCTCGTGTTATTATTATTATTACTATATCATGAAAACAATCAATGAATCAATATCATAATACATTTAGTTTCGAGGTATCCTGAACATCTCTCCTGACTGATATCTCGATTAGTTGTGTCCCCATAATTATTGATTGCTTACAAATTATTGTTGGTTTAAGGAAGCCGTGGGCAAATTCCTTCACATCTTTATTATTAGGCAAGTTAAGACGAGTTAGTTTTAATTCTAGCTCGTCCTTCAGCTAGAACTTGAGTAGTCATTATTGCGACGCGAGTAAAATACATGTTAATCAACATGGTCTTATGGAAATCTTCAAATGAGCAAGATGAGTGGTGGTAAGTGAATGAAAACTTTTATGTGATGACGTGATGACTCGGTGGGCAAAGCAATGACGGTCAACCTAATGTTTCCGAATGCTGATTTAATCACGTTAGTCATTAGTCAATGATTTTCTCACTCTCTGAGAGTGTCATTGCACTATTTTTTATGAGTGATTGAGCTAACTCAATGAATATTACATTTGTTTCTGTACAAAATGCCGCGAAGGTACATCATGAAACAGTAATATTGAATATTTTCATGTATAATTTTTATTTACTACTAATGGAACGAGAAAATCCCTCGTTACAAGAGACATAGTTTGCATGACCAATGATTTACGATGTAGGTACCTAGTACTTAGAATTTCCTGTTGTCCGTCAACAAGAGTGACTTCGGTAAGTAATGAAGTAGTGAGTGATTAGGTACAAACATGAATTCCTCCAAAAGATACATGTTCAGAAAAAAAACATACAAACATGATCATCTTGATAATCAGTACAGTGATTTTCACACTAGACCTGTCCTATCAATAACGCAATAACGGATCAATAATCCACAAATGCACTTTTTGAGCTTGAAGATGTTTATGAACACAAACATGCATCACTCGTACTATCAATAAAATGGAGCCATGCAAGTAAAACAAATGAATGTTAACAGAGATGCTACACGGTGATAGTGCCCGTAATGGAGACCTTATTATGCGATTTTGTGATAAAGATGCGGATAGAAAAGTTGATATAATCTCATCCCGATCAAAACACGGTTCCCCTCAAATATGTATGTAATCAAAAAATGTAGATAATGCACCCAAACACTTATGTCCACAGGAGAATGCAAATGATTTTCCTCTCTTGATAAATAAATTGGGTTTACGCGTATGTGTTAACACGAGGGAAGAGAAGCGGAAAGTGATAAAGCCGGAGCATATTAAGTTCTTGCATGAGAAGAATTTCGTACATGTTTGTAGGTAGATACTTTTACGATTATTGTATAGGCCTTTTTATACTCTTTTAGCCTGGGGTCAAGTTAATTGACCCATGAACATTATCAATGCACGTACCATTTATGGTGTTAAAGTTGATGGATTATATTATAGCATGGGTGAAAGAAAGCGTCAACAACAATGGCTAATAGTGTCGATGATAGTTGCATCATTACAAGCTCCAAATAGCATCTATTTTCAAATCTTTTGTGCTTTTTAAAAAGCTGTATATATAATCATTTAAATCAACCAGTATCTATTCATGAATTCATTGAGAAGGCACAATCCGGAGAAAATTATTGCCAGCACCGCTATTGTCCATTGCCTCGCCATACCTTAAGTGTGTTGACCTATCAATTTCAGTTTGCAACGTGAATTCCTTAAATAGAAATGTATTGTCTTTTACCATTTTCTTGTAGACCCATTGCTTCAAGTTATATATTCTTATACAAATTTTACGATACAATTTTTTGCTCTTTAATGTTGCTATTTTAGCTGTAGATCTATTAACTGCGAAATGAAAATTCACTCCGATGTACATAACATAGATACTGGGACACTGACTGATCTTAGTTTTATGAAAGTATACTCATCCGAGAGATCCGATATTTCTCTATAAACAAAGCAAGTGTCTTAAAAAATAAGGATGAATATAATGAAAATACCTAACTAAATAAATAGGTATACTTCTTAATTGGTAACACGGATTTTTCCTACTATCATTTTAATGTATAAAACTAGAACCTAAAATCACGTACTGCTTATGAGAAACATTAATCTTGAATGAATGAATATACAATGGCCTGTGTGCCCTTTTCAGGACGGGTGAAAAGGTACATAACTAATTGAATACAACATTTATGAGAATATAAATAATATTTGTGTGTTGATTAAGCGCTTCTTACATCTCTATTCTCTAACCCTGTATAATTGATACGAAGCGCACATGATAATTCGAAATCAAAATGAGGTCGCATGAGTTCTGAAAGTTCATCATCGTTGCATATTTTTGAATTGCTTGTATATCTAAGCGTTTCGACAGGGTAATTTTTTGTATTACAAAAAGTTTTAAAATCCTGAAACCTAATCCTACCCTAACCTCTGAGCATCAATTCAAAAACTCTCTTTGCTTCTGTTTTTACTGGCACCACCATATCTCTTCAGCAATGTCAGACAGGTAGTCAGCCAGATGTAATCACTGATTATCAGAAGCAGAAGTAAGCTTTACGTGTTTATACCTTGATTGATAATTGAACTGCATGTTCAGGCGTTTATCGTGTTGCTGACGTTGCTGATAATATCTTTTGGAAAGTGTATTGATTTAATTATGATTATCCGTCCGTCTTGCGGGAATTTATCTAGTCACAATACTAGTCACAAGGTGAAAGCTTCGTTTTTATTCATAATCAAGCATTAGGCATGGCATCATATATCTAAAATAAATCTTACGTCGATGTTTACCCCAATTGAACTTCTAGTGTAAATTGCTTTCGGAGTTGGGAAAGATATTTTTGGGTACGAAACTGAAAGAAATATCTTTAAAACGACAAAAATATACAATTAGTCCTTTAAAAAATACATTCTAGGTCTAGTCGAAGTAGGTAAATACGCTCGTAAACGCAAATGCTTAGTTCACAATCAAAGGATTAGTGTTACAAATTCTATAAAATTTAACTGCTTGGCTTGCTATGTACATATCTGCATTAGTCAAGCAACTCGAGTATTTTCGATTGTTTATTCATGATGTGGTCTAGTCCATACATCTGGCAAAGCAACTGGTAACCCGAATGTGCATACATTAGCACCATCGAACACAAAAATCGTGTCTGTCAAACTGTCAACAGGTTGCAGGTTGCGTTAACAAAGCCACCTAATTTTTATGCTAAAATACGACCAATAAATCATCCATTGTGACCGGCCTCTTTATAAAGTCGGCCTTCTGTATCATGCAAAATGGTAAGATGAGTTAATTGATTAAAAGTGGTGAATAAGAGTTTAGAATGAAAATATGTTAGTTGCACGTGAGCACAAGAAAATTATTTTTAGAAAGACCGAGCATATACCTACTTACTGGCATATGCAATATATACTTAACATTATTACACAAAAGACAGCCGGAACCGGAAAGTCTTTCGCTGCTCACCGAAGCAAAAAACAAAGCTATTAAACAACCTATAATCACCAAAGAGTAAAAGGCATCCCCCTATTTTAAAGTTGGCTGACATGAGTAAGAGTAAGTGCTTTATGATGGACAACGTAACGTAATGGTTACTTTAGTTCGGAGAATCTAACGGACACAAGCTCTCGCCATATAATTATTAATGTCTTGTTCCACTAATTTTTATGAATTTAAATTAATCTTCGTCAAGTCAATAAATAAAAAAACAGAGATAGCTACGGGTATGCAGCTGGGTAAGCAGTGTTATTTTTACGAAAAACAAAAGTGCTGAGCATTTTTGTAATAACAGCAGGATTCCTCGATTCAATGCAAAATCTCTTGTTAGATTAAATCTTTGGAACACTTGCCATGATTTTTTTTAATTTACAACATATACAACAGATATTTATTGTTTTGTAGATAACTGCAATAAAGTGCACATAATGGAAAGTATCCTCGAAATAAAAGTACAAATCCGACAGGTACAAGTTAGGCTAGGTTGAGGATGGTTTATTAGTTTTGCTAAATATTATTGCCCCGTTACACTGTAATCCGTGCGGAGTAAAGACACTTGAAAAAACTCACCCCTTGCATATGGGATTTATCGACAAATTGCAAATAAATATACTACTCTGATTGCAAATTCCTTTTAAAAACAAAAAGTTGTAATTGTTAACAAGTAACAGCAAACGAGGGGAAAATAAACCCATGAAACAGAAATTGGTACAAAAAAGTGCATGTGTTCTCCTTCTTTCCTTAAAATTGAATCTTGCTCACTACTGTTGTTGTTAGTTTAAAATTAACTGTCCATTTCCACATACTTTTCCCTCATCATTTTTATTTGTACGAAAACTCTACATTTAGCTGTTGTTGTATTTTTGCCGTACATATACCACGGTGGTGGCATGCTGTGGTGGCTCGCTACAACCAGACGCACTACTAATAAAATTCACTGAAAATTAGCCAACCACAGCAAAACAACATTATCGTTTGTTCTTCCCTCACATAACACAAAACCGAACAACCCAGCGCCAGAGGAAAGTGGCCACATGAAAAGACTACTTCTTTCTTTGAATTCCAAAATGTACTTAAAAATCCCTTTACCTGTCTAAATATTTACCAACAAAATTATTACCTTTATCTTCAACTACTGCTAACCCAGAAAAATTCCATTTTCTGACTTTTACACGCGTCTTGTGATATAAAGATTAGCTCTTTATTCGTGTGTTAAGTTCACTTTTCAATTACTTGTTTTCGCTTGTACCGGGAGTAGCGCCAAGTTTATTGTTATTTTATTGCTATTACTGCATTACAGGTAAATAACTTGCAGTACGGTACCAATTTGTTTGTATGGTAAAATGCATACAGCAATCTACACAAATATCATGTTAAATCCTTTTTTGAAAAAAGGAACTATTAATGACTGCGTATAGTAAAATATAAAGTATGGAGCATCACACAAGTTAAGTACTAAGTACACATGATACAGTAATTTGCGTCAATATAATGAGGAAGTGAAAAGGAAATCCTAAAAGACTATATAGCAAGAAAGAGGTGAAATGTTAATATTTTTCAAAAGTCACAGGCAAAGAGGCGCGGAGGGAAAAAACGAAATGATATAGGCCGTCAAGAAATTTCCGGGCTGTAAAGCAATCTAGGAAGATCCTTGATTTTAACCGTCAGTAAACAGAAAGGCTAAAAGATCAAACAAATAAACTAAAAAATAACAGAAATTGATGTACGCACACATGTTCGTGATTGTACGGTCTTTTAATTTTTTATTAAACCCGACCCAGCCCAGTCGACGTTGACTGAACCAGCCAACCTTTCAAAAGACTCCAAATGTACTTGGCCACTTTTTCCTTTAAATTTTCACCGATTTTATTACCGAAAGCAATTAGCAGCTTTTTGATGTGTATCGAGGGCTGTTTTTCGTAAGAAAAACTAGTCATACATGTACAATAACGAATCACACTTTGTTACCGGCGCCCATCACCCCACCACACGCTAGCAACTAGCAGAAAAATGAACGCATTTTCTGAATTTCTTCTCAGTGTGTGTTTGCGAGATGGTGATCATAATGATGTTGATCGACAAGCAGAAGTATATTTAAGACAAAGACCTCAAATAAATCAACGGGAATAGCTGAGAAAAGGTGCCCACATCAGAGCAGAGCGTATCATGGCAAACCAGAAGAAATTAAAGGAAGGAGGTGTGTGCGTTGCTGAATGCTTCAAATTTAATACATATAAATATAAATAGTTAAAGATATTCCGGTTTTCATGTTCTCTACGCATGCAATACAGTAGTAACTTGTATGTACTTGTAATTAAGTATAATAGACACAACGCATGAACAAGAAAACTGCTTTTACTCACAATGTGACTTATATCATGTAGTAATACAAATTTAGTTTGTTTTTATGTGTAAAGTTTGCACTGTTAACTTTTTTACACTATAACGTCATCAACAACAATGAGTATTATGTATTAAATATATTACGTGAAGTTGAAACAAAGCCTATAGCATCAAGTGTAATCAACCACCAAGAAACAGAAGAAGCACCTATAATAGTGGCAACATCTGCATATTAGAGGATTCATATCTTACATTATATGTAAGTATGTAGGTAGGTAGACGTATGTACATACGAATAAGCAGTAAAATATTAATTACTGTGGTGGTACTGCAGGGAACTGCTAATGGAAAATGATTATAATTATTATTTTTCATCACCATTTCATGTTTCCTTGCTAAACTGTGATGTAATGTGCGTCTTCCCTCATCACCATCAACATGCTACCGTTCATATTTATTGCATGCAAACAAGTGGCAAAGAAAAAAAAATCTAGAATTTAATCTGCAATAATTGGTCAAGGTAATCATACATCATACAGGGTAATGTGGAGTAGTAGGAGCGGATGTCTAGGTCCGGCAATAAGCAGGTAGTCTATATTATTCTCAAACTTGATGGACTATGGATGGGCATACAATTACTTACAGGGTACATGTTAGGCTAGCTTGTTAATAACAGTAATTATTATTATTGAAGGATGTATGAGTGGGCATAAGTGTGCTCATCAAATTAGATGTAAACATGGTAAAACGACAAATCTATTGTCTTGCCAAATGAAGGAAAGAAGCTTAATTTTAAGCGGGTAAAAGAACCTGTGTGCAATGTGTGCACAAATTTATGCATGCCAATCAATTTTAAATGCTGTTTATTAACAATATGAGCAAGCATTTGTTAAGCCTATCAAACATTTCAATCTTAAATCGATTTGACAAGTTAATAGTGGTTTCCCGTTGAGTTGAGACGAATGAATACACATTCGCAAATGAGTGCAAAACAGACACTGTTGCTTATAGTGTCACTGTCACTACATGTACTGCACATGCAATGAAGTTAATGAATGGATATTATGAAACAGGATTTCATAAGTTAGCAAACACGCCAAGTCCATCGGTCGACTACCAACAATTAAGAATATTTAATTAGTGAACTACTGAGCATGAACAAAATGAATTTAGGAGAAAAAATGCTTGCATGATTACGATTATGAGAGTATTTTAAACTCCGAAGCAGAACAAAGTATTTGTGTTGGCAGCTCATTGAAACTGACATGCTTTCCCAGAAACATTTATATTATGTATTTACTTAGTACAGCAATGTATGTAAAATGGAAATCTGTACGAGTATATTTTTCTGTGTAATTTCACTTCTTGATGAGATCCCTCATCCATCCCATTTTATTACTATTTCATTACAGACTTGATAGATAAGTATATGTAGGTTCGTACTATCTTTAAATCAATCGGTCCAAATTTATTGTTCGCGTAATATTTTCATTTGGCCTTGAGCAAAAAAAAATTTCAAGGAGTGAGTGAATATTTCATGTTGACAGGAAACTGCATGAATAATATATAATATGAAAAAGAGTTCAAATTCCTCTTTCTTCTTGACACTTCCTGAGTCATTACAATTACTACAGATTTAAACTACATTGTCGGAGATATTTATCCTTGATCCGAATCATGAATAATGCAGACGCTTGAGCATGAAGAAACAAGGAATAATAATAACCCGGATTTTCCTCGTGTTCATAATAGTATATATGAATACAATGAAAGCATACGTGATGGATGATGGACGACAGATTAGGTGTATTTGAAGCACGAGCTGCACATATATTTTATTTATGTAGCAAGTTCGTTCGAGGACAATTTGCAATAATGATGATGAAATGGTGTCTTCACCACGGAACAGCAGCAATGGAGCGAATTTTTTTTTCTCCGACGCAGCGTACACAAGGTAAAGACGATCATCATCAAAAAATATTCCACAAAGAGATAATGATGATTTGATTTGATGGTTTTTTATGTTGTGGAGCTATACAGCAGAGGACGAAGAAGAAGAGTGATCTATATATGATAAATTGTGAACATATTAATGGTTGTGCGTATGTACATGTAAAGTGCATGTACGCCGATTACAGACACCACTCAAAGACCGACCCTGGTTGCACACAAAACATTCTCTTGCATTAACTGAAATTGGGTGAATGTGAGAGAGTAAAAATTGCCTCTAGAGAAAAAATGTACTTTTGATGCTATCAAATTTGAATATCTGCCCTCGATTCTTTCTATTCATACATGCATCATTCATCAGCTCTTGATCATCATCATCATCATTGACGACGACGTCCGCGTCCGTCATTCTTCTTCCTCTCTTCTGTTATAGTGTGTGTACTTACGTGTGTCTAATAAATTGCTGCGAGAAGGAGGTGATGCTGATGACAAGAAGAGCTAATGGACACATGCTCAATAACAACAAAAGTAACCCAATACATTTTACATAAATATAATGTGGATACACGCTCACAAAGACTCTTTTCAAGAAAAATTAAGATTGAATCGGGCATAAAAATCTTTTAACGGTAACTTTTCAAGTGAAAAATTATTCACAGGGCTGGATTGTGTTTCGAAATTTAAACGAATTACTCATTCTGTCTGACAAGACAACACACGTACGTACTTGTATAGATTTTAAAGGGAAAGAAGGAAATGATCACGTGTGAAGAAATGTATACTTATCTATTACTTTTATAGATTGTGCATTTGTTTATTTCATGATAGTTTGACGACTTAAGTACGCAAGATCAAATAGCATAAACAATAAGATATCATATGAATGGGGCATATTAAGAAACAAACGGCAATGCACCGTATGGTTTTGCTAATAATTGTACACCCCGAATAATATGGGAAAAAATTTAAATACAGACAATCCACAAATTATCAAGCAAAGATGCATACAAGATTGATGTTTGCAGCCAAGCAAATTATCCCCTTTTCCTTGCTACCCTGACTGTACGTTTAATTTGATGTAATCTCTCAGATGCCTATCTAGTAGCGTTATCCGATTTCGATACCCATCTTCTTCAAATAATAACAATTCAACGCCCCTTTTCATCAAATTATTGTTACGTTATATCGTAAAACAGAGTTCACATGCAACAGTACGTGCATACACATATATATATATATATATATAGGTTAGTAAAGACACATAACTCACGATCATAATAAATAGTTATAATAATGATTTTTTTAAACAGTCAAAAGTACGGTAGAAAATTTGTTTTCATTTTTATGCATTGCATTCGTTTAAAAATGAAAAATAAATTTTCAAAAGTGTGAAGGGCAATAGGCGGATCCATTTATTTGCTCCAAAGAGTTTAGAACTCCCCAACTTGTAATATTGTGCATACATATTTATGAGGGTGTACTGAAAAAGCATTTTGGGGAAGGTAATACACACTTTTCATTGTCGATATTGTATCCCAATTTTTATTCACGACTCATTCATTCAAAGTAAAGTGTAGCATGGATCGTCATCGTCATCATCAACAAGAATATCGTGTGGCCACAATCACAATGCACAATGAGATTATTAGCAAAGTGAGGAAAAAAGTAAGTAAATGGTGGTACTGCCGAAACAAGAAAACTTTTTTTTTCTCGGTCCGATGATACTGGTGATGGTGGTGACCAAGTAGAGGTGATGATGATGTGACAGCCGTGGCATGGCCGGCCACTTACTTTTTATTCAAAACAAGAGATTCTATCGTCGTGTTGCCTTCACACTCCCATTTAGATTCAGGAACGGAACACATATTTTGTGTGAAGAAAGTTGAATAATAATGTGATATGAAAAATACACGGATTGTCTCGGAAAAAATGTAATATCGAGTTGAGGTCAGTCTTGACCCATTGTAGCCGGTTGAGTGGCTACAAAACTGATTTGCCCATCCCTTTATACTCTACACTTTTCTTGGTATCTTCTCTTTTTGTAGGCGTGAAAAAGACAAGAGACAAACGTGATATTACTTTTTTGTTCTCACGCCTTCCCTTTGCCCTTCACAACTCATTTACTTGTTGGTCCGTATCCACACCTTGCCTTACTTCTTTCATTTGAAACGAGACATTTTATAAAGCGAATCTGATTCAAAACACCTTGAAGAAGGAAGCGAGAAACATGCACACGGTGGAAATTAGATCGTTACAAGTTCCATTTTCCACTAGTTGACTGAATAGTAGTGCCAAATGAGAGGATAAGAGGACAACAAAAAATTGCCTAATTATTTTTTTTTCAAACACATGTTCGTGTTACATTATTTACCAGCATATACGTCAGCCAACCTGCTGCAGTGCAACCTGCAAGAAGCCTGTCTAAAAACGTAGCATTCCACTTGAAATAATTTTGTGCTAAATCACTGTCCCCTCGTAATAAAAAAGTATAGAGCATCAAGCAGGAATGGAATGACGAACTGCATCTTACAAGCCTATATAATGTACCTAGGTTGGTATGCGAAGTATATAGGACTAGGTGCATTCTGCACAATGATAGGGGAAGAAGACATTGTATTCGCTAATTTGTTTACTAGCTACAGTCAAACCACTCGACTTGCTACTTTATTTGTCACAAAATGAAAAAGCCGCACATTATTTTATATAGCGGCTAATATATGTGCTGTAATGCAATGCAATGTCAAATTTACCTCTGTTTATGCGTGTTACATATATATATTATCAATCATCAAACAAGGAAGACTCTTTGAGATTAGCCCATTTTTCAAGAAGAGATCCCTAAAAAATATATACATTACCGCAGGGTGACAACGAGACTACATATAAAAATGGCAAGACTAGGAAATTAACCACGTACTCTGGAACGTATTACGTGCTAACGGAACCCATATCTACAAAGGGTATTTACGAGTGCGAACTACCGTCGTCGTCGTCCTCGTCGTCACCGTCATCATCACTGTCATTATCAAAAATGGCTATCTCTACCTATTCATCTTAATTCCGTCCATCCGTCCAAGCAAAACGCTGCGGACCATCCGCTGTCGCTCTCCCAATGCAATGAATAATCATTATCTGAGTTATCATCAGGCTCATTATCATTATCAGCTCAGCAGCAAGCACTGCTGACTGACTGAGCCACAACAGCTAAGCCAGGACTTTCATCCGCTATACATTTGATCGTGTTAATGATGAGTTGTTGTTACATGCAATGCTATCATTTTTACAGGAAATTGTAAGCAGCTTTTGCTTGTAAATATATAATAGGTTAGGAACACCGTAATTATGTACTTCGCACTTGACGAGCAAGCATTTCATCTTAACGTAAATCATGTATATATATCTTGTTTTCTTAACCAATTCAATATGGAGGTACTTGGCTGGTTGGGTCAAGGGCCAATTCTATTCTAGGGAAAATTGTTGGCTCTGATTTTGTTAAGCATAAAAAATGACTGTATCCCATCTTTATATATTCACACTATGGTCCACGAAATCCTTTAAAAGTTGTGTGAAAATGAGAATACCTCGCGGTTACAGCCTAATCGGGAAACGAAAAAGATCTCAAAGATCAATAACAACTACAACAGTAGTTGTTGCTCTTACACATGTAAAAACCATTTTCTTTAAACAAACATCACTAAAAGATTATCATCATCATCATCAACATCATCAATCCATCCATCTTATTTACACTTTGTTGTTATTCAAGTCAGCCCGAAAGAAAATTACCCCTTGAAAAAAGAGGGCCCAAAGGTATATTATGTGTTGTTGCTGAATGAATGGACAAATATTTTTTTTGGATGCAACCAAATGTACTGCAGCAGCAGAGTGAGTAATACTTTCACAATATTATAACATGAGGGAAAGAAAGGAGTGAGAAATACATGCAAAAAGCCGACAGAACAAACAAATTAAGGATGATGATGAGCAGATAATCTGTAAAATCTACACCCTTTTAGTCACCCTCATCTTCCCTTTTACAGTCAACGGAGATGAAGCCGCTATATACGCTGCTAGTGAGAGAGGAAAGTCGTATTGTAGAAGTGGCTGTTTTGTGGTGGTGTAATTAAAGGCTTTACAAATTCATGGGTTTTCATTATCGTTATTATTATTATGATTACCTTACAATCTTTGCCTTACTGCTTGCTCTATCATTCAGTTGGCTGTACCATCTCTATATATACTGCAATTTGGACAATGATTACAATGTACGTCTTTGTATGCTTTGTTGTACTTATTTATTAGCTGCGAGCTCATTTTCCACACAAACGGTGTGTATAATGTATCGACTCTATCTCAGCAGTTGTTCCTCAAATGGGCATGTCCACATTATTTATCGCCATCACCAGAGAGCAAAGCTTTATTCCGAGCAATTAAATGTCTCTTTTTAAGTGAAGGTTTGCACTCGACCGTCATCATCAGCATAATCGTTGTTGCACTGCATTTATTCCTTCTAATATGCAAATATATGTATACCCAAACAAACAAATGGTCATTTCCTGTCCTTCTTGCTGTCAGTCAAAATAACCCATCCTTAAAAAATAAATCAAACAAACCCGTAAAAAATACACACAAGTATCACGTCACAGTCAGACAAAAGAGGAGGCAGCAGCGAAAGATACACAAACACACATCATCAGACACTATCATCATCATCCTCACTGCCATTAAGCCACTTGTAAAGAGTTTAAGCTTTCAGAGTGACCAAAAAATTGTAATGCGCTCCTCTTCAAGGAAATTCAGGACAAATCTAACTGTTCCAAAAGTGCAGCCGCAGCAGCATCAACACAATAACAACAATAATAATTATTATTGTGCACAACAGCCTAAACTAAACTCAGATAAACTATGTACGTCTACGAAATCCTGTTTCTTTAGAAAAAAGTAGGAGAAAAAAGTTCAAAGCGCATTATGTTATAACTATTCCCATTATCTTTTATGCAATTTCTTTATTCTTCTTCTTCTTCGTATTTTTTACTACTTACTTATTTACTTGCAAAGCAACTTTTATCCGAGTGAAGTGATCCCAGATCCCACAAGAGAGAAGAAATGAAAACGCATCATAATATTATTGTAACCGCACAAAAAATGAAAAAGTCCCTGATGGCCTTAATGACTTACGGCAGCTTTATAGCGCAGACACTACACGGCCAATATAGAATTACCGAAAAAAACAAAGGGCTGATCTATGTCTGGTGCAGCTTGCAACAAAGTTAGAGAGGTAAATGTACAGGCAAAGTTTAGACAAAGACCCACATACGCGCAGGTAAGTACTTTTTCAGTGCAGCAACGGCAGTAATAACTCCAATAATATGGCAATTTGCAAAAGAGCGATATATGTCACCTTTCACCTCTCTCATCATATCCATCGGCTTTATAAGGTATTATGAAGCTCCTCGACCACCTGTTTTGGTGCTCCCTGCTTCTGTAAAATGCAATCTTGAAGACTCGGTTAGTCGTGGTAAAACTTACTGGGTATTACTCAATTTTTCATTTGTGTCTTTCCCTTCTTAGTACATTCTTCCATATTCCTCAAAATAATAAAAAATCTCCGCCAGCTATAGTACAGGTTACATTACATTGCATTTGTTATAGGTATTTGAAAAACTTATTTCATGCTACATAAAATTCGACGGTAATTAGAAAATCGGCAACTTCTAGTTTTTTTAAAAGACCGTATTTCTAACGTCACAACCACACGATCATCATCATCATCTAACTGTCATCATGGTCCTTATTCTCTATATACTTATGTGCTGGCTAGATGCTGATGAATGACACTTGAATAGATATACTCACACTCCTCCTCCCTATATCCGATGTCTGAGAAGTATTTAGTTTAGTTTAATCTTTGATACAAACTCACATGCGTACATTTGATACCAACAACCCAATTTGACAATTAAGTGTGTCCTTTAGGTGTCTTTCTATTGTATTGAGCACAATATACCGCTTCTCTTTATCATGGTTGCATTAAATTAATCTAAAGGAAAGGAATGTCATCGTCGTGGCTCGAGTGACTGACTAACATATTTTGATTTTCTTGTTGGATTAAGGAAGGGAGAGCGGCGGTCTGTTCAATGAGAAAAATATGCAAAGTAAAAACAGGAATCATGGAAGAATAAAAAACATTACTATGCTCTCACTTCTTGATAACTAATGACCGTAGAATTATTTTTCAAATGTGGTTTCTCCGTTGTTCCTTTGCGCTTTCCTTTAATAATCGTCGCTTTTAAACTGCATGTGACCTGGCCCCCAATTTTTAAGCCAAGTTGTTGCGCTCAGAGCTGGTAGCATCTTTTGAATGGATTCAGTATTCATATTATTCAGTAAAGCGTCTGCTTTTCATTGTATTGTCATTGTAAATTTTGTAAAGGAAGAAATAAATCTACATAAAAATGCATAATGTCAATTCAAAGGATAATGCGTATGGCTATCCTACATGACGCATCGGATGGGAATGACGCACCTAATTTTTCTAATGAGGCTCTTCTCTTTCTAACCGCAACTTTAAAATAGTCAGGAGTGAAAAAAAGTTGTTCTTTTTACGGTGTTGCCCGAAACATACAGTAGCTGTTTACATTATTTAATGACGATCCTCAACCTATTCTGCCGGTTTACAATACAGCATTACAATAGCACAATGCATGATATAGGCTTCAGCGTATTAGTAAAAATGTTGTTGGTTTTATAAAGTTGTGTACGCAGCGCAGTGCTCAGAGAGAGCAACCTCACCCTTTCCGTGCATACAAATGATCGGAACAAGAACATCAACGGGAAAAGAGATAATTCGATCATTTTGCGATATAATTGGTCACTCGGTAGTAAAACTGCAAACAATCATGCTGTTTTTTCTCGTTACGTTTTTTTGTTTGTTCAGACAGAGGCAAAGTCAAGTAACTTGTGCTCTCACATGATGACTTTCAGTAGTTGTTGCCTTGTTGGTTAACACTGATGACTGCTGTGCTGTTGTGACTGTGAACGTGGATACAAGGCTGTTCGATGACTAAAGGGGAATGAAGTGGACTAGTTTAATGTTGTTTTATGTGCGTTCAAAGCTAATATAATGTTCATATAAACAACTGTAAATAATAATAACTAATTGCAGCTAATGGCACACTGCCGGGATTCCACCTCAATCGCGGAGGGACTACTGCTGGGAAAATATTTGTTGTATAATAAAGTTGGAAAAACAGGGTAATAGTATGCGAACTAATAATAATGATGATGCATATACTATTTGCATGATATACAGTGGATAGTGGAATTCTACTTATGAATATATATTACATAGTCTCCTTTTCCGGATACGATGCAATATTACCTAACACCTTGCACAAATATGTAATGGCAAAAAGAGTAATATTTATGGCACACATTACATACCACATCGCATACCACGACATGCATGCATGCACCTATACCTATGTATTAGATTTACTGGTAATGCTGAAATATTTTATTCCGTTTTTGATTCATGAAAGATGTGTATGATAAAACACTCCTAAGTGTGAGGATTTTGCTGTTCCTCTCCTTTGGTGAAAATTGAGAAAATAGGAAGCGAAATATTGTACTTAGGTATTGTATTCCGAGTATTCTGTTTACTTTTACACGAGATTGTAGAATGTGTTCACCTAAATGGCTGACATACGTCAGGAGTTTATGTATTCATAATGATGTACACTGCATATAATATAGAGCAAAAGTACATTAGTAGGTAGATGTTGGGTTCTTCTAAATAATTGCTATAAATTGGCCGGCAAAGTTACATCAATCACGTTATGCAATGCAACACGTTACACGTTGTTACCGTGAAATGGCTTAAATAAAAAATACCACTCATGTATTATGCCAGCAAGCAGAAATACCTTACGCATCTTTCTACTCTGTACAGGGAACGGACGGAATTTATTATTAAAATTGTATCAAGCGGAAATAGCCACGAAGACTGCGTAGTTTTAAGCCTTATTCAGATAAGCATCAACATTGCTTTCTTTTTCCTTGTGCTCATGAATCGTAACCATCATTTGACGATTTTACTGCTACCTTTTCGTTTTATATAATATTTCACAACGATAATAAATAAAAATAATGCAACATATTTCAATGCCAGTGCTTTACCATTCTCCGCTACACATCATGGTGTATTTTTGTAGTACAAAGATGTGGAAGTTGTGACATAATGCACGTAGCTATTGAGGTAGAAGAAGGAAACAAGTACAAAGTAGCAAATTTTTACCTAAAACAGACTAAACACAGTGAAAAAACTTTAGCCATTCTGCACCTGTATTCTTTGTTCAAAACGCTGAATTTTCCAACTCCACAACCAAAAAAACGCCTGTCTAAAAATCAACATAAATCACTATCCACATACTCGCGTCCGTTCACGAGTTTTTCGTATTGCATACACACGCTGTGCAACTGCACTGCACCATATACCGTCATTGAATATTTTACACGCTCACTCCTCGACCAACCGACCGACAATTATGCAAATCAGTAAAAAAGTAACAACTACTATCCTGAACATAAACGTTGAATTTATATAAGTAAACCTATTGCTAATCTTTTCATCATTAATTCAAATCCACTCTCTTTGTAGGAAATAATTTTGAGCAGAATATGCTCAAGAACAAGCTTATAGGGCATCATCTAAAAGTATGATAAATGCATTTATACCGTACAGGAAATATTAAATAGCTTGTTGTTTTAAGGATGCATTAATCTGAAACTTTGTGAAAAAGCAGAAAATATTTTATCATGAAAATATGCACAGTAACAATGCACCTAATGTCTATATCGTGTGAATGCATGGCAAAAAAATTAAACTTAAATTCGCCTCAAGTCAAAGTTTTAATTTCCCGACGCATGTGCATATTTATACATGGAGCTTTATGATATGTAATAAAAACCATTGCACGCACGAACTGAGAGAAAGACTACAATAGTATATAAAATAACAGAACTCAGGCCAATTCACTTCTACTGGATCTGTTGAAGAGGTGTGAAACCATTTATGCTGCGTAAATATGTAACATCTTCATTAGAACGGGTTGTCTCAAGTTACTCCGTGGACTCAGTCCGAAGACCGTGGAGCTTATCTTGATTACTACATACCGACGTAGGTAGACACAAATTCCAGAATTTTGAAGTAATCATACCTGATTGTTTCAAGGCTTTATGATTATGATAATCTAGTCGAGGAGCACCTATTTTGATATGTCACGCTGTCCTCTATGCATATAAGCTGAAATCGAAGCATTAAATTGTCGGACAATTTAAGCCATGACGTAGTTTTACTAAAATAAAATGATCAATAGAGTATGTGCACTCCGTGTTATGTCAAAATCGAAGAAAGACGACCACGAGGGTTCTCGCAGACAAGCACGATTAAATTGTGACTTGCAATTAAAGACTTTAATGTGGACAGGAATATATAATTGTACCTATAAACAATTGTGTGGAGAAAACACTTTGCCAATGTGCTAACCTTTACCAACCACACGGTATTTATGCTATTTGTGCGTCTATCTTTGAGACTCATAATTTATCCATTGCATATAACAATTATGAACACATAATGTGTACTCACGTACCTGTATGTCATTGCTAATGTAGGTATATTACACCCTCCCATGATATAAAATTTTGCGTCATTTCTTTAGTTTTCCGAGAAAACCAGAAAGCAAACTCATCGCTGTACGCAAAAAAGCTACTTGAATGCTACAGTTATTTTAGTGAAGTGTTGCCTTGTAATAGTAGTAATAATATGCATGCGTAATATTTCTCAGCCGTAATAGTATCACCCTCATTTCAACATAAAGTCGTCATACGCGATTACGGAAAAAACAATTTACTGCATTCCTAGCTTCACAGGGAGCAGACGGCAGAAGAGGAACGAGGGAGCGGATATGGTTTAGGTCGGTCATGAGAAACTTTAAATTAATTACCCATAGTGCTGCAACATGGACGATAAAAAATAATGTATCAGTCATCTTCTTACGCCCAATCTCAACTACCACGCACCGCAATGAAATGACGGTAGACAACGACAGATATCTGCAGCGTTGATAAAATATTAGTTATTTTCTTCCACGGGCTTTACCGTATATGAACTGCAACTACAGCTGCATTACGTCAAAATAAGTGACTTGATAAAACAAAAGTAAAAATATACCAACGTAATTACTCGGCTGTGTACCAAGTGGATTTTTTCCCTCTGACTACACCGATTATGGTCATAATTCAGAGATAAAATACTATATACCTATACATAATACCCATGTGTCCAATCAAAAATGATAGCAATATAAGTAAATTTTATTAAAAATATTTCTAAAAAATGAGTATTAATCCTCTTCAGACATAGTCTTCTGTTGATTGCAAAGCGACGATTGAAATGACAATCAAAGTCCTGACAATAACAGAGATAAAATAAATATTTGCATATGGAATTCTTTGATTAATAAATCCGTAAATCCTTTCCCATTTCCCAGTGGACTTTTAAACAATCAACTTGAGAGTAGATTTGATGTGGAAGGGAGAAACAATACGTTATTTACATTGTTGTTGACTGCATTATAAGAATGTCCAAGAATCTACAGTAAACTATGTCGGTAGCATTCTCCACCTTACAATTAAACCAATAATATTACCTCTCCATCCCATGAATAACAATGCGCTGGTAAGCAAACTGGGATATTGTCAAGAATGAATGTTTACTTTATATCTAGCCATTCAAGCAATCAGGGTGCATTATTATCGCATTCTAGTATTATCGACTGTCTCAAGTCTCAAGACTACGCGTCTTGCAAAGTTACGTGTGACAAGTGATGAACTCTTGACAATATTAACACGGTAGCAAATCACACAGAAGGCACATGAAGTGTTCTCGTTACTGCTGCACACATACCGCATTGTTACAAACGAATCGGATCACATCAGCACTATAAAAGTAAATGAACATATTACAAGCGCACATCATGACCCGCGGAGGCGCATAGTATCATTCTCATCTTTTTACCGTCATCAACATCATCATCATCCCAACACACTTACTGTTTATAATGTTTATGTGTAATGTTCGTGGCGCCCAGCATGAAAAATAATATTATTCATTCCGGACAACCATGCAATCCTTAGATAAATCTTTATTAAGAACACTTGGCGAAGAGAATGCAATAAAAAGTTTGATTGTTGTTCGAACGTCATCAAGACAGGCACGCTAACGTTTGTCTCTGCATTTGCCAGCGCCAGAGAGATACAATCCGCAAAGTTCACCAAATCGAACTACTGCAGCGAGAATGAAGATGACGTGCCCGGGCATGATGGGATTAAGCCAAACAAACGAGTATCACTTGTTGACAGCAGCATCCAAAACATAAAATCTAATGACATTGAAATGACAGCACACATAATAGTACAATGGCATGGTGTGGTGATCGGTGTTGGACATGGTGAAAGGTTCATCGTTCATCGGTAGCGAGTTCTTTGTGGAAAGTTTCATACCAGAGGTTTAACATTTTACACAGGTACGGACTGTGAAATGTGAAATGGATGAATATTATGATTATACCTGAGAATTATTATGATTCGCCTTCCTTTGATATCAACATGAGCTCGACGGAATCCGTGTGATCCCACTACGCATGACTAGTCAAATAAGTTTGGGGCAAACGTAATCGTGGATAAAAAACAAAGAGCATTCACAATGCACATACGATTGAAACGGAAATATTTTCGCCTATTTGCTAACTATTATGTTACATAAGAACAACTTGGGTTCACAAGCAAGTCGATCCAATTAAGCCAATTATTATCATCATGTGTGAGGCAAATAAACTTGATTATTTTGTTGTTGAGGTTGACCACGTCTCTCCTGACACCACATGTCAAGAAGTGTACCCACAAAATTCTCCTCTTCTTTTCTTTCGAACATGGTCGATTTTCGTTTTAGGCTTCACAGAAAAATGCAGATGAGTTCCCGAAGCCATAAAAATATTAACGACAAAACATGTCAAAGGTCGCATTTGATGGGTATTAATTAAAAGGATTGTGGTGCCAACTTGTAAAGTGCAGAAACTTTTTTTTTGGCAAACGGTAGTTTAGCCAAACCATATTTTACTTTTGACATTTATCACCTGCACCACAGTCGAATCTTCACAGGTTTACGTGCTGCATTGTGTTTGGAATTCGATCTTGCACAAGCAAACCAGAATTAAGAAGTTCGACAAGGTCTCTAACATCAACCTATTTAACTACTCGTATCTTTAAATTAATAATTAATATCTACCTGCAACAAACATAGAAAAATCAAAATCTCCGCCTTTATGGTATGCACTATTTGCTGTATTTCTAAACAGCACAGTAATGAAAATGCTAAGCATTGAAGTGGCATGCGCATATTATTTGTTTCGACAAAATGCCCTCCGTAGTGACGTAGTGATGATAATGATGATTCATTTCATTATAATTTCGTCCTCTAAAGTCGTTTCTGTAGAATGAAGTGCATACCATATCTCATTCCCGTCCGAATGTAATCGTTCTAAAAAATAGGTTTCCGTCTGGCTGACCCATAGCAATCACATCACTCCGACAGCAATAAAAATATAAACAGTTTACCACATCGCTGCCGCGCCGACCCTGACCACATATTTTACGGGTTAAAACAAGTAACATAAATTCTGCAAAGCAAATAACAATAAATGCACCTTTTGTGTACTCTGGCTTACAATATTCCAATGCACTGAATTTTATCTGCATTTTTTAAAAACAAACCGCGACTGCCAAGTGCATGGTCAATTTTATTACTTCTTCTCACCACCACCGGAAATTTAAGAAAATGAGGACCTTACATGCTGCAGCAATATAAAACTATAAAAAAGACAACAATGGTGTGATGTAACCTCTTACGTACCGAGACATGCAAAAAATGAACGTGTTACAGTCTACATTATATTACGATGCACACCATTATCATCATATTATCGTCATTATTATCAAATTGTATCACCACTTTACAATTTTTACTTATAAAGTTTTGTGGGTCAGTGCTTTGGCTTTCCGTAGAAGAGGCTAACACGAGGCACATTTTCTAGGTATGGGCAATTTTAAAAAATAAAGTAAAACAGAGATTTCATCTGAACGGGATTCGATTATTATTCTTATTATGCGATACATAGTGTAAGCAACTGATGATATGACCACTTCGCGTCATCAACATCATCAGCGTGATCATCAGGATGATCACGGTGAGCTAATAAAGATCAACGAGGGTAAATAGGCCATCTCACGTTAATGGATTTTTCAGTACATGCGACAGGGTAACTGATTTGTGAGTATTTAAGCAAACAAGATTTTTATGACGAAACAACACGAAAAAAAGTTTCAATTCAGCAGCAACAAATCCTAATTGCTTTCCTTGTAATGCACATTCTTGGGCAGCAGCGGTGAAGCCAACAACAATAATTTCATAAGCAAAAACAAAAATTTTCATGGACGAAGAAAAACATTCATTTATAGAGCCGCATGATGTTACAAGATCAGTGTGATTACATACATGCGCGGCGTGTGAAAAAGGATGAGTGACTTCACCCATTTAACTGCTCATTATGAACGGTCTTTTCACCCGAAAGCTGTTGTTACAATAATTATTGAGGAGTTTTTGTCAGTGTCAAGCCGCACCGATAAGGAACCTAATATTTTAAAATCTCGATATCATGAGCCATATGAACCCAACGCACAAAAGGAAACATTGAAAAAGTTGAAGTAGGTATATGCCTTACATTTATATGTCTACTGATGTGAGAACAGAAGTGACTAGTGACTAACGAGCAAGCCAGTAATGAGGATTAGGTAATGCGATGCGATATTAAACGCTGAAAAACAACAGGACCAGACTGATTTAAAGCCCTGCACGTTCTTTTGTGTTCATAAAGTAGAGTAAAAGCACGTAATAAATTGTAACAAAATCCAGGAACTCGGCTCATCGCGAAACGTTCAAGGGAACAAAGATAATGTATTGACCATGCTGTCTTTACAAAAGAAACACAAGTTGTTTTGTTACAAGAATGTGCAACAAAGGCAACGACGAAAACTGATTGTTTTCCTTCATTGCTCAGCAAATTGCTGTTCCTGGTACATAACGTAGGTATAAATGCTTGAAATTTTGAGGCTCTTCTCTGGCAATGATCGGTTCCTTCCATACCTGTCAATCCGACATTATGTTTCAACAGTTTTATGTTATAGTTTAATGATTCATTTCAACACGGTACCTATATGGGTTAGCAAGTACTTATGAAATTACATTCAGAAAGAGTACAACTGAACTGACAAAACGAACTATATAGTTTCCTGTTTGTTGGCTAGCAAAATTATTATTATTATTATTTGAATGAGCTTATGACATAACGGAAAGTCAGCGATTTCTTGGTTTCTTTATGACTTTTTCATTTTGAGAATTATGATCCAAACAGGAAATAGGTAATATACTTATGATGATGCGTTATTTGTATAAAACTTTTTGCGTAACCAGTTGTCAATTTTTTTAGCCCTGCTTATTTCACCCAGACATGATGAAAGCATTATAATATATTATTGATAGCTTATACGCAGGTATGATTCTGTCTCTTTTTTGTCTTTTTTCCGTCCTTCTTTCGCGTCATTAGATCCAGTTATTGTATATCTTTTATATACTGATCTCTTTATGGCAGTACACACTACACACAAAAGTTTTTTTTCGAAACTTGATTCAATTCAGTTGAAAAAACAGGGCAATAATACCTATCTCCCCAACAGGCTGCTGATAATGTAGTACCTACTCATCACCCATAAGTACATTGTCTACTGTAGAATGGTGATATATGGTACGAACCATAACCAGACAATTCCCAATTTTTTATCAGAAATTCGCCAAGTCATGATATTACAAGTGATTGTGAATATTTGGGAATTTAATAATAATGTACACCACACATTATGTACTTGCGAGAAGCTTTAGAAGAACTCAGCCTTTATTTCTTTCTTTCTTTATCTTTCCCATCTATTCACCTCTTCTCCACAAAAAGCTTTTTCAAGTCGCTTCTGCCACTGATCAGAATACACTTTAGAAAGAAAGCTGAATCATACCACGACGACGACGATGAGGAGGAGGTATGTATGTACTTACGTAATAAAAAAGAGGAAAAAACTGAAAAAGTAAGGTACTTATTGGTTTAAGACGAAGAAATCCATGCATTCATCAGCAGCATCATGATCATCTTTCAATACATTATATTGGGCATACAAGAGTACAGTAATATTTTCCTTACAAAGTTGTACAAAGTTCAATTGAGGGAGAGAGAGAGAGGAGCAAGTCTTTTGAGTCAATCATCATTACTCGTGAGTGATCCTTGCTCGCGGTTCCCACAGAAAGTCAGTAAAATGAAGCACCAACAGCAGTAAAATGCTTTATATAAGTAGCTATATAACAAAATGAGAGGGTGGCTCTGGTGGTGGTAGATCGCAGTCAGTTGACTGATCCTGTGTACTTATCGAATGGATATATATTATTACCTACGAGCGAACCAAAAGGAACGTATCATAAGAATTCTCTTTGTGTGTGCAACATTCGTCTTTTATTTGCCATTATTACCACCACCACTAACCATACCACCACAGGAGTAGTAGCAGCAAACTGCAATAAAATCACACGTAAGAGGTTTTCCATTTATCCTTTAAGTAGCTATATATATTCTAACTGTTACTTTCCGCACAAGTTGAGAAGACTATGCATTCATACTAGTATAGATAGGCTTATTGCTTATTATTATACATACGTAACGTGGTATACACATACATACGCAAAAACGCAACATTACGTATTGATACGAACACTATCATTATCCGTCAAACAGTTGAACATATATAGTTTTTGTTACCTATATACCCCTTTTCTCCTCCTCTTTATCATCAGCAACAACAACGAGAAAAGGGAGGTTGGAAAAAACAAAACATTTTTCAAAAGAGTGCATCAGTCAGACAGTTCAGTCTTCTGCCTTCTTCTGTCTATACATGCATATTATTACATCGACAAGGTCATCCGCCTGTCTATCTCTGCGCCTGCTTGAACTAAACAAATGGATCAAACTACAGCTATTCCACTAAGTACACAAAAATTATCGTGCATATAAAAACTTTTTGTGTGTATTTTGTAGTCGTATTTAGAGCAATCACACCACCGTGTAAACTGATAATAATAAAATGCCATGATGGTGCAGTATTGGTTCGTGGTGGTGGTGGTATACTGCCATGTGTGTGTATTTTTCCATTATGCAACAGAGCAATTTATTTTTTTACGAATGGAAATATGCTTATAATGTATGTAGTCACCTATTTACTTGTGTGACTGAGCTGTAAATCGGCCCTGTTTTGTTTGATCGGGTAACACCGGTACCTTACTTTTTCTTTAGGACAACCAAAAATGTCGGTGAGCAATTTACTCCGGACGTGTAAGATGACAAGTAGGTATCCTAAATACCATATACCGTACGCGAGTGTATGTACCCATGTGGTAATGATGACGATGCTGCTACTAAAACAGGGATAATTACACCTAGCTGGGATACTACTCCCACGAACTTCCATTTCAAATTTGTCAGTGACAGATGCAGCAACAACCCTAATAATCATACCTTAATCTTTTGCATTATCTCTTACTGTATAATACGTTTCTGAAATCATCCATGCAGGAAAAAAACAGTATCATTCCCAAGTTCAAAATATTTTTTTAATCAAGGTGTCATTTGTACCTACGAGTATGTTATACATATCCCACCAACTCTAAAATAATATGTCATGTTACATAATATGTTACTTGACTCCCACCACCACCACCTACAGCAGGCCTGAAAAAAGGCCAAAGACGCAAAGAAATATTATGCAACTTATGATTGTTACGAGCTGCAACGGAGAGTAATGTTTATATAGAATACATGCATTTTTATGTAGAATGATAGAATAACGATCACTATAGGTTCAACACTTTTTTAGGCAAAACCAAACTCCTAATATATCGGAAGTAGGTACGTGTTTCTTTTTCAATATCTGTACATCTTATTTCCTGCTCTTTTACCGTTGATGCATGCGGAATGCATTGGTCCAATGCCAAATAGTAATCTCTGAAATAAACTCAATGCAATGTCCTACGATTTGGGTAACTATTTGATGGAAATTCGAGGCAATTTAAACTGTGTTCTTGCTAAAAAAGAGATGATAACAGACGTGTACAGAAAAAGTCCAGAGCTCAACAAAGAATTTCAATGACCGTTTCATCAAAACTAATCATGATCGATATGAAGTAGCAAATGAAAAGTCAAAGAATGTGAACATTAAAAGGACCTCATATCTCGACCAAATATTTTGAATAAACTATCCATAATAAAAGAATCATCCACTCATCCTCGTTACTTCATACTCATACGACTTGCAAAATAGCCATGAAATCAGATATTCTTTGTATATAATTTACTTACCATATATTATTATTATGATTATTCTTTGCTATTAAAGCTACCGTAAGTATCGTACGAAAACATTACAGAGAATATCAAGTCAATGAAGGAGTCGTTAAAAATGCGTGTTCGCCTGGTCTCCAATCAAAAAATCCTAACCTACCTTATTAAAAATTCGTGCGTTTTCTAACATACTGAAATATGAGCAGGTATAACACTGCATCATATTATATCATACTTCATATCAGGCTTGAATTGTATTGTTGAATTTGAAAACAATTTGACCGGTGAAGGAAAACGAGAAACATGAGGGGGTAATTTACATTATATTATTGCAGAAGAGACACTTTAAACTATGTAAGTAGGTACAACAGGTATTTGATATGTAATTGAAACGCTCAACAGTAGGTACTTACGAGTTTAATATTGCAGTAACGAGGAGGAACTAAGTACCGTTTTCAGCATCACATACATATAATATATCATTATATACAGATAACACTGCAAACACGAAATTAATCATGATGAAGAATCATCATCATCATCATTATTACAATCTTGTGTGTGACTTCAAAGATCACAATCGTCTACAACTAGTCACCCTGATAGGACGGCTAAACAACAGCACAAAAAATCATTATAATGTTCCCAACGAACACAACCGCAATGAAAAAGGGTTTTGATACGTAGAAAATTTTGAAAATTATAAAGCACAAACTTGTTGTAATCATTTCAATTCCGCATAAATGCAAACATGTTGAACCATATTGTTTTTCAAATCTTTAAAACAACCTTCCTGTCTATCTTTACAGTCTCACTCCATATAATTTTCACAATGCCCCCACCAGCAATACTTAAATTACAGCATCCCGGTACATTTTCCAGGTATAATCTTTCTCGTGTAGATTACTTCCAAGTACCTTAATTACAAATTGATTCTGAATACCTGGAAAATCGGAAAATGCCCTGAAATGATGAATTCTACATATGCAATCAGAATCATCCGACCGTACCGCGCCTCATCGTTTCTTTGTTTTATCTTTCTTATTTTTCCTACTCCCTGTCGTGAAATTCGCGTCGGCACAACTGCGCACAACATAAACCACATATTATTTAAAATAAAATATTTTACCAGGTATTACAACCTCAACAGATATTTCATTTGACTATTGTGTAGTATTTATATTGCACCGCTAACGGATTATACGCCCTTCTCTTGGATATATTCAGCATAATATTTTTGATGAAAAATTCTAAATTTGCTATATTTTTAGTATTTCATTTCCTCTTTGCTAACCCCAGTTTTCGTGGTACATTAAGTTTGTACCTCCCATTAAATTATGTCCTTTTCACGGTTATCCTACTGCAAGTTATGATATGATGGGATGACCAGGAAAGTGTTGCATGTATTTATATATCATTTCCTCCTAAAATACAATGCAATTCTTTCATCTTTCTGTCTATGTGAATGTTGTTTATGTCTGCAGAATTTGCGTAAATCTTTTGGCAGAAATCGCCCTTTGTGCAAGTGAATCTGAAATTATGATATGATATACAAGGACATAGGCAGTGGGCAAGAAAACAGCTGCAGTTAATAGCCAGCACGAAAGTACGCAGCAAAAACACCGTTGCTTTCTTTGCACCCAAAAATGCAGATATTTCACAGAAGCAGAAGCCGAAGAAGCCTAAAATATCTCAAACCACGAATGCGTTCAACGTTTATGAATGGGCTTTCAGCAATGAAAGTCAAAAATAGAATAAGATTATATTTCAACTGAAGTATAGATGCATGATCATCATATAAGACAAGGAATGAGAAAGTTAAAGTAAACAGAGTTGGCAATAATTAAACAATACACTTTCCTCCATAACCATTATTCACGATCGTTATTATGATTACGGTTTTGGCGCAGCGGTATATATGGCGGGGTACACGTGAAGCTGCTTATAGGTAGGTGCTCACGTTGAACAGTTCACTTGTTCGCTCCCGGTGGTTCTTACCAAAATATCATACCAAATTAGAAAAAAATAACCAACCATCGCAAACCAACATATGTCATGTCTCGCCGTTTAGTTATATTTAAAGAAAGCGAAGATGCGAGCGTTGTTGTAAAAGCCCTCACACAGAGTTGGGAGCAAAGAGCAGACTAGAGATGCATACATAGCTTAATAGTGCACAATGTGAGAAAGATGTAAAGGCGAGACAAATCTCAGCATGGTTTTTTGTTATGCTCAGAAAGCTGCGGTGCATCTCAAATTCGGTGTTCTTTATCAAAGAGGAAAAATCAAGCAACCACTACGTATAGCAAGGCAATGCATCAGCTCTACTTTATTCCCCATTAAATTCTTTGCGTGTTCCTTTTAAAATTTAATTGTTCCTTATTACGATTATATTATCCCCTTATTCACCATATATAACACTATATTACACATCAGAATCATCATCATCATCATCACCGTCGTCATTCAGAAAAACTGTTTGCAATGCAACCAAGCAAGGAAAAGTGCCACTTTACATAAAGTGTACCACTCTAACCCACACACTTCAAAGGGATAATTGAAGTGGCGGTAAATAAACTGCTCTTCTTACCCACCTATTTGTATCATTGTCTCCCAAAATACTACACACACAGATTGTTGAAATTACTATGTACCCACCTAGATCTCCGTTTCTTTCTCTTGTTTTTATCCCATCTCTCTCATCTCACGTGTGTAAAAATGACAAATGAAATAGGTAAACTCATAAATAAAGAGAAAAGGAAGAGCTCTCTTTCTTCTCTCCCTCTCAGTTGAAAAGCTTCGAAATCCCCTTGTTTTGTTTGAGTACTTGTAGAAAAAAACCGACTTAATTCTCATTTTAATTTTACACTGCTACTACAAGCGTTACAACCGCTTCTTAAATAGCTCTAAACAGCAACAACTATACAATTTATTGCTTCGGAACACACGAGAATAATCGTGTACGTGTGGCGTTGTGTCGATGATGAATCTCATCACCTAAGCCAACGAGCTAGGAGGCAGACTAGTGAGCTAGTACTATTTACTATTATTGCGGCGTCTCCTTGATAAGGGCCTTATTTTTTACTTTTTAAAAGTCAATAATAGAACAGACAATGCAAAAATGCATATAGTTCTCCTTTACAAGGTATGCGCTTCTCTCTCTCCCACGGTCACACTCAACAAATTAAAATAGTCCCCGAGTAAGGTTAACAAAACGCAAATAAATTATGATAATAGAAAAGATTTTTTAGCAGCTTGGCTTGGCTTTACGAGTCAGGCCAATAATAAAAATAAAGCAATAATATATGTATCTATTTATGTCACACATGTAAGCAATCGCCGCAATAAAACAAGTCCCTACTCATTTCATTGAGTTGTACTACACAGTTGACAATAAACATTTGAACAAATCAAGAGCACGTCAAGATGAGCGCCCAAGGAGCCCATAATTCTTCTCTTTTAATTTCAATATCTTCACAAGGATCGCGATTGTGCAGCCACAATAATATGCTGCATAGTCTCCTGTAGATATTTTATAGACTGGTTTTTGTATCTATCAGCATTGCCCACTTTAGAATCTCAACTGGTATCAGTAAAAGTTCTTGAGTAAAAAAGGCGACTAAAGTGATAGTAATTTATGGTCGCGCACACAGGTAGAGAGAACAAAAGTTTAAAATGAAAACTTTTCATGGTGATGTGACACAATTCCCGTTCTTTTTCTGGCCTCTCGTTTTTTCCACATTTATTTCTCCTTTGCGAGACAAGAAGACATTTAGATTACAAGAGTTACATGCCTGAACAAGTTAATTATGAAGAGAGACAAACAGACCGTCTTCATAATGGGGAAAAGAGTAAGACCGCAAATAGCGTTACAATTACAATAATAGGCACTTTTCTGCACTCCACACGGCAAGTGAAACAATATAAATTAATTTACGAAACTTAAGCGACATGGGATACGTACATATATGACGTACATGAGAAAAACATGAGTTACACAAAGGCAGTAAATAATTCTCTAAATAGTATCCCAAGCCACTCCATTTTACAGTGACAAAAGCCAAGTAGCTCTATAAACAATGTTATGTGTGTAATGTCATAACTTCATTTCCCTCTTTTTAATGTGTTTTCTCGGTTGGAGCTCCTCCATGATTTATATAAAACGGTGGCTATATAGGCATACCTTATAATATATTCACATAATATAACGAATGGCAATGACCACTACTGCAACAAAGTAACAGTAAAACCTACCTCATTTCGTACTTCCTATACCAATGAACAATATTACTTTGACAAAGAAGTTCTTTAAAATTAATGGACTATCACAATCTTTTTGCACTTGAAGACAAGGTTGGCTGTTTTCACACTGTCATTTTCTAACTGGAAATCTCCCCATATACCTACATAAGTAATAATGATTCAAAGATATCTTAGCTTAAGATTTAATCTTTTTTAAAGATTTTGTCATTTAAAATAACGAACAGACAACCAGTTTATATATACATATGTATGTAGGTACGACAGGAAAAGTGCATTTCCGCACTGTATCCAATTAAATTTTTTGTACAAGTGGCACTTAAAAATAATATCATATACATATATTCTCGCATTATACTCATGCCTATATTGCATCTAAAAATAAAATGTAAAAAAATATAATAAAAACAGTATACCGTTAGTGTTATGATGATACATAGTGACATTGATGATGATGACCACATATTAAAATTTTATTGTTAAAGTAATTTCATACGTCTCGTTTATCAAATTATGTGTACCATTGGGATAAAAATAGAGAATACACACAGAGAAGTAATGTAAAGGAATTTTACATGCATAATTTTAGTTGTCCGATATATAGATGAAGTGGAATCCTATAAAAACTGAGAGAGAAATAAAAATCGCGATGACATTAGAAAATCTATCTGGATATATGAACTTGGATTAACAACCAACAGCAATAATTCCTGTGTACTTCACACCTGACCGCGAATCATCACCGCCATCAACTCTCACATCATTGAATGATTCCAGACATAAATCAATTGTCAAGTTACGCAGCTCACAAAGAACATCAAAATGAAACATGATACATGTGTGTGTGCGCGCGTAGAATACTAAATAGCCCTCATTAAATCCATCAAACTTATGAGATACATAGCTGAAAAATATCGCAGCGCAGCCCGACTAATGCGTGTTTCACTGCACTCACTCATGTTTACTATTACTGACACGACAAAACTGTACGAGAAAAGTGATCTCGACAAGATCTCGCACTTGATTCCACCCCACAACCTGCCACACACATGCAATACGCATACCTACACACATGGCAGTAGTATAATAGCCTAATAAATATGGAGATAAAAAGGCTCGTGCAAAGAGTTGATACAGAGAAAAGATAATTTCTCATTCCTGGCACATCTCTTTTGTATCCTAATTGCCCCGTTCCCCAATGCACTCTCACACCAGCAGCAGCAGACAGATACGCAGTTTAAAAGGTGATGATCATCATAGTCATAAATCTATTTTGACTTTTCTTTAACTCAGTAAGGTGATATATCTGGGTAATTCCTGCAGTTAATTTCATCACTGGCAATAAGAGTTTTTAAAATGTGTCATTCTTTTTATGCGAATGAGAAAGCATTTATGAGCAATTTTGAATGTCATCTGTATAGGTCATGTATCATCAGCAGATACAGCAGCGTATATTCATTTAATTCACATTACGCAGGCAAACAAACGACCCATTATATAGACTTTCAAGAAGGAAAAAAATGATCATGCTCATGTCAAACGTCAACTTTTCATGATTTAGGATACACAAACTATGCAGTTTACACTTTATTTATGGCAAAGTGACAATCTCTTTTCACTTCAAGAGTGAAAAGTGATAGGCTTGTGAAAGGACAAACCCGTCGTAATTGTAATGTATGAAAGTAGTTTAAGTCAAAACTGGTGCCGTGTAGACGTTCAACCACCAAAATGAAAATCCTGCTTAGGTACTTGATACTCGGTACTCCCACTAACGCACCGTAAAGTAGTGCTATCAATGTTGTGCGAATTTATGGGACTTTTTCCGAAAAGGTTACAAATTGAATTAGAAATGAATTGGATATACCTACATTTAGTCATGATTATATCAGCAAACTGCATGAATCTTCACAAGTATTATGCGTGCAGAATAATTGCAAAAGAATTTACTGAATAGGGGTTGGTCTAGTCTAGACTTTACAATAACTTTTTGTCCGCCTACATATACAACTACACAATGTTTTCACCCTTCATTTCACGTTTCTGTCCGGAATTGTACATGGTAAAAAGTATGCCGGGTGGCGATTACCCTTTATTGTTAGAATTTACCTGCTTCCTTGAAACTCATTGTGAATTCAGGATCAAAAAATGATCTCGTGATAATGTCATGAGTGTGACACCAAAAAATTGCAAACTGTGTATCTGCTACAAAGAATGTATAGTTGCAATGAGAGAAAAGGTTATAGTACTTATATGTAATGATGGGTGATATACGTTATACAATTTTGGAATTGGATTCTCTTTCTACATGAAACGAAATGAAGGAAACATTTCCATAATTTTGAATAAACTGATGAGATCTTCTTCACACCACAATAAAATGAATGATACATGATATATAATGCTAATTTGTTAAGTGAAGGGAAAAAAGACCACTGGGACAACAAATAAGCATTAATTCCTCTGTGCTAAATTTTTTGCACACTTTTGCCATTGCTGACTGAGCGATTGTCATGTTTAGCTGTAAATTATGATAAAAGCGTAATCACATCATCTTCATCATCAGAAAGACCAGCATCATCGTGATGCAACTACCTACATGCATTTATACATGTGTACTTAGGTATAAATAACGACATTCCATAAAGTATTAACGGTTTACTAACACACACACACAAACACTTCTTGGATCTAAATGAGCTTATCTTTTTACTTACCACTCTTTTCTCGTTCCTATCCACCTCATCTGCTTCTTTCTAACGTTTCATTTGACTTAAGAGAGCTAAATTTCTTGTGAGAATTAAATAGCTCGTGCTATTCACACGAACATCACGACACGACAGTGACCGTGTGGTACTTTGTCAACTTTGATTGTGTTGAGCATTGAACACTTTTTGAGCACGCCGGCCGATGAGGACAGAGTAATATATATAGTTAATATACCTACATAGTTGGTGTGCTGCACATATGTCTACTTTAGTTTGTTAGGATAAATGAAACACAAATTGCACAATGCAACTTTGCAAAAAAATAAAATAAAGCAAGCTCATTCATTCAATCATTCATTTTTTCAGCAAGCTCTAGTCAACAAGTTTTTAAAACACTACGCAAAAAGATCCTCCTACTTTAAACATGGGAATGAAAGGAATTTAGGCTAATTCCTGTCTGAACTGAAACAGATGCATAACAACGATAAAGTAATAAACAGGGGCAAAATGCAATCGGTTATCCCAAACCTCTCTCTAAAACGACATTAAGCATTGTAAATCTACTCGAGCATTAACAATAAGCTGCATTAGAGGAAAAGTAAGAGCTAAAACTTTCGGTAACTATATAGCTATAATAATAGTTGCATACACTTTTTAAAAGAAAAAAGACACGTACGTTTTTACGATTAACTGTACCGACTTGTAATATTACGTTTGGCTATATCTATCAACCACAGTGCATGCACTTGCACATTCCACGTAATAAAGTTTAAGAGTATAAAAGATGATAAATCTGAAGGAACGATAATCCTAAAACAATAATATTTATAATTAGCTGCAACGACCAAGGTGGTGGTATAGCATATGGTAGGCGCAAACCTATTAATTTAATGTATTATTACTATCATAATCATGAATCATAATGTTCAATAATAAAATTCAATAATAAATCCGAAAAAGATTAGTCTTTTTTCATTTCGTTTGGGCCATTTACAGTTGAACATGAACAAATAGGATGGAAGCAGTTGTAAATCTTATTGTTAGATAACTGAAAATGAGCACTGCAGTAAATAATGAGTTCACATAATATATATGATGAGCAGTGAGCATACACACACGTACGTAGCGGAGTAGTTGTGAATGGTTTTGTAAAAACGAAAAGATATAAAAACATGCACATACACTCTTGATTGCATTTTAGTTCAGGAATGTTGTTGTAGAGTTGCAAAAACATGCATTCGCAAAGATAATGTTATAAAATGATAATGATCTCGGAGAGTCGTATTAGGAATGGCTGGATGATACCGGCAAAAGATAAAGAATTTTCCCCCGGTATAACATATAACGTTTGAAAAATTCTTAATCCTTATTGCCACATTACATGTATTACTACCGGGTGAAAATTCGTCACAGTTGAAAACACCTAAGGCGAACAAATACAGATTAGCAATGCCTGCCTTCTGATTTGCAAAGGAATTATATAATAGAGAACTCATTCTTATGATGACCGTTGGAAGAGCATCGAGTCAAGTCAAGATCCTCTGTAAATTAGAAAAACCCACAAGAAAAATATTGTTGAGGTAGCGGCAAAAGTAAAGAGGATCCGAGCTGGGTGATGCCCATTTGCTGTTCTTGATTAACTCTTTCCATTAACATAAAAAGATAAATTTTACCATCAAACAAATCATCCAAAACACTGAAAATGATATATGGATTGACAATTATAAGCGTATCTAACTACCTATAGATGATTCTGGTTAACGTAGTGAGGTTGAACATTAAAAGTACCGTCGCATTATATGATAAATATTATTACAGTATTGCCGATGAACTATTCCTTCCTCATCAACTCATTGTCAAAGCGTCACTTCATCAGAAAGAATTACTGATGCATTAACCCAAGTCAGGCAAAGTGACAGTAGCAGAAAGAAAACGTCAGCATGAGTGCAAACATTATGCAATATTGCCACACATTCTCAGCACATGGAATAGGCAGGTAATAATATTAGCAATATTTTCACGAATGTCCCTGACGGGGATAGAACAAGACGAGCACAAACCACCACCACCACCAAAAAGCCTGTTTGCTATTGTTATTGTACTCCTACGATGCGAATAGAACAATACTGTTCAGAGTAGGGTTCTGTGTGAGATCAAGAATTCCAATGTCATTAATCGTTAATTTGGTAGACATGTAGTAATAGTATCGCATGCAGTGCACCATTCTTACCGGTAACACCCCGACAAAACTTATGTAAAAAACAATCCCATTACTTACTGTCAAGCCAGAAAATCCTGTGTTTCACGTTTGTAGCAAACCCATATATATCCTTTCTATAATCATCTTGTGTGCAAAACTTGCATTTATGCTCATATATCTTCATTCGTGTGTACATATGTACTAATATATACATAGGTATTTATTTTTTACATTCACATAAAATGTACTAACGAAATTTATAATAATTTTATAGAAATATAATACGTCACAATTTAGGAACACCTTTCTTTTTAAAAATGAGTCGATTTTAATTCGCCATAAAGTGAGTTTATATCACATATATACATAGCAGGTGTAACAGGAAGATATATCTGTTTAAGTAGCTTCTTTCTGCTAAATACTGTGGAGCACGTTGAGTTATTAAAACGAAACAAGGGTGAAAAATAAATAAAACAGGACTTACTTAGGGATACATAATGTTTAACAGTGAATCGCAATAGTAGAGTGGTATCATCTTGTTTTTTCTGCAAAATGAATCAGTTCCGTGTTGTATAAAACCATTACTCATTTGGCTTAACAATTCAGAAGAGGAACAAGCAGTGCTCTTGGCATTAAAACTTCACACATGTTTTATATAATAATATATATCAGTTTCATGAAGAGATACTTGAACGGATCAAGGCTTCATTTGTTATGTCTTGTAATGTCTGTTTTTGCTAGCAAAACGTACGCGCATGCAACATACCTAATGCGGTATAGGAGTAATTTGCTTTTAATTGTCCGAAATGTATACCTTTGCAAAAACCGAGCAGGGCTTTGCGTGCCTATATAGTTGTGTTTAATACTTTAAGGATAAATTTTGCACGCGTGGTATAAAGTAGAAAAAAAGTTAAAAGCTTATTTTACCCTGACATATTTCAATGGTTTCGGAAAAGTCAAATCCAAGTTCTAATATCATATCACAAATATGACGTTACCTCAGAACAATGATATTTTACGCAAACCTCTGTTTAATGTTTATCTGTATCAATCTTTAAAAATGGGGAGGAAATGCATCCAGGCAGATTAAGGTTCTTTGACTTCTGAAACAAATACCAATATGATAGGGACATATAACACACGAGGACATGTAAAAGGAAGGAAAATACACAAATTATTACTGTTAACAACTTCCATGAACCTCGAATTTGTAGGAGGAGGAGTGGTATCCTAATTCGCAATCATCGTCTTCGTCAAGCATCTGCGCGTAGAATCACAATTTTTGTATAAAAAAAGATAATGTGTCTGAATCAATCTCTTTTACTGTTCAACTGAAATAATTGACTCGTTAAAATTTTCTCCTTCCACTCTCTCCAAATGAACCTCACCACTTGCTATACGTAACTTGAGCAAGGTAACGAAAAGTCTGATATGTCAAGATAATTCCAATATCTTTTGAAACATCGAGCACGCACACATGCTGAAAATCCTGACTCGCATCGCTTGCCGATTTTCTTAACTACTGTTGCTCCTGCTCCTGATAGCGATGATAGCCAAAAAGTCGTAGTATGACGACAAACCGCAAGCCTTCTATTTCATTCTAACAATAGAGGTTCAACCAGTATTGTTTTGCATTGGTTACGCTGAAAAAGATTCCTTTATTTTATATGAATCAAAGACAGACCAATAATGGATGCACCATATAATATTATGTACTACAATTGACAACAAACAAGTACTTGCTACGCAAAAAACATGACTGTTAATTGTATGCAGTACAGCAGACAAGGAAATGCCACAATAGAAAACAATGCAGAGAGATACATCCCCAATCCACGCCTTGAGCTGCAATAGTTGCATTGGTGCATCATTGCATATTTAATTTTATGGTAACGTGTAAACATACAACGTTTCTTTTCACACGGATGTCAGTCCAGTGTCAAGCCCTCTTCCCAATAAAAATCCGATGCTTTCTTAAGAATTCCCAATGCAAGGGTTTCTTTGCACATTTAACGGCACGCGGACATCAACCGGACAGAAGCAAAAGCAACGGAACATTTCTCTCTCTCTCTCTCTCCCTCTTCCTTGTTTTCGTTCATAAATTGGTTTGTATGCTGGTCGGATTTGGAGTTTAAAGAACATTATACCGTGCAACAAAGTGCATGAACAGTAGTACCGAATACTATAGTGTGACTACACAGCACACAGCGCAGAGCAGCATAATAACACAAACTTCCATTTTTAGATAAGAATTCACAAGAAAAAGAATAGGTTTTAATGAAAATCATTGTTGAAATTAAATGCATTATTATTGAAACACACAGGATTTGAAAATAGTCCTCATCTGATTACATGCACAGTGGTATGCACTTGTTCCTGTTCATCATCAGCACCGCATTATCAACAGCATCATCATGACTTGCAAAACATTTCAGCATCTTTCTCCATCCTCTTATCCATAACGAAGAAAACTTGCACGTTCGCTCATAATTTGGTTTGTTTATGTATGCATGCCGGCATTATAATAGTACTGTATCAATACAAGTTCTCACTGAAAATATAGCGGCTATTTATGCATGAAGTGTAAATATTTCCTGTCTACAATACAGTCCCTCCTAAAACCACAATGCATGTAGTTGTGAGAGGAAGCTGGTGACACGATCATTATCGTTCAGAAACGACGAGGAGTGGAAAAGCAGAAACCACCACCGTGTAGACAGGCATAGAGTACAGTAACAGCCTATAAATCCATATAAATAAAATTACAACAATACAAAGTTGCATTGCATTGCTTGGTGAAGAGCAACCAAGTGGGAATTCGCTACTTTTATGGAACCCTCTCATGATCACACGAGTGTTTGTAGTTTTTTTATATGTCCGATATTACTGCTGTGATTACTGTTTCTCGTCCATAGTATAAAAGCAATTAAGCATCTTTATTCTTAAATCCGGTCCATATTAGGGTATCATCATCATTATTGACTCAGATAAAAAGACATTCATGAAATTGCACACTTATACCGAGACCACTTTGTATTGATTAAGTTGGTTCGATGGTGCAAAAACGGAGAAAATATAAATATATTTTTAGTTTTAATATGCTTGCACTTTTAGTTTTCGAGTTTACATTTATTTTTTGTGAGAATGCATTGAAACTCCACTTTTTGCTAGCATCACCATCGGCTCGGCTGCAATAAAAATGTTATGGTTTATCGGTCACCTGTATAGCCTCAAGTCTTTGGATATCTACTCAAGTGTGAAATGAATAGATTGCTTGATTGAACAAAACTATTGGATGCATAAATACATGAATGTAGTTATATATCTACATCTACCATACATCTAGGTATATACCTAATATGTAGTTAGCAACAAGCATGAAAAGTCATAAATTGAGCGGTATCGCATATGCCATTATCTATTCACTAAGAAGTAAATGTGCATTTTTACGGCATTCGACAAATTAGCACTGGTTGTAAATAGCCCGTGGAAAAGTCGGATGTAAATTTATATAAAATACTCGACTTAATGTAGCATTTTGTAAATTTTAACTGTGCAACCAAATTGCAAGAAAATGTCAGTCACTAAATGAATTGATGTAATGTATAATTGTGAGTTCTTTAAAAAAATCAGCTTTGTTATAAACGCATTCAAGAATTATTATGTTGATAAATTTTAGAACGATGCTCGGTTGACTAATTTAAAATGAAACAAATAATCCTTGAAAATGTATTATCAGTCAGTTGGTTAGAAAAGCAACTAGAATCAGTCCCTGTTTCCCAGTACTTTCCAAGCACACTTGAGATTGTGGCATGTTTGAAGTACGGTACAGCAATAAATTATCAGTTTTCTGCTGAATATTTAATATCCTGATCTAATTATCTACGTTTTAAAAATAATGTTATGTTTTACGTACGTGTAGCCCAGACGTTTTAACTAGATATTTACCGCTCTTATAAAAAGGGGGAAATGACACTCGACAATTTCCGTAAACAGAAAAAGACGAAACGACCATTTAAATTTCCATTTAGCACGCAATAACCATCACCAGTGCAGAAGTAATTTCAGTTAAAAAACGGATCTTTTTGTACCGGGATTTTATATAGGTATAGATAGTAGGCGACGGCAAAATAAGCTGCTGCTTCCATATTATACTGCCCTGTGATCTTCAACGCAACATTTTGCTTATCGTACTTGACCTGTCCATATCCTCATGGATCTGGGAGCAGGTTACATTGTCATTCATTAGACATTACTCATTACTTAGTAAATTACGATATAGTACACGTGCAAGTGTAAGTGAGTAATGTTGAACATTCTACACACTACGCACGGTTCTCAGGATCATCATTTAGATATATGGTTCATGAGCATGTGCACATGCATGGTGCATCTTTAACCACTTTTTAAGCGTGATTATTACAACTAAATTTTCTACCCACCCCGACGCATGCACGCGAAAATGCACATAATATTATGATTAAATAAATAAATAATGACATAACTAACTACAATAACGACATGATTCACATAATATACAATCTATAATGGAACTCAGAAATGACTCTTTGCCTCTTTTTTCACACATCACTTTAGGCATTTGAGCGGTGTTCTTGAGTAACGTAAGAAATTATGACGAAGATTAGGTACATAATATTGCTTGAGTGATTTCGAGAGGAAACAGGATAAACATGCAACTGTAGTTAGTTAGTTAGATAGATGATACCCAACACTAACATAGCCATAACACTCATTTCGAGAGAAAAAGAAGAGGAGAAAATATCTCTAATCTCTTTTAACTGTGTTGGCCGGTAGTAGGTTATGTGAGGTAGTGGGTATTTATAAACGTTGCTACTCATTCAGGTTTGCTCACTCACACTCTCTATCAATTTCCATGAAAAACGAAAAATATCGAAGAAAAATACAACTGTACATCTTGTACTTAAAACAACTGCTTTTTTCCTCTTGTAAACTCCAAACACGTACATTAAAACTGCAGTGCAATCATATAAATTAAAACAATACAGCTTGTAAGAAGATAAGCCCAATAAACATTTCATACATTTTCTATTCTCATACGCAAAACTATAATTTTACCTGCCACCGTCTCATTCACCACACAGACTTTTAAATACGTTCGTTTTCCAAACCAGTTAGTGAAAAACCAAAGTGCAAACTTATCTCAATCATATTTTAAATACGCTAATAGTAATAACAATGAAAGAAACGGCTTGCTATAAGATGACGATGGTGATATCCATAATGCCACCCACCCACAACTAACACCATCAATGATATTATCCCGTCGCATATATAGAAATACCACCATCAACGAATTATAACTTTACAATAATATGTACATGGCAGCCGGAATCATTTAATACTTTTCTTGTATTTCTTCTGGTGAAGATGTGTAGATGGGTAAAGAAGTGGCAATTCCTCTTTTTTTAAATACTACAGGGGCAAATTTAGATTTTTCTCAAGTGATAAAATCCTTCCTCCTCCGCATTACCTTGTCAGATTGCTAATATGCGGGCATCGTGATAGTAGCAATTAAAAAGCAAAAAGTAATTTCAGTCTATTTACTAACAATTATAAGAACATATTTGGATAAACACTAGCATTTTAACCAAGAAAACGTACGGTTTAAATTAAGTGTTTGCCACTAGAAAACCATTACCATAAATAGGTACCTTACCTATATAAACTGTCATTTAAAGTGCTTCTCGGGGAAATACAAGAAAAATGCTTCCTTTTTCGCATCAACATCTCATCGTGCCCACCGTGCAACTTTGCAATGTTTATATTATTTATACAAAAGGCTAATAGATAAAATAAAAAAAGTATATAAATGAAATTACTACGATCCTCCCACTCCATCATCAACACATCAAACACGCACACATTGACGGTATGTTACAGATATCGGCAGATAGTTTTGGGTTAGCAGAGAGGGCGAGGGCAACGGCCTGCCTGTTTATGAACCATGATACTCTGCTATATTTATATACCTCCACACATCTCATCATCATCATCATAATGATGATCCTTAAGTTTCGTATAATGTGCCTCCTTCAACCTCTTCTTTCTCTTACACGTATTCTCTCATCCCCCGGCCGAAAAGTAAAAAAAACACCGATCCCGATGAATCAGCGACATATTAAATACCAGAAGCATATCAGCATGAGGGAGGCTGCATCAATTTCGTATCAACAGAACACAATATAAATACGTTTTTAGGCAGCAACACTCATAGATTCTGTTCAGAAGCCAAACATAGCCAAATACGAGATCTAGAGAGCTTTTCTCTCATCTATTGCCAATTGTAAGCCAGCAAGGATTTTTCACGAGGGATGCTGACGCTGCTCTAGCATGGCAGAAAGAAGAACGCCAAAGATCAGGTTGAATTTTTGCTCGTTGCTTGTTCCTTTCTGCTGCTTGCTATAGCTTTCATCCCTCAGCAGCTTCTTGCTTGATAGTACTTACGGTATTTATTTATGTGCATGTAGAAGCAGAAGAAGAAGAAGCTGTAGAAGATGCGCACGTATCATCATGAAACATCGTTTCGTCATACATACTCCCACAATGCAAAACTACCTGTTGGCTCTTCCCGTCTGTTTGCTTTCGTAAACGAAGCACACAGACATGAACGTGAAGCAAGGTAAAGGACAAGGCTGTGCATTCACCGTACTCTAGAAAAAGAGTTGGTAGAGTTTCATCGTACCCTAACATAACACAACAATGATGTTCGTCATCACCACCACCACCGCATAGCTTACTTTTTTAGCGTAGTCCCTGGTAGTAGGCACACACTGTTTATGCACAAGTACCAAGTACAATAACATGCACTGCTCATATGACTGTCAAGGTGCTTGCATAGTTGCCGGTGTAAGCTGAATGGGGCAAGTATTTCCCGTATTATTGCTTCTTTTCTCATCATCGTGGTGTGTATATAGTAAATAAATAAAATGAATGATATGGCAAAATCCCAAGTAAAAATGAAGGAGATGCACTAGCAATGCAACTTTGCAAAATGTGATACACATTATAAGGATTGGCATTGACCATAATAGCAGGCAGGCTGCAGCCCTTTGATCGTATAGAGCACATTCTTACACATTATGCTTACATACTTAACTGTTTTCCCATACAGGTGGAAAAGCACTTGTTTAAAAATCTAGAGAATCACACTTTTCTCTCTCAGTCTCACCGACATCGCTCGGCTACGCAGATCTTCGACAGAGATTTCTCGGTTCTTTATTAAGCACTACCCTTTCACAATTGATATTTATATTGGCTACACCAAACAATACAACTGATGCACACATCTACATAAGGGACCGTCGACATACATTCATTCATTATCAGCTTTTTATATCTGCCAATGTAATAAGACATACATGTACTGCTATACACGATAAAACCGAACAAGCATTACCTATATACATGTAATAAGTAACATGGTGGTTCGTGTACTTCGGATCCTTCAGTTCCATAAGTGACTTTGAACAGTCAAGTACTACGACTATTAGTGGTGAAAGGAAAAGCTCAACTGTCACCAGTGGCTCGTAAAATTATTTCTTCCGACTTTGCCCCAGAAAGTATAACAAGTTACTTGACAAAAGTTTCTATCGGTTTATACTGCAACAAGTACAATACTGCTCTGTGTCAGTGACTGTTTCTAAATATCTGCTACTAAAAAATAGTTGATTTTTTGAAAACAAGTGACAACCGTTAGTAGTAAAATATAACTAATTGATTTGGACTGGACTTTTATTTCTCAATCAAATCGGTGAGACTGATTACAAAATTCCAAACTTGGAGGATATTTACGAAAAGCCGGATTTCTTGAATCTTCGTCGTCGTTCCAACTGACGACGCTTTGAGGTGTTAAACGAGAAGCTTTTTTACAGAAAACAAGTAAGTACCATTTTTGTTTTCCTTTCAACACTAAAACAATAAATTTTAGAACTGTCATTATTTTGCGCGCATGAGCATTAATACCAACACCCATAAAATGTCAAATTACAGACTCATATAGTTTTTGTCTATGTATAATAATTACATGCAAAAATACGAGATAAGTGTCTCCCACTATAAAATGAAACTTTTTCAATGTGTTGGTGAAGACACTAGAAAATAGGCGCGTGTCGCCTCTGGGAGAACAGGAGCGTGTTCCAACAAAGAAGTCATACAGTTTTGCCGACAAGTTTCCTGAGGAGAAAAAATCGTATACGTGAATACACGACATAATGTCTGTCTCTCGAGACTAGAAAGAAACGTTAGGGAAGGTTTATAGAATTCTTTGATATTCTGCGGCGCATGATACATGTACATTTCAATTGATATTACAAGCGGCTTTTAGGATAGGACACCAATTCAACAGGTAATCATAGAATTCATAGTTTTTCTTGATTCGTCAAAGTCAATGCAAAACGTCGGCTCTTATGATGCATCACCACCATCAACCAGATATCAGATATCACTTAACATTAGCTTTAATGTAATACACACAAAATGATAATTTCCAATACTTTGACTACCTAAAGGTTCATATACGGATATTTAGTGACCAGCACTAAATAGTATTTTAAATTCACTCACATTTTTACGAGTTTTTTTTCTGCTGGCCCTACCCTTGATTTCAGTCAGTTGGTAAAAGGTTGAGGCAGGCAAGCCCAAGTTCTGTATTGTACCTGCTCAACAGTCAACAACAAAGCAGCAAAGACTCCGCCACAAGAATCCCAATTACTTACTATAATAGTAATAACGATGATTGCAACAGACTACGGAATGAATTTCATATAGTGGTAGTAATGTGCAACCGGACCGGTCAGATAGCCAACAGCCGTGTTTTCAGTAATAATTCATAACATAACATTTTCAGTATTCCCCAGTGAGGTTCATCATCACGTCGTCACGTACGGAGTGTAGGACAAGGATGGACATGGTCCTATCTCATCGCCAGCTAACATCAGCATCATTATCACGATAAGAAGAACAGTTGTTTTTAAAAATGAGTAAAGCATGTTGCTGCTGTTCTGTACGCAGTTGACCAGTTTAAGAGAGAGAGAAAGAGAAAATCAGGTAGTGCTACAAAGTGCGAATGGTGCATCTGTAATAGTAAATGCACATCAATTGGCGAAATTGTCCGAGATATTTTTTAAAGAAAAAATCTAGCTGTATTACTGGTCCCTGATGTGGTGGTGATAGTAGTAGCAGTAGTAGTATGGGCACTTATGAAATGATTATGAGCATATTATGCCATCATTTTTATTATTAATCATAAATGATTTCACTACCTGAGCAAGCAGAAGTGGCTGCAGTTCACGAGAGAAATCTAGTGAAGTGAACAATTCTTCATCTACAAAATGATTATCCTTTCTACTTCACCATTACTTACTTTACTAATACAGCCACATTCCTGAACAATTTAGTCCTAAAAGGGGACTACTGCTGACTGGGCAAATTTAGCTAGCGGTGCTATGTGCTTGTACCTAAGTATATGAGAAAATGTAACAACATTTCTACGTGTAGGAGCACAAAAGAAGGAAGAGAAGAGCATAATGATCACACTTGAACAGCGCACTATAAAGCAATGAGCAAACCGGGTTGATCTTAATCATTGATGACAATAGATTGTGCTCGTTGCGCCGCACTATTACTATTAGCCATGTTTAGCAGAATAAAAAACTGTGCAAGTGTTTGACGAATGGGCTTTTGGAGTACGCACCAAGAAGAAAAATATGAACTTGTTGGTGGAGTAAATATGAAAAATGTATTACGCCACTGAATTAACTGCGTAAGATGTTGATAATGATAATACAAATGCACACAATCATCATAAATGTTGCAGTTACACGGACAAAACAGAATTATAATGAGTAGAGTAATAATATGTCTCATGGCATTCATGATAGGATCAAAATCATATATTTTTGCTCCTCGTAGACAATTGCCTACAATATATGCCTAGGCACAATTCGCATTGCTACTGTCACTTTACTATGTTATTAGTAGATTCGCTCATCCATTGCGCACTAGTAATAATTTTCGTCCATTAAGAAACAGCGAAGCCTGCTTGCTACTACATCTTACGTGTATCAATCAAGAGCACATTTTTGAATGCAATATAGTGTCATTATCATTACGTGTTAATGGGGACAAGTGAGTGATAACATAACACCTTCAAAATATAAACGCGCTCATATTTTTCGTCCCACGTAATTTGCATTTTTTGGTTTTACATTGCTGCATTGGTAAATTCATCGTTCTCGACTTACTAATGTACATACTTTGAAAGTTTCGGTGGAAAGGTTGGAGAAATGTTTGTCACTTTCGTTGTGCCTCTTTAAAGTCCGTCATGTATGTACAACATAAAATTTTACAAGTTGCCGTTCATTAAAAAATACAAGATGGAAAATCTCAACAGAAAAATATTTTTATGGGATGACTGATTCAAAAAAAATATTTTTGTGTAAATTAAAGGCAATGCTTTTTTCACAATTTAAGTGTACACTTGTTGAAAGTGTGTCATTTAGGCAGTTGTTTGTTATCCAAATGTTCATGTTGTAAAATTTTGCAGTAAAATTGTAGTTAAGATGATAGTCTCATTGTGCCCCCATCATCCATATATAATCGAAAGTAAGACAAAAGATTGCGAATCTAGCTTTCATGATTTGCACTTGCACTGCCTGACTTGTGCATAATATTATTCATGTTAGATTAGGTAGGTAGACTAAAGCAGTCAAGCATAAAGTACACTAACCGCATAGTAAGTATAATGTAGCACATAGGCACACTGGTTTTATATGAATTTAACAGTAATTAGTACAATGATAAATTAAATATACTCAGCATTCCATACCTAAATCTTTACTCTTGCACTAAAATAGGTACGTAAATAAAATCAGAGAGAGAGGAGAGAGCGAGAAGGGAAAAACTACGCGCGTGAAACCAGTAGACAAGTTACAGGAAATAGGAAAACCAAAATGTAACGGGATTACGGTTTCGTTCGACTCTAACTCTAACCAAGTGAGTTGGCTGCTGATACTCTCGCTCCTATGAAGTCTTAATTATTGAAACGACAGGAGGATACATTTCAAGAAGGGAATTTAACAAGAATTTTTATTTATTGTTAAAAACTACAACTTTTCCAAGAACAAAGTACTGTTTTATACATAAAGTAGAATAAATATCGTAATTTCTGTCAGCACTGCTGCGGCGGCGATAGTTGATGATATCATAATCAGTGCACTGAAATGAATATGAGATTAGTATCATATTTTCATTACAACTTCCAGTGCCAGGCTTCCGGATGCCAACAGTGTTTGTGCATCACCTTTTTAATTAAGTTGAATAAAAACAGTTGCTTCGGATTTACAAGTACCTCAAACTAAAGAATCGGTATGATTATTATTCAAAACATAAATTTGCCATCAAGATGAGTGCTTCTTCATAATTTCTTCAACTCTGAAATACTTACGTAGGTAATCAGTATATTATTGTTACATTGTTACACCACCACGTTTCTAACGATGCTGAAAGTGAACTCTTCTTGACTGATGATCATCTTCATTAAATTGCAACGAACAACATTGCAAAGGCGTGACATTATGAGACCAACCCATGAAGAAAAAATTCCGAGTAAAAATTTCCCCAGATCACATACTTACTTCCTTCCGTGTACTCACATAAAACAAGCAAGCGAAGATAAGCACCTTTAAATCCCACTCTTACTCACGTTTGTTCTGCTTCTCACAGAAAATGGGAAAAATACAAAATAAAAATATTTGTGGATGACATCCGAAAAGAAACGTTACTCTAGAAAACGAAATTTGACAGGGAAGAAGGAGAGTATAAAAATTGATACCAAAATTTTCCTTTTGTTATGATCGAATCGGAACGAGACACTGCAATGATAATGGTAGTGTGGTATTGGCATGGCATGTGCATAGTGAACATAAATATAGACTAAGACATGATCTTGAAAGCAGCTATTATTACGATGCGATGATGACGACTTTTGAAAGTACAAACACGTTCCTTTCAATTGCATTACAATTGCAAGTTAAGCAAATCGCAGAGAGGTAGAAACAGGATCATGAAAATTATTACACCGAATCGGCAGCTGTTGCAATTTCTCTCAATCGAATGACTATTTTGTTTTAGAATATGCATCTAAACTGGTACTCCTGAAATAAAAATTCACGACTGAATAAAACTGATCAAATATCACGATCACGATGATGAACATCAGCATTAAAATTTCCGTAGTATCATTGCCTATTGGAATTGTGCAGTATTAGTTTGTATATCTGTTATGTAAAAACTTTGACGGGAAAAAATTGTAGGTAATATTTTTACGAATGTAACTTTGGTTTGTTATATTATATTGTAGGAAATTAACGCAGCAATAAAGTGCATATTTTATTGGTTTCCAATCTTGCAATTTTGCACAGTTGAAGGGAAAAGAAAACAAATTTTTTCATGTTTTATCCTCGCGCGTGTCTGAGTTTATTACTTATTTTACTTCTCCCTACGAAAACAGTAACTCACACATGTACAAAGCTGTTTTGATTCGACCATACTTGATTTGAATTGAAATCATCCAGACAGACAAATTGCTCACTTGTACTGTTTGAATAGGCAAAACACGGCTCCATTCTTTTAAACGCGTAACGACTGTATTGAACGTATACGAATTTTCCTTTTGTCAATTTTCTTCTGCTGTAGGTTTACGCGACACGGTGATGATGATTATCAACACAACAATAACATTGAGTTTTTTTCTCTCTCTTATTCTGCCATTCTTCTCTCCGAGAGAGTCAGCGCACGACCACGATCTGTCGATTTGAATTTTCATCTTATCTCTGGTTTTGTAGGGAATAATATGAAATTAAATCATAAAAGTAAAATAATGAAATGTCCGTACTACTGGGAAGTACTTTTTTATAAAGGCGAGTAAACGTGTAAGTAGGTATTCACAGGGGGATGCATTACTTGAGTAGTGATTATGTAAAGTTAGAAGAGTCGACAGGTATACACGAGCCAAAACGATGAGACGACGAGGCTTTCCTTCATACTTGTCTAGCCGCTGCGCGGAAGAAAAGTTGAATTAAAATGTAAATTCTGTAGAATATGCGGTAGGTCAACATTATTTTGCCAGCTTACTCTAAGATGTCTGCCTTGCCGTGTGAAGATGATACATTTACATAAAATTAATGAGAGTGGGATCGACGATATCCACTGCCATCAAGAAAAAAACAAATGTTTTCAACAAGTCGATATCACCAGAAAAGGAGTGTGTGCGACATAAACTTGCACTGTCCGATAGCTATTAAGTTACATTTTACGACAAAGTTGTGAAATTAGTAGAGCGAGAAATCACTGTCACCCACAACCAGACCATAGAGCAGTATTATAGGTAGATAGATATATACACCACCTCTCTAAACGCTGTACTTGATGACGATTACAAATGATCTTGGATGGATGGAAAATTTTCGTAAGAGATACCTACCTACGACTCTTTCTATATACATTACCATGTTTGCATTCTAGCCAAGAAATCTACTAACAAGCCCTCTTCTGACCTTACATAACTTGTTTCTCGTTTTAACGAAAAGATGAATAGGTAGGTAGATATATACAAAAAAAAGTGGCAATTTGTCGGTATCTCACTCGACACTGTCATCTATCTCATCTCAAATACCTAGATAGAGAGAATAAAGAGACAAACGGGGAGAAAAAAATGCAGGGCATGACATGCAAATAATAATAACAATAATAATAATGACTTGTCCTAGTAAACGCTTCATTTCTACGAAGTTATAATAATGTGCTTAGTCGTCATCACCGTCTTCATCATCTTAGAGCACATGAGAGGTTAACTGTACATCGGTTGGTTGGTCATTTGGTCATCCTCATCGCAAAAATTATCATCATATCGCACTACCTTGCACACTGCGAAAGTTACATCATTAAAGTGGAAGAAAGAAATGCACTGCCGCGTAATAAAACTTAGAATCATCCTCATATCCAGCAAGCGCACAGACACAGATATGCCCACTACTACTGACAATGAGTGGAAGAAGGGTGAGATAGAGAGCATGTAAAACTACGCTAGCCGTGTAAAGATATCAAAGAGATAATCAAAAGCCTACTGAGCCAAGCCAACCTTGTACACCATGATAGCTAGAGATGATGTCTTGAGCTTGATGCGTTCACCATCATCAGAATCATCAAGGGTCACACGCATAGCACGACACGCAGACAATAAAACCATCAACATGCTTTTTCCCTTTATGTTTACGATGCGATGGTCATGATGACGATGGCAAAGTATAAGAAGTAGAAACAGTTCCTTTCGGGCAGTCAACGTTGGTTAGTTGGCCAAAGTGTTGTGTGACGCAGAGTTTTTATTTCGAAATGTCTTGCCACGGTCCTACAATGTAGAAAAGTCTCACCTGCTGACCCTTTCTGCACTTTTTAAACATTTGCCATCATTTTCTCTGTACTCCTCAAGTGGAGCTGACACAGTCAAGTTGGTTGAATGAGGGAAAGAAAATGGACGGAAAATACCAAAACGAACCATTGCTCTTGGGTTTTGTGAATTTGTGCAGAACTTTTGCTCACTCATTGTTGAACTGGTAGCCTAATCATCACCAGCATCACCATATCGTAAGCATGATGTGAATTGCGCATTGGTAAGCGCAAAAAAATATCAAGGGATTTTTTTTGGCGTTGCTGGTTTTAGTACAGGGAAAATGCAAAAACTGCATGGGCATTGGACCAAATAATAATTCGTATTACAAAAAAGCAACCATGAGCATGTTCATATACTCTATATATGTATACTATATAATATTATGCAGACTTTATATTACATAGTTTACACTAATGTCTTGCATTTCTTATGCCACATAAGCACACTAATAAAATAATATAATCCTTTTGGTCAGATATGCGTTGATGAACATACCAAAAAAGAAAGGTGAACTTTCGCGTACAATTGTTTTACACCTTCCACTTTATATACTACCACAAACCATGAATTTTTTGTTTATATTTTCCTCACATTTGCTCCTGATATTTTTTTACTAAAAAATGAAGCTTAGTCTGTTCACAACCGCTTATATAGTTGCTCATCCGAAATTGCAATTTTTTAAATCATATGCTTGTGGATTTGCTTACCTTGAAGGAAAATGAGTTTAACGTTAACATGTTTGAATCATCGGGATGAATGAGACTAAAGAAGAGCAGAGTAAGCTGTAACAACGTGAAAAAGGTCTAGACCTACTTCTCGGTTCATCCCCATATTCACTTATTCACTGTATCGCCTTAATAACATCAAGCAACACAATAACACAACATTCTATTTCTATTTCCAAATCGTTCCTTTTTGTTCATTTTATGAAAACATTATTTGAAACAAACAAGGGAGGAATATGCCATGAAGCGTCTTACAGGAGTGCTGTAAGTAAGTGTTACAAGTATTTAATTCTTACATAAGTTCATTTAAGCATTAAGTAAGTGCTTACCTACATAAATTACGGATGGGAAATCAAGCAAACACCGCCCCTTTTAGCTTAAACACTTACAAAAATATCCTTCTCCACCTCCTTTCCATTTACATTAAAGTGAAAAGTTTATTGCCTTTGTCCACATTCTTTTTTTCTGCCTCTCTCCTTAATAGTCGTCAACTCCCTGACGCAGTGACATTTTTAACATTTTAACATTATGCATTCTACGCATTATCCATAAAAACGGCTCCGTCACACTGAACTCGAGCGTGGTCCGATACAAATACTCATATTATAGTAACCTCATTGTACATATTAGGGTCGGTTGGTAGGCTGGTGAAGAAGAGTACTAGAAATATTATGATTATGAGCTGTTCACATGAATGAATAATTGCTCCCACTTATATGACTAAAACAAAAGTTTTTTTTTCTCTGCTTCGCCATCATCTCTCAGCTACCACATCATTACCGTATGCGGAAAAGTTGCCACTACACAGCTTAAATTTTTTTATTGCATCAGATGCATAAACAAATAAATATGCGTACAGAATCAAACATGCAAAAAAATATTATGAATGAATGACCCGCAGCCGTCACATCCTTTGTCCTAAAAAAGGCTCATCACACAAGTAATACAAGCAGAAAAGGAAAGAGGCATCGTGTAATAAAATAAGTGTTATGAGTATGAAATCCTTTATTCCCATCGTAAAACGTAAAGACGCTGAAATGACCATTTCCTCAGTGGAGAAAACCAAGAATAAAGGTGCCCGGATGCTTCTATCTCTTTTGTTTGAAAGATTTATGTATGCATATTTGTTTTAACACACATAGCTAACACAACTACCACTACTGACACATTTATCTACACCATTGTATTGTGTTCATAGGTCGTTTTTTTGTCTCGCCTTGATTTATTCATAGTGACATGATCGAGTGCCTGTCTGTGTGTGTTTTGCTTATTGTTGTTGATGATGATACAAATGAGTTTCCCACCTTCATTACCGATGATATAAGGGAAAAAGCACAGCTCTCCTTAGCGCTGATTTAAGCTCGTTGTCAGATGAGGTTACTGCGCGGATGACGTTGATTTTATAATGCTACTATTGACATGATACCCTTTCTCCCCTGAGATACTTAATACATTTTAACTTCTTTCAAGACGATGTGTGTGGTTAGTGTAAAAGATATACAGCTTCGCTTATATCCATGCACAGTTTAACCTGATTTAAGGTCACTAGAACCAAAAAACAGTCAAGTTCATTCGGTTGTCAATATTATTACACATTTTTTTCTAGCCCGTCAAAAGTTGTGTACCTATTTGTACTATTAGTGGTCCAGTAAAGATGCACACAGTGCGTTGATGATACTAGCAAATGATGAAGATTTTGATCTGCATCCTGTTTGATATATCACCGTCATAATTTATGGTTTAAGTTTGGTTTTGGTGGGGAGCAACGGGTTCTCTACATTTTTCTCCCTTTGTCAGTAACATGGGGAGCCGCGAAAGAGTAATCAGTAATCATCCCTCGTCTCATTTTTTCCACTAGTTACATAATACACTAATATGAAAAAACAAATTGGAGTTGTGTGTGGCTCCCACATCATTTTTTCTCGGTATAGCTCTAGCATATATTTTTATGACGCATCCCTATGCAATCTCATAATTCTGTCAAATCTATAAGAAAAGGGTTGCCTTGTCATGCCATTATCAAGTTAAATGAGCCAAGCACAAATTATCTGGTATGCATTATTGCGCATAGGTACGCATGATTTTCAACTTGATTTGCCTAAAACAAGAAGACAAAAATAATTTACGTGTGCTTATTTAGCATATATCCATATTCTCTATGACTTGCTATGCATATAATATTATAATGGATAATCAAAGCAAAATAATATATACAATATATTATGCGGTTACGTGCGGTTAATAATAAATATCGGTGTTTGGTAATGGCATTGAAAAAGCACAGTACAATCCGGTGTTAGTATATATCTTACATTTCGTGAACCTACTCGGATACGCAGACAAAAAATAGTGATAAATTCATTCAATGCTACATATTTGCATATTGTGAGCTTATAAAAATCTGAGATACAATGCCCGAGAACTTTTGAATTTAAAGTGTTTACTAGAGTTACCCACTTTGTTCGTGCAAACACAAAAGTCTGTCGACAAAAGTAAATTATGATTTTGGTCTTCCCCAAACGTCCACCTTTGTTGGTTTATGAAGATAACTTGAAACTGGTGTAGGTAACTTAATATAATGGCCATTTGAACTTGAATCCTAGGTATGCATTTATCAATCTATTACAGTTTATATAACGCGTTTTAAAATAATTCGTCCAAAAAAGGGAAAAAAATCTTTCAAGTAAGCAGAAGCTCATCCTTCGTTGGTTCTGTTTGTAGTATATTGTATAACCACTTGTTAAAATCATCAATTATATACAAACTAGATGTCGACAAGCTGTCATGTCAAAGGGCTTATTTTCCGACTTAACGATTTGCCACGTAAATTCTGCTGGCAAATCTCAAGCTTCAATTTAATTTATCACTATATCGTCTTGAATATCTGAATTGTTGAATGAGAAGGCCAATTCACTCAGACAAATAACACCTTTCAATTCCATTAAACCATATAGATACAAACTTGCTCGAATAACATTAGCCATTCTGAATTTTATACTCGCTATAATATGTATGTAGATGTACCGTCGAACATGAATAAATACTTTTCCTGTCAATCAAGATATTTAAGCTGACTACATTGAGCACAGAGCACAAGTTATTTTATTTGATTGTAAAAAACCTTTTTTTTTCATTTTTAATATTTAAAGCAAAGAAGATGCCTTTTCTCGTTTCACACAACGGGACATAAACATCCGTTTTCTCTCATGGTTAAAAACTTTGTTCAAATACGAAAAAGTAATGGTCGCATAATATTTCAATTTCGCCAAGAATAGTTTTACAAGAAAAAGTGTTAGCTTCTGGCTAGCTGTATGCATGAGGAATTTGTAAAAAATTAAGAAAAATGTGTGTTAATATTATCGAGAAATGATCGGAATTCAAAATGCATTCTTGCAAACTTTTGATGAACACAAAGCGAACCCGTATATTATTATTACTTTAGCCATTCTTTGTTTAAAAAAGTGCAGTAACATGTATAGGTAGTTTGATGTATTTTATGGTTTTAAAGCATATTTGTATCTTTTACAATAACAACAATGAAATCCGCAACAATAATCATAAAATGTATAACATAATATGAAAATTCGAGAATAAGTACTTCTTTATGATTATGTTGCGGTAGCAGGCTTGTTGCATCATTTATTATTATCATCCCCATGCATGATATATTGTATCGTTTAATTTGGAGCTAACTTAACTAAGAAAACAGTGCGTCGCATCAGCTCACACGAAGAAGAAGAGGTAATCTGCTAGTCAGCGAAACAGACAGAGGCAGACAGAACGAAGGAAAATTCATTTGCCGATGCAAAAAAAAATCGGTAGTTTACGGTACCTACGTTTTTTTTCAAAGTAAAGAGTGCAGAATGCACACATAATCGCCTCGTCTTTCTCTCTCCCAATTTTGACTTCTCTTATTAAAACGCATGCCGGTTTTGTGCATTTAGCCAGCCAGCAACAAAACGCTTCGCTACAGACAACACAAATAAAAAAATATCCGTACGATGATGATGCATATACATTTTTTGCCAGTTTAAAGTACTGCACTGACAACAAAACTCAAAAATATGGATAATTCATTTACTGGTGTACGTATACAATGTATACTTACTGTAGTAGTTGTACAATCAAAGGAAAGAATGAATAGAGCAACGTAAAACTTGTGGAGGTTTACAATAATATGTTATTACCTATGTATTACGGCTATATAGCCAGTCTTGTGTTGTAATTAGTCTGCTTTAAAGGCGAAGCAGCTTGCACATATTTGTAGATATGTGTATGTAGTAGTAGCAATTATATTATTACGTTATATTATTATTAGAGATGTACCTATTATCGAACATTTGGGTTATATGCAGAGGATGTTTTTAAAAAATTGAAGACTGCTGTTTGTTTCCTTGCTTTTTCTTCGTCAATATCACAAAGAAAAACTGCGAGATTAGCAGCAAACTACTGACCAGTTCGCTACGTTTTTACACGAGCCACGGTGCATAAAAAGCAAACACAGCTAACTAAAAATTCTTTTCATATTTTTCTTTCTCGGAGAGATGGATGGCTGTTGAAAAGTTGTGTTTGTTGTTTTATTACCATTATTGAGCTGTTATATACCTGTCGGTTTGCATGATGGCACATGCACACATTGTTAACCACTGCCATAGTATGTTGAACAATTGCAAGAGTAATAATAACAATAATACTGTTTTTCATTCAATAACAAATTGTGTAGTAAAACTGCATATTTCAAAAATGTACATACGCAAAAAACATGTAAACTATTAGAAAAATAACAAGCTACTATATAACGTTTTCACTTGTTCATAAAGATAACTGACTGTTGTTAAAGGGGAACATCCCATGTAAAACTGGGAAGTTGGAATGATGGCTGAGGTACGCGAAAATCACAAAAAAAGTCCAGTTCCTTTGAAACAATGTAGTTAGTTTGTATGCAGACATGTAACTCAAATCAAAATAATAGTCATATCATATATAATTTTTAGTGTTACAGACGTGGAACGCAGGATACTTCACCTGTCATTATTACCACTCACTCACTCAGACAAAGTAACATATATATTCCTCTATAATTTTGCTCATATGTACAAGTAATATAAACAGACATATATGAATGTATGTGAAGTAAAGAACCGCTGCCTTCCTTTCTTAAACGCTATCTGTCCGAACAAACATAACCTTGAAAAATGTTCAGCATGCGTATTCTTTCCCTTTTCTACAATTCACTCTTTCAGCAGATTTCAGTGAGTTTTTTTCTTCTTCATTTTTAACTTCTCCTATCATCAACGTAATAATGCAAGTGCAAGCTACCATGAAGGAATGGCCACAGAACACCTATATAATAAAATGGTAGAAATGGTTATGCCACCATAACCAACACTTCTGTCAAAATTGACATAATGAAACTGCTAACCGACCAGAGACAACCAAAATCACCACTGTCAGAATGTTATTGTTACACCAACAGTCAAACAAACAACCAGACAAGTTTTTACTATTTCAAAGTTAGTAGATCTAAATCAATCTCCAGCAGTCTATGAAAATACACTCGGTAGTTTTGCCATAAGTAATCTTAATTCTTGTAACGATGCAATCCATGAACCGTACATATTACATATCCATCAGATTTTACCAAAATAGGTGGGTAGAAAATTGTAGAAACTACTCGCTCGCTTGTAAATGGCAATTTTCATTGTATTTTCTTGCGTAGTAGCTACAAAAATACGACAGTTCTGTCTAGTGTAAATGAGTGCAACAGCAGCTTGGTCAGATAGGGATTTGAGATTTTTTTTTAATTTTGAAAATTATGTCTTCGTGTGTTTAAGCATGCCATACCCTATGATTATATTTTTATGTTTTGTAACTCTCAAAGATCTTCAAAAGATTTCCATTGTTGGTGTAAATATAAGAACTCAATAGGTAGTAACAATGCAGGACTGTGAAGAAGTTGTTTTATACGATGATGATCTTCTCGCTGATAAACAACGTGACTACTGGTGCAGTGTGATAATCACCGTAATAGCATCATCATCCTCCTCAGCAATGTTGGAATGCAAAGTATTTTGAATAGGTAGGTGCAATAGATTTGCTTACTTTGTTTAGCTAAATACTATCATCATCTTAAGCGTCAACCGAGTAGGCAAACTAGCTACCATCACATGCTCAATGAAATAAATACAATCACTTTGAGTGAGCATGGAATGTTAAAATGAATGAGTGGGTACTCTGGGGAATTTTTTTTTGCATTGTCAGTATGATTATTAACAACACAAGTTTTTTAGTGGAAAGCGTGAAGCATAAATGATAGCGCCAGGAAGAATTCTCCTCATTCCTATGAACAGCTCTATAAATTCGGTGCTGCTCAATTTAACCCATTGAAGATGTTTTTTGGAAATGTGATAGGTAGCAGGTTCTATTTTTTACTACAAAATATGACAATTTAAAATTTAGATAGGGTAATACCCGTAAGGACAGAACTATAAAGGATATCTCAAGTGAGCTCAAAAACAGCAATGCTGACAAACTTTACGTTATACTTTGGCACGCAATACACATTGATGGCGATAAAAAATATATGTAATAACACTCGGGATATTTGCAACCACTCCTTTAAGATGAGCACACGCTACTTTACCCTACCTCATCAGTAATTTATGCACATGCTGATCTCCCACATCTTCTTTTCCCAGTTAAAATTATCGTCGTCCTTACAACTTTCCGTATACCTTTACAAATGTGTTCATAATTTGAGGCGTATTAGTTTATGATATGATGATAAAAATCTCTTTGAGTCGAATCGAGAGGCTAAAAAAACGAGCTTTTCTATGTAACTGGATTTTAGAAACACTGTTTTCCCTTTCCACTATGCATGGTTACTTTTCTACGGGTTATTCTATTCAAAATGATCATGTTATAAACGTTGAAATAAACGAAAACAGAATCTAACCTCAAGTTTTACATGAGCCAAAATAGTGACTTCAACTGTTAATTTTTACAAAAAGGTTTTCCGTTCGATTTCATGCGTTTTATGTGCAGATAAAGGAATTTTTTTCCTTACGAAAAAAATGTCACATGCTATAGAAAATACAACTTTGAATACATCACGGCACACAAGTTTTTTTTTCTAACTATAACAGTGTATCAATATGCTAAAGTATATGATTTTCATACATGCATGTTGTACAAGTAATTCATCGCCATTTTATTATGAATAATTTCATACAACATATTTAGACTAGTCTTCTTTTTTGCCGTTCTTTTTAGAAAAACAAAATTCCCAAGGAGCCTATTACCGATTTGTACGTACAACTATTTCCATCATGCATGCACTACACACACGCTTTCCACTCGCGTGAAAAGAACAACATATATAGTTTAAAATGCACAAACTTCTCTTCCGCTTCCGTTAGGTTCACATGTGTAATCATCCATGCAGCTTTGAATCTCTTCCAGATATACATACATATAGCACTCAAAATCAAATGCAACCACTACTGAATATTCAACCTAGCGCAGTTTTGTTTTATTCACTGAATTGCACTGAATTGAAGGATGGGGATAAGGAGGAGAAACGTTACGTTAACAATAGGTCGATATAGGCATACTATCATTATTATCATAATATGTGGCATATATGTGTGCAGCTAAGAAAGTGTGCAATACTCGACAATGTTAACTGTCACAACCATTTCTTCCCATGAAGGTTAATAAAGCGCGATAAATCATTACTCCTTTTTTTAAACTGCACCCGACCACAGCAAATTCACGATAACCAGAAAAGATTCAGTGAAACTGTGCCCTGCTCACGAATTTCTATACCGTCTCTGATTCAATGCTCAATAATCTTTTCAGACACTTGTAGGTAATCATGAAATCCTCTGTGTCTGCCGCCTGTCTAAAAAAGATACATAAAATTCGTGTACCATGTCTGAGCCTGTCTTATGCATACCTACTTGCATGGGCATGTCAAAGATGTGTTACACGACTATTTCTAGAAAGTAAACTAAAAAAATCATTTTGTTTTTTTCGTGCAGTAATTAGCATATTATAACTGTCTTGAAATCTGGCGGACTTTCTGATCAACGCTCATATAAGAAATTGTGCTTTTTTTTAAAAAAATGTTATGATTCTATATTTATATTGGCTGTTTTACCGGCGGTCCTAACGTAAACAACCGACTTTAACAAATTCGACGAAATAAGTCTGTACGTTAGAGATGACAGGTGCATGAGATGCATTTATAATATGCATATTATGTGATACAGTGATAAAATGTACGGTAGTATGTTGCGCATACAGGACTATAAACCTTGTTCATTTGGTAGCTAATTTGCTGCTTTAGTACTGATGATGATAAATATAATATTGCGCAGTTTCAATGAACGGATTACTCCCCATTCCCTGAAGGCAAAGAAAACCGATTAACATGCCTGCGCAAATATTGCTACTGCTGACTGAGAACATAAAACAGGGAGCTAGCTCATAGAAAGCTTGTAAATTGAGTTGCAACTTGATGCGTGAATTTATCCCGGTAGCGGTATTCAGCATACATGACACTTGGAGAATTGGAAGCAGTGGTGGTGATGTTAGAATTTTTACTGCATTATTCCGAATAAATTTTTTCAACACATGTGTGTAAGTGCCTGCTGCATGCTGGCTGAACCTATTACTTACCTACATCTATAATGTTATGCGTAATACTTTGTACGCATACCTACACATTCGCATAAATATTGCAATAATGTTTACATGCATAAGCAATAGGAAGTGCAGAAAATCCCCAGGAGCTCCGGTAATACAACGTTACTTTTTTTCTTTATCATTACGTTCATCAGCATCAACATTGGCAATCAAAGTCAAATCAAGTTCGCATAACTTGTATAAAATAATGATGATGGCGCTTGCAATGGCAGCATTACCATAATATCACTGCATACTTTAAAGAGTCGGGATATCCAATCCACACTCAAACTCACATGCTTATACATATGTATATATTAAGATGACAAGCACTACGGATGTGCTTTCTTGACGTTAACCGCAGTTCATTTGCAATAACGTAATATTTTCTGCATACGTTTCAAAATACAATATCATTGCGCGGATTGCTTACTACAGAAGCCGAAAAAAATGTGTTCGGTGCCTGAGGAAAGGCGCCCAATAAACCCTGAAACAGGCAAAATTATCAATGCAAAGAAAAAAAACTTGATTGAATTGATTTTAATCAAAAAGAGCCATAATCTCTCCTATAATATGTACATGTCTATTCAAATTTTCATTTAAAATGTCCCGTTTCTTTCACCCAGTAGATTTTGCACTGAGTTAAAAGTCATTCCACTTTGTACAGTTTTCGTTGTTTTTCCAACAAGATTCCTCAGTTGTGCTGTAACCAAGAATAGCGCTGGTGCCGTGAAAATATGCATGATCTAACGTAAAAAAAGTTTCTATTCACTTCTTTCAGCTGAATCATTCTTTTAACAAAAAAAGCGTCTACGAGAAACTATTTTCCGTAAACTTATACAAATGGGAGACGGTACTGTTCAGATAAGAGAAGAATGACAATAATAATATGTAAACTAAACTGCAGTAGAAGTACTTTGTGTCTCTAATATACCAACAAAGCACGTATATATTTATGATTATTATGTATACACAAGACTAGAATAAACCTAGGTCACGACAATAAGCTCAGTCTTTGGTAGTTCTTGCCGGAGAAGGGTGCATTGAATTTCCTGTAAAAAAATCAATGACAATGGGCAAACTTGACAATAACAAAAGGGAAAAGAGAAGATAAGGAAGCTGAAGAAACCATCTTTCATTTCAGCTCAGTTGACCACGGATTATAGAGTAGACGGTACGGAGCGAGTAATGGATGCCCTCGAATGAACTTTTGGTATACATTACAATACAAAATTCGACTCGAAAAACGTTTGTATATTTTTTCCGTCTTCCTCTCAGCTAAATTACCCAACCTCTTTTCATCCGATTTCGTTTGCAAATTGCAAAAATTTGTCTGTCTATTGCGAGGAAAGTCTACAAAAGCGCAATGCAGCATAAAAAATATGTACAAGTACAAAAAAAGCTATTATTACTCTTTTGTAGTATGCAAGAATACACGAGTTGAGAACAATGTTTGGTTACATTTTACTTTTTTGCTAAAAAAGTAAAGCAAAGTAAAGTAATGCAAAATCATGGAAAAAATATTTTGCCCATTCATTATCTTTACGAGCGTAGTACCTGAAATTCATCATTTTTTTGCAGTGAATCTGACATAAGTTGTACAGATGATGAGAGATACAATTTGTAAAGTATAACGATTGTAGATCCATATTTTATAGTCTTAAGATAGCAGCAGCAGAAGAACCAAGAAACTTTTGGGAGCAAGTATGCATTAAAAAACGGTAATGAGACGGTAGGAAAGCAAAAGCACATGCGCACATCCCTGAACTCTATAATAATAAAAAATAGGAGGTGCTGATGAATGATGAGTTGCTGCTGCTGCTGCTCGACTGTTGTATCTTTATTTCCTTTTCTCTTTCATCATCGTCAAATTTTTCGTGAGCATATCATTTTACACGACATGATGCAAGGCTTATATGAGCTATATACGTTGTCACAGGCCGAACGTCATGTTTATAACCTCAAAATCAGTAAGGTAATGTGAGGACGCGAAATTAAGGGGAATTGAAGAATAACAACAGGGTTGGCAAATATTTTTGAAGGATAAACTTACATACACACATATTTTTCTGTTACATGATACTTCTTTTATTTTCTCACTCTCTCACAAAAATGTCTTATTCAAGCGAAAACCGCAACTGCCTTGTTATTATTTCATCGTACGTTTAAATGCTTGAAATCGTAATTACCTTCCAGAATACGGCGTACTTTTCGTGATTTGCCATTTACGGAATGTCAGGAAAACGAGCAACAATAAAAGTGTTTCATAAAAAATCGCCTCTTTCTCCTTTACATTATCGTTTTCCACTACGTGACATCACACAGAGCCTCACAAATGTACCGTAATCCTTTCTTTGTATCTTCACCAATATTCTTTTTTCAATTCTCGCAACCTAACAAATTATTATTGCTGTGTGAAGCACCTTTGTATATTGCTTTATATTATGACGATCATGATGGTCGTCTCACTCTCTCTCAGCAGGAGAGAATTTTTAGTACAAAAGAGGTTTACCGTCACTCACTACAACCGCGTCATTCACTTTTGTATTATAATATATGAAATAATAATAAGGCATTCTTCGAGGAACGATACGTAAAAGCTTCCCAAAATCGTCACTAGCGTTATTTTGTGACCATTCTTGTAGTTATAATCAGTGTTAGCTGACTTCTCCATGTGTAAATTTACTTGAAAAATGCACTTGCGAATCTATGAAGGAAGGGATTAATAGCTGGAAAAGGCTGATTAACAGTTTGAATTCTACTTACGTTCACTAAAGCCTGACTGATCTAATCAACTACCCCAACAAAGATTACGCTCTTTTAAGTAAAAAGTCCATCGACCGATTATTAGTAATAAAATTTATAATCTGTCTACAGCACATTTATTTGCATGCAGCATAATAATACATATAGTTATGTACGAAATGCTTTAATGTTTCATGTACCAGCAGAGATAGTGTTTCATTAAAATAGCAGAAGAGTGTACAAAACAGGGCACTAAGCCCATAATCACGGTTGCATAAATTGGCCCAACCCAACACTCGGTAACTTTACTCACTCAACCCACATAAAATGCTTAGAGTTTGGGAATACCAAAAGAAAACTTCCGCTGGTTCTCCTTTCTGACAGCTCTACGTTCGAATATTTTATATAAATGAGCGTTTTTAGTACTGGGCACCGTCATATTTTTTTTCTTGACTGCGAATATATAATTATAAGCTACTCATATAGAAATGAATATAATGGAAAACTGTCGGTGGGAGAATTGAAGAAAACGTGAAAAGGCGATTTATGATTGCTGATAAGTACAATAATAAGGAGGCATGTCAAAGGGTAGAAGCATTTATACGGTACAGTAATTGTTATGACTCAATAAAGAAACGAAGACGTGCTATAATCTTATTCATATTTCCTGGAACAACAATGTAATGTAACTGCGTGTATCACTGGCGGTTCAAGAAACGTTCATTATGAGCCATTGTGCATTCTTTAATTTTGTGTGAATATACGGCCAGCAAACGGAGTGAAAAATATGCGCTAGGAATATTGCTGCTGATAATGACAAACAAGCTTATGACACCACCCACCATTGCTCACGGTCCATTACTACCACCATCGTACACGGTATGAGTTTGGACACATTTTATAATAGCTCAATGTAGAGTCTTGCCTGGGCTAAAAATATAAGGTTAAATCGGCCCAGCGATTTTTTTGAGACTGAAATGTAATTGTCAAAGACAGACAAGCGACACGAATTTATATTCCAAAAAGAATATGGTAATTCATAACTAAACTAGATAATGTTACATTTTCCCGTGGGTGCGCTATGCGAATAAGAATGCAGTTCTTGTGTAAAATGCAGTGATTGTTGTCGTTTGAGATTACGAGAGGTTACATAAAGTTTACGTTTATTGTTATTTTTATTTCCTTTCAGAATGAGATTGGAGCCACAATTTACGCTGCTCCCACTGGGCCTAATATGTTTAGCATGTCTAGTGCCAATTCTAGATGCCCAGCGACCCTCAGTGTTATCAGGAGGCGGTCTTCGACCCCTTCTAGGCCTGACACTTCGACAACAACTCCAAGCAGGCCAACCACCAGTTCCCCGTTTTGACTGCAATCCCGAAAGTACTGGTTTTGAACTGGTGACAGGATTTGTTTTCTCTTCCCCTGCCGATCTGCTGGATTCCCAACCTGGCACGTTGATGCTGGCCGACTGTTTAGAGGCATGTCGACTCAACTCTAGCTGCAGAGCTGCCAATTATGAGACAGGCCTTTGTGTACTTTTCAGTGCCGACTCTGATCACCGACCAGGTAAGCATCCCTAAACTTTTTGTTATATTGTATTTTATACAGCTTCCTTTTCATAATCTGCAATCTGTTGAAATGCTGCCTTGCCTTTGCTTTAACTGGTGTTGGTAGTAGAGCAGACTCTCTCAAATAATGGGCTTGTGTGCACCCATTACTATTATCCTTTTCAGATTGTTCACAATGTAAAGTAGCAGTAAAACAATGTCTCCTTGTGGAATTATCGACACTATTACCATTACTATTATTTCAAAGTATCATCATTCACTTTGTAAATTCTTCTACAAGCCGAAACCAGACCTAGACCTATTCCAAATCGAGTCATGAGTAAAGTGCATCATAACGTTATTTATCATCATCACCAGCTTTCAGCACTATGCCAGTTCAAGACAATAAAGAATTCAGAGCGTAAAACAATACTGCATTTTTTCCCTTCACAAGATTTCCTTAGGCGGCAAAAATAACAACAACCTTGCAAATAAATACAACGTCGACTGTTTAGCAAGTTACAGAAAATAGTGCCAAAATGTCAGAAACGAGTCAGTCCACATAATATAGAACATCACATGGTGAAAACACAGGCATTTATATTAAAAATAATAATAATGAAACGAAAAAGTGTTACTTTTTTAAAAGTCTTTCGTTCGTTATCTCTCTGAATGTACCTAAATAGATACATTATGTAGGTATGTATCACTCTTCTGTGCGGTTCTCTTTCTTTTTTATTCGTTACAAGTCAGTGCACTCCAATTCACATGTCTTACTCGATAAAAATATTACTCTTCAGCGTTGGTTTATAGAAAGAACCACTACACCACCACCACCATCATTGCTTCCTTTGCAGATTGCTCTTTCCGTTCTCCCTCGTATGCAAACAGAAAACATTTTACCCAAATCCAAGAAAAATGCAGCTTGAAATGAATATAATTAATCGGCTGTTGGCTACGATAACAGACACCGTTGTTTTATCTCATCTCTCTCTTCTCTGCCTTTTTGACTTTGACTTATGTTACCTTACCTATGTATGTGTACAGTATAACGACTGTTCCTCCCACCTTTCATTCTGTTCGCAAGCAAAACCTTTTAAATAGCTACCAAATGAAAGAACATTAGCTTCTTCCTTTTCGTATAATGCTGGCTGACATGGTGTGAGATTCAAGCATCTGTGTCAGATTCAAGTAACAACTGTTTAACTAAATGCCTTCAATATAGGCACATTAATGTGCCATGATACAATACATTTCTTCGTGATTGCGGTGTATGCGGTAAGTACACAAGAATATATGCCTACATGGTGGTACAGACAGCAAGGTAAAGGTTCTTTTTTTGCCACACATTTCTCCATTTCTTGTTTTCTTTAAAAAAGAATGAGTGCAATAAAGTGCATTCCTACTATTATTATTTTATTTCAATCTTACGCTCGTTTGTTATGCCTGGTATTTCTTTCGTAACTTTAAATGATTATTTGAACATGGTAGAAGCTTAAGTTCATTTTGATTTTTTCCCTCATTCTCTATACTTGAGTTTTAATGTAGCTGTCAGTGAATTAAGGTTTTCTGCAAGCAATTTTGTTGACTCCTTTTCATTGTTACGGATGGTACTCATTGACGAAGTAAAGTTTAAAGTTTTATGAAATTGAAGAAAATGTCATGAAAATATTTAAAAAGCGACATCCAAATTTATGCGATACAATCTATGATGTAACATTAAGAAATATAACATAAATAATTCTCATTTATCAAAGAATATATAGGTATAAATGCCACCTATTTCTCTACAATTATCTAGGTATTTTATTTATACCTTGGTCGAAAGTATCTACTATATATATTTGCATTGTTTTTAATACTCACATTTTCATCGCATGCACTTGCTGTATCAAAGGAAATACGAAAACAAAGTAGGTATGCACTTGTGAACACACTCGCAGTGATGATACAATTTAACCCGTTAGCTGATTTTTTTCTCTCTTAACATTTGTGAATCTTTATTGCATCGCATTATGATCTTGATTTAATCTGTGAAATAGGTAACATAAAATTTTTTGCGAGTTAGTGTAATTACCAAATTACCAACACCGGTGAGTGCTGACTGCTGACGTCACTTGTTTTCACAGAGAAAGAGAGGGAGAGAAAATATACCATAGCCAATCTTCATCAAACAAAGTCATAAGGCAGTCTGTAAACCAGACCGACATGTAACATGGATGATGAGTTTAACTTTAAGCAATAAAAAATATCAGTGAAAAGAGTGAAACATTAATAGCATTTAAACACATCAGCGGTATTAAATCAGTTTTTTCTCCTCCTTCATTACCCCTTGTGTTATATCACTGTGTGGTTGTTGAAAAGACATAGGTACTATAGATTATGATGATGAGATAGGAACCTGTAATGTAATAATATTGGCAACTATGTACGAACATGCATCTAAAAATCTTCTTTCGTCGAAGAAGCGCACACACATGGTTTTGCTGGTTTTTTTCTGAGAATGAATATGTTAATGTGTACATTCTCCATTGTTTTCACCTTTTGTTGTTGTTTTCAGAATTGTTAATGAAAAAGAGGGAAGAAAAATGTGCAATTTACAATGAAAATTTCTTATTCATTGTGAAAACAAGAGGCAAAAAATGAAGTGTTCATCAGTAAAAGGAATTATTCAGTATACGGAACAACCTCCTTTCCTAACCTGCATTCTTCATAAAGTATTGATGATGTAAAATGATAAGTTTACATTGTTCCATCCACACATTTAATGTCTCTTGTAATATTAATAAGGTTACAGTGTACCTCAGAAGACTGATTTTTCGGTAGATTAACAACACTTTACAATTTTTCTAGACATAAAGTGGGTATGTAGGAGAAAATGTTTTCATAAAAGCTAGACAATCAAAGTTATCTATAAATACAAAATATCCCTTTTACATATATACATGGTTGAACAATACAGAAAATGCATTTAGCAAAATGAATACAGTCAACAGTGTTTTTACACTTGGGTGAATGTGTGAAAAAAAAACTGAGAAAAAACAGGCAATCAATAGGGACAAGTAAAGTTGCTAATTATCATTTTACGGAGCTATTGTTCCTGTTCCTAACAACAATAATTACCGACTGATATATGATAGACCAGAGCCATAGACAAGTCAAAAAGAGTTTGGCGATGATGATTGGTTGACCATGAAAACAAACTGTACTTTCTACTTTAAGGACAAGCAAACGTGGAAGATAAGATTCAAAGACTGCACTGGTTTGTATAATGCGCATATAGTGTGTAGCAAATGTATTATATGTGAACAATCTGAGATTCCTACGAAGCGTCACCGCAGACATCTCTCACAACAGAGCAGGTAATTATCAGCGGTCATAGATTGCTCTACACATGAATGGCGATGGTGATGATGATAATAAACACCGCGGTGTTTCATGTTGTCTGGTCACTTTGCTCATCTCATCATCATCAGCCGCTGATAAATTACTCGAATCATTGATCTTCGCATCAAAAAAGCCGTAACTAATACAGCTGAAAACACGAAATGATGAATGAGTTGATGTCACCACCTTAATATTGCTTGAGTTGGTGAGAATACAATGGGACCTGCCGGTAATGACGACGAAAAGAGGCAACATCTTAATTACCCATTTGCACAATCTCGGAATAGCTATAGATATTAAGTACACAGATAGCTTTTCTATGAAATGGGTTGATACTTCCCATTGGACTGTCGATAATGAGCGATTATGAAAAATGAGATTCATGCCGTTTCAAAATGAGTATGTATTTATTTACAAGCGCTGTTTACAAAAGTACAGATACTTATACGAGAGGTCATTATCTACTATCTACGTTTACCATTTTCACTCCTTAAATGCTTTCTAGGTTCTAAAGAAATGAAATATTCAATAATGGCTCTAGTTGCAATAAGAATTATTGTCTGCCTATGACCCACTTTAGCATTCGAATTCTGTTGTCTGTACCGCAAATTGCAAATTCCAGGTCATGGTTAAACTGTAATATTTTATACGTTTCGGTCCTTTTTACCCAATGCATTTTCAATTTCATTAAAATTATCGTCAAGATCTTACTGCTTTTCTGTTTGTTTGCAATACGAGTTACAACTAAAGAGTGTGTTTTAAAATTCGCATAAAACATTTGAAATAGCCTGGAGCACGTCGTGCGAGTCAACTCATACTTTGATCCCAACAAATAGAACACGCTAATATTGTTTTGTTGGTGACTCGACTTTACTCAAGCAACTAGGCAGATATATTATTATATTTTGCTCTTCATTCTTTAGAAATGGTGTAAACCTAGAATAAACCATATGCCAGAAAGACAAAAATGTTAAAAGGGTAATAATTTCTGGAAATATATATATGATCATCTATTGGCTTGTTTAAACCAATATTTCTCCCATTTCAAACGCAATTTACAATATTATATTTGCTTTGTTTATTATAAAATTACGTTTACACATGCGTAAGCAGAGACATTTGCCCATCCATATATTCTCAATTACAGCATAATTTGCAACTCAGATTCGTTTAGTGCTCAATCGATTGTATATTTTCATGTTCCATCTAATATTCATAGCTACATATGTACATAGTTCCCTGTTCATTAACGACATCTCATTTTAAATTGGTCTAAGTTATCACGACTTTGGGTATTTAGAAGACTGAAATTTGTAAAACAAAATACATCTCGGTCCGAGTTTTACCTACGAAGCGTATTAACGTATTCTACATTTCAACAGGTTCACGCTTCTTGTACGATCCAATTAGCAATCTCAAAAATAGCATGTTTTAAGTAGGTATCCATATTACCTCAATTAGAAGAGAAGTGTAAAGCACAACTTGAAGGAAGGATATTGGAAAACAATTTAGCTGTGAAAGAGACAAAGCATCGTCCTCCCCTCTTCATCTTGACCGTCTACCACAATCTCACACCACATTATCTTCGGAACAAGAACGTGAGGAAAGGATTTTAGATTAGCATAATAAATACGTTCGTGCAATAAGATAATTAAAGGTCGGCCCTATGAATAATATTGGAATCTATGTAGGTATCCCCACACGTATATCTCATATTCGATCGAGGAGTTGATAGACACCGGAAAATGTTGATACTCATTGTGTTCAACTTTTTTATAGCGATGAAGTGTTGTACAAAACTGATGATTGCAAACATGACTAATATACACAGGTATATCTTTTTTCTATTTTGTCAACTCTAATGCGCACACTATGTACTTGCGAACAATCTGCAACATGCAGTTAGATTCTAGTAAGTACCTACCAATGAATGTACATGATATTCACTCACTTATGTATCATCACATATAACAATGTCGTTTAAATAGAAAAGTGTGAATACATAGAATATAAAATCATTTGCTTTTATTGGTGCAATAATGCTCATTTAACATAATAATATCATACTGATAAAATATATACGTGCAATATACCTGCAGATTTAATTTAGACGAAGCAGACATTGTTGTAACATGTAACATGTTCTCTGCAGTGAGAACTTATCATGTGCAAGTCTTGCAATGCCTTTTTAGTGCAAGGCAAATAATGCACAAAGCTTGTTTACTACACTATCATATAATAAATTGCAATAAATTTGTAAAGCGGCGAGCCATCTTATAATGATAATGCCTAATAATAATAATGGTTAATGATAATCTTAATAATAGACTAATATCTTCATCGCCTTATCATGATGGTCTGAAACACATGAAATCTATTGCAATTTCCTATTTCCCTTTTTGAGCGATGAAATACCGTTACAATACCGACAGCATCATCATCAATAACTTCACAGTTTTGTAGAGAGAGATATCCGAACATGATATCCGTACAGTATGTCCAAACATGTACTCTACCACCGTATCACAAATCACAATTCCCTCACTGCTACCGTCGTCCTCAAGTGAAAAGAAGCTCATATTCTAGCTCCTGTAAGTACAACATCAACTCGTCCCATTCATTCATTTCATCGACTTTTCTTCTCATATACATAAATAGATAGAACATATCGGAAGCGAACAGATCTCAATTAGCCAAGTTGAAACTAATACCATGCATGCACGTCATAGTCATCGCCGCGTCTATATCCACCATCTCTATAGGACATAAATACCTTGTTCGCACCACCTTTTTACAAGTTTGTGTGCTTACTATATCAAGAAATAATACCAAACAACAACAAAAAAAACTGTCTTTCGTACACAGTAGCTTTGATGATCCTATTTGCTACATCATCATCATCATCCGAACACAATGCTAAAAAAAGTTGATTCACAATCAATGTATTTGAGGTTATGTATGCCCTGTAAAACTTTGACAATATGCATGGTGAAATGCATTTTTCTCGGTGAAGGAGAAGGGATGGCCGCCGCCGCATTTTGTTTATAATATAAACATAACATTATATAGCTGCTGCACAGTTCTGATAAGATTGATATGGTGAGTTTTTTATGCGAAGCGATAATTAGCTTTTTCTACGAGAAAAACTGCATACTCATGAAAGCTCTAATGTTTCTCTGCCTTGGCGGACATTATATACGTAGCTCATCTCATTTCAATGAGGCTGCTTCTTTATATTGATGCCTTTTTCAGATACACTATGCACACATAATCCTGTCATTATTCATCAGTCATTGTCATTGTCATCATCAGGCCAAGAAGAGGCGTAGTAGTGAGTAGAAGAACGAGTGACAAGTGGCACCCCATCTGTTTTTCTATCATTTATAATTGCGCATCCATCCATGCATGTTCATTTTGAAATGAAAAGAAAAGATAGGAGCCTTTTCCTGAATGGGCAATAATAACAACGCCGTACTAACATAGTGATATACATAAAAAATACACATGTCGTGTGTGTGACATTGGCTATAATGCGAAGCTATATACGCGTTGCATAACTTGTCATAATAACGACGATTCAACAAACATCATGACATGTTGAATTGAACAACTTTAACTTAACGATGACGTCTGCCAAAGATGACATATGCGAAATGTATATACCCATATACGTACATAAACTATCACTTTAAATAGATATAGAGGGGCTATAATGCGTCGGGTACTACTACTACCCGCTTTCTTCTTGTAATTCAACTCGCATTTCCCTGGGTTTATAGCATGAAAATTATAGGTTCATAACAATTTCCATATTTAATAAATATTATTACCTACATGGTACATGCTAATGAAAAAAATCTTATATACACATCTGCACACTGTGATAATATTAGGATGCTGTCGTGTATCGACAATAACATGAATTACGGACAGCCGACCGGGGAACTAGCTCTGGCAGTTACGGTTCGGCTGAGCTCTTCACTCAAGTCAGATCCGTGAGTCTGAAAACTAGTTTTCTTGCGTATCTCTGCAATAAGTAATGTAGGTAACCACCAACATCTCACATAAACTACCACGCGATATGAGTAACATTGTGGTATATTGTCAGCTACGAAGTAGTATGCATGAGCATATTATATGAAAACAAGCATAATATATCACCTCTGACCTTTCGCACAAAATGAGAGGTAAAAAACTGTGCTTTTGTTTCTCAGATTTGCAGCTTCCTGTATTAACATTCTTGCTGAATGACATGCTTCATCGTTCTCTTGCGCACAGAGGGCAGCTTTTCAGCGTAGTTGCAGTAGTTCATTCGTATGTGTGGCAATCATGTGGCATCCTCATACATTCATTTTTTCCCTTGACATGATTCATCCTTCACGTACTCTCAAGTTCAATATTTGGAGTACGACTATTTTTTTTACTTATCCTAGCGTTCTCATTTCTTGGCTTGTGTTCTACTACGACAAAACAATATCCAACCAACCCCTTTACGGCAAAACAACTTTGTTCAGAGCGGATCCAATTATTACTACGAGCATCCGTAGAGATTAGAATCGTCGTATTTCCTTGCATATGTACTTGCTCGCAGATATAAATTCAAAATGCAACATTTCCACTCACACGCAGCATGTCAAGACGAGACATGTAATGCTATTTTTTACTATTAACATAGTTGTATTATGTATGTTCCACAATGGGTATCTGTGCAGCAGTATGGCAAATAGTAGAAGGGGTAGAATTAATCTAAATTTTGCATTTCACACGGGTAATGTGGGACCATTGATAAAAAAAATCAAACTGTGTTAGCGTATATTTCACAAAAGTAGTGGTTGTAGTAGTATGAATATCTGCTGATAACAGTAATAATTGTAATTATGCAAAGAAGCAAGCTCTATCATCATTATCATCGATGAACCGGCAGTACCGGCAGAATATTATCCGATGCAGTCGTTTTTGCAGGCCATCTAAGACTTGATGTACTGTTGTTGTTGTCGTTCTATACTTTCATGTTGAAGAGCATGGTTTAACAAAACATGCATCACGTAAAGGAGTCAAATATACTGCAGCAACATACAAATTCTATTTTATAGAAAATGCATATATTAAAATGAGTTGAATCATGCATGCATCATGCAACCACTGCAACGCAACATTATTATTTTTCCCGTATTCACCCGTCTTCTCATGCGAGATTAAACGCCATCCAATCCACAAGATATATAGTTATTAAACGGATCAGTGCTTAAGACACCTTTCAAAAACGTAAACTGGGGTAAATATCTACCCTTAAATCCTGTCAGATTCTAGCAAGCTATTAGCAACTGCCTTTCATACCAATCCGACGCTATCATGTACATGCATACCTACGTGTAGAGTAAATCCACGTCCGTAAGAAAGAAAATGATTTACTCCTCACGATCGAAGCACCCGAGCCACCAAAAAAATTTATTGCAACTATTTATCCTTCGGATGTTCACATAAAATATTTCCTTTCCTAAAAATAAAACCCAACTTAATAGAGCTATTAGTTTACAATATTTTAGAAATATACAATGTAATGCATAAAATCTGTATTTAGTGGAATGATTTATGAAGGCTGAGCACGCAGTCAAAAAGCCTGAACATAATTGGAGGTGTACAGCTATAATATATTATAATATCTAATCGTACCCCCACCGAAATACATCTACGATCGTCAACTTATAATATTTATCCGTGACCACCGTGTACTTCGAAGGTACGTTCAGCATGCACTTTTTACAGTTTATAGCGATGATAAAATTCAATGAAGGTTGTTTGCAGAAAGAAAAATCGCACGTCTAGATTATAGTAGATGATATGAGATTGCGAAACATATTGTTATACATTTTCTACATGAGCCAGAAAGTAAGCGAAGCTGAAAATTGGAGCTCCAGCTCTGTCAGTCAGTAAGTCAGGAGTGATATATGTAGTAACGAGCGAGAGCACAAGCTTTTTTTTTAAATGTTAACGTGTTAGACAAATTATCGGAATGATGCATTTCTTTTTCTTTTCTCTTTTGTTTATGCTTGTCTTGTGGCTATACAAGCTAGTATAGTATATGCATCATGCTCTCTTGAGTTTTATAGAGAATCCATTACTGGCTAAACTACAGCAAAAGCGTAGACTTTATATGTAAGCCACAAGAACTATAAAAAGAGATGGTCCAGCTGTGAAATAATAATAAAACGACATAACAATGAAGTTGCTCAATTATTGTTACCGTCGAATAACCACAGAGCCGCAGCAGATGCACACTTTTCTTTGAAGAATGAATGTAAACTCGTTTGAGGTAACGTAATACTTTTCCCCTGAGCTTCTTCTGCTCGATGGTTTTTTTTACTGAATCCATGTTGAGATACGTGGAATGTGGAATTGTGTGATGACAAGGGAAGTCATGACCTTCCGTGAGTATGTGATCTGTCTGCTGCTCCACAACCAGAGAATCTCACCACATCAAGCAAAGATGATCATTGTGTAAAATACTACTACTATATGTACTTAATCGATTGAATAAATCATGCCAATGCAACAACAATGTTAAATGCAACTCATAAAAACGCATTGTAAAATCACCAACCAAGTATAATATGAAATATACAATACAAATGAGACTTGTTTAATAAGATCTTCATCTGCAAACCAAATATGCACTCGACTACGAATCGAATACAAATGAATACGCTCTTAGGAAAATAATAAGAGAAAAGTTTCAAAGGGAGAGACTTCACACGACGACACGATATATAGCTGCAGATATGCATGGCAAAACATTTAATAGAAAAAAAATGTGCTCACATTTTATTCCATAGCAGAGAGAACTATAAGGCCCTTTTATTTAGATTTGAGCAGGCAGCGTCGAATTGACTGAACAAAATGAATACCTAAAGCAAGTATAATGTTATCATTCATTCTTCAATGCAACAATGTATTATTCTTCTTCCTAAAATATCTCAATGCCTCAAAAAACGACTGCAGTAGAGAAAACATTGCTGATGTGTTCACAGTAAAACCAAACCACAATAGCACCTCACCTAATTTTTGAGCCACCTCCTTGAGTGAATTCTTTTCTATACTTTTTTTGTATTAAAAAAGTTTTTTTTTTTGCAAAGTTGTTGTGCTATAGGGAAATGATAATACATGCAAAAAGGGAAGTTTTTTCACCATTGCCAATCGACAATTGAAATGCGTCCATCGTAGCCTTAAAATGGGACTTTGCGATAATGATTATTGCCGCGCAGTGTATACTTGTGGTTTAGGCAAAATAGGACATGATCATCATCATACAACGAACTTGTTGGCAATAAAAATCTCTTGTCAAACAAAGATTGTATACATATCACATATACGTGTACAAATACGTGTGTTACCATCTTGTAAACATTATTAACATCTTAAAAACCATGTATAATAAATAATCTCTTTCTCCCTCCTTATTTGTCTTACACACGTGTATTTATGTTGGGATTTTGGGATGTTTTTCCAATTGAAAAGCAAAAAAGTGGGGCTTTTTCTGTGTTGATGAATGATGAGAAATGCATTTGAAAGTGCATGGTCAAACACTTAAAAATTTATAATAGCCTCATTGTTACAGTCGTGAGTGCAGTAAATGGTGACCAATTGCTGGTGCTGCAACAAGTTGTAACTAAAATACTTTTCCTCTTTATGTTGTACGAAATGCACCATCAGCATAAAACAACTGAGAAAACAATGAACTTGTAAACCTCGTTGTCTGAATTTTGAAATCCCAATATCGTCTGTAGCTGGTACCAAAACCAATGCAGTCGCGTCTAGCTTGTAACTAGACTAGAGATGATGTAACATAAAACGGTAGTGTTATTTTCTTTTTTTTATTTCATCAATGATAACTCTGTTCACCACTACCACACAAATAAAATGGTCAAAATAAAAATATAGGAAATTATATCGTGTCATGTGGACCTTTTATTTTTCACTATTGTCTGAATGGGGTAGTTGGTCGTTGTGTTCATACTCCCAAGGCTGTGAAACTAGTGAAACAAATATTTTGTATATACCTAATATGATGACAACAATGACAGGATGAATGTAATGCACGACAAGGCAAGAAAAGCGTCTTCATAATAACCCGCATTACAGGAACAACGGTCGCAGACAGAATCGAAACTTAGAAACCAAAAAAAGACTCCTTTTCAACGGTTCATTTTCGTCTGTTTAAACCGAGTTTCGTTTTTAGTCGATGATTTCTGAATTCTTGAAAATAATAATGACTAAACAGCACAAGTGAATTCTAGAACAGCGAGACTGATTTCTAAAAACCTACATTCCTCAATATTTTACGAGCATTTTCACTTGCAGTATAGTTAAGTGTTATTAGTTAGGTATATAAATGTCTGCCGGTCCTATCTCCTTCATTTCTTTCCTTCTTTTTCATTATCTTCACTGACTCTACAAGAAAGTGTACTAGTGGTAGGTTAGGTACATATATACATGCGTCATGAATCATGACTGGCAAAAGCCACCTGAAAGAAATGCCTGGGAAAGAAAAATTAAAATAATAGAATGATTTGATATCTTCATGGTGGTGGTAGCAGCAATGTGGTGACAGAAAATCTAGAAACTTTTACCAATGTCCCTTTCCTTGAGCAACGGGTGCTAAAGTTATTGTGAGTACAGGACTTAAGAATGTCACAGAGTGCAAACACACCACATGGTAGCATTTCACATTGTTGTAGTACGCTAACAGGTGGTGGGCACGATAATATTGTTTCGTTTGTGAATTATTATCTCGAATTGCCATCGCGTCTTTTCCCTCCGATGTCTTTTTTAAACAGCAATCCCTTTCGCCCAGCGTTGCCAATTTATTTAAATATGCTCGCTTTTTATAGATATACATACATACATACCATGCATATATTTGCATACATTGCTCTCTAAAGTCATGGATGTTTATCTCATGCCAACATCTACATTGAACATTTACAATTACACTTACAACAATAGTTGTAAAAATAGCCATTCCCTTTCTTGCCAAACGAGTAGCATTGCGCCGAAATTGATGCCTTTGTATATATTTTTTTTATCTTTTAAATTACTTTCAATGCTCGCTTTCCTTGCAGTTCTGGCTTGTAGTTTATTCTGCTAAAGTAAAAGTGTGTAAATACTTAAAATGAAGAAGGAACAACGAACTTGAAGGTATATATTTTTGTGTTTTCTGTGTCACTAGGTGCGTTGAGCTCCTCTCAATTCCCAGTTTTCACCCTTTACGCCCAGAAAGTGTGTCTCAGTGGACATTGCGATCGAGCTTGGGATTACGAGCGTGTGCCAGACTTTAAGATTAGAGCCAAAGGTCAAGAGCTAATCAAGAAGCAGAGGAAAACTGGAAGTCGAACAGCTTGTATGGAACTTTGTTTGTCAGAGAGAGACTTTGTGTGCAGGTAAGAACTGATGTAATGTTTACGATTATTGCTACTAACAAAGATCTACGTACTTATACTAATTCAAGGAGGTAATTACGATTTCACTACTTACACGAACCACTACAACTACTATAAACCATAATGTACAATCACAAAAACATCATATATATTTTTTTATCTAATCACATCATCATACTGACCTACATCTATGTTTGCATGCAAGGTCAAGTTTACTGGTTCCATACTTACCTACACAGAAAATTCTTTCGTACACATCGACTACTATAGTGTGTTATGCGCAAATCTCTGCATCTTTATTTGAAAAAGCACTGTGCCTACGTCATTCATTCCATTATTATCCTATTACACGAAAACATCACCTTTGCCCTTTTACATGAAACTCAATTAGTATAGGCATAATAACACATACAATGTTGCATGATTGTCTGCCTGCATGTGTAGAAAAATATTCAGGTCAACAATCGAGTTTTTTTCTCCTCGTTTAAGGAGGTAGGAAGTAGTAGAACAAATTTGCTATGACGGAGCAAGTGTCAACGGCTTTACTTCTGTCTGTGTGACACATGCACATAAGTGCATTGCACAGTATGTGGTGAGGAGCCCGGGATAAAAAAAATGTGAGCTGATACAAAACACAGAAGGAGAAGTAAATGTAGCATGCATGCAAAATTGCTTTTTGGAGATTAATGAAAGGTTGAGAGGATAAAAAAAGTCTTGATTATATAGTCCACAAGTCCACATGGCATAAAGTGCCTACAATAAGCTGAATACAAAATGTGTCATAAAGTGATACACACCTGGGAGAGAGAATATGACGGTGACATTGGATGAGAAAAGATAAGTAGTGGTAGTTAGGGATGTATGAGGGACGTATCTGTTTATCTACTTTCTTCCTCACAATGCCCGACACTTTGATGTGGTCTGGCTTGATCCTTTCTTTCTTATGTCGTTGCGATTTCTTTTTCATTTTATTATTATTATTATTATTCCAATTACTGCAATGTAAATATGAAGGTTTCACCAAGAGAAATGATCCAGATAGAAAAGTAAGCGTTAATAACAAGCTTAACTAGGGGATAATGAGAATATGTTCTTGGTACACATAAAATATATTCAAATAATATTATAATGTGGTAGTAGGAGAGAATGAAAGTACCGGTTTAATATGCAATGCACGCTACACAGAAATGCTTCCTTACTACAATGACTTATCCTACGTAGCCTTATAGCCTCGTCACCCAGAATTAAAATTATAATCAGAAGAATGGAAGGAAGAGTCTTTTTCCCTTGTCTGTCATGCATGCTATAAAGGAAGCTCATTGTCCTCGAATGCAGTGCAATTTTGTCAATTGTAGATACAATAATAACATGTAGAAATGAAGAAAAAAAATCGGTGCATCAAAGGAGGAAAAGAAGTGATGATGTTACAATGGATGTTTCTTTAGGTTAGTTTGAAACATGTATAACATGATAACTTTGAAAAGCTACAATATATATAAAATGGGTGACATATAAATACGAAAACATCATTAAAAGATCATGTTATAAATCAGATTGGTAGTAGTGAAATACTACGTTTTAAAAGTTCAATGAGATTTTTTTCACCCAGCCCAAGGATATCATAACGTGAGCCAAATTTTAGATTTACCTACCCAAATGCTGTGACTCATAGTACATATCCCCCACCCTCTGCATATATTTTGCAACAAGGCTCTCAATCTTGTTATTGAATTCGAACATTGTACGCTATTCTGGAAGAACACATGGGTTGGACGAACATGATCATTACACAGGGAATCATGATGATAATCATTTCTTTACACACCGTGTGCTGGTGCTGGCAATTACAGTAATAATAGAGAGTGTTGAAGGAGAGGAGAGAGAAATCAATCAAAAACAGGCTTTTTAAAGATCATTTCATTTCATGAGTACACAGAAACCCGTGTTTCGTCTGCCATTTTCACACACCTTCCATTCACCACCACCACGTAGTTATTTCTACTCTGTACCTATTTTACTACGTTCCTCTGATTTACAACTTTTTTTGTCGTGATTAATACACACAAAACAAGCTAGCACAGCCAAGGGAAGGGAACAACATTTGATCACGGATGGGCAACTTTTAAAGTCTGAGGTAACAAGGATCAGATTTCTCTGACTCAAGTTTGCGTTTATCTTAATGAAATACTTCCCACTACAACTGCCAATTGATTTGTCGAAGGTGATTTGATCCATCCAAGAAAGTTAAATCACTTGAAGCATACACGAATCACTCCCAACCTATTCGGGGTGTGAGATAAAATAGTTCTCTCGGGGTAAGGCAAATCCCAAAAGACACCAAGATCAACACGAGCTGAATATAATTTTATATTTGGTTTACTGCACACACTCTTTTTTCTGATTTTTTATTGTAAAATCTATTAGCATTGTTGCACATTGTTTCTAGCTTTTCTACTATGACCGATTTAATCTCAATCAAAACAATGAAGTCACTAGCTTTACGAAGATTGAAGATATTATGATGATGTTTAGAAGAATATTAATTTTAGGAATTATTATTAGTACAAGGGTGAAGGCAGGTCTTGGGCAAAGCAACGTGATGATTTAATGATTACCAGCAAAACAAAACCCGAAAACTGTTAATTTCTTACACCATTTTATACTAAAGGTTATAATAAAAATATCAATAGATACAATCTCATGAATTTAGTATTCATTCGAAAATAATATGAAATTTTTAGGACTTTTAGGATTCTTAAATACCTAAGTGCATAAGCCTGTACCTAATATGCAGTGAAAACCATGAGAAAAAAATTCAATAAATAATACAAAGAAAACTTTAATCACACCAACAACATATTTTAGCTTCAAGCTGAATATTTATACCGGTACACATTTGATAACAGGTAGAAAGAAAATGGCATATTTTATAATTTTGATGTTTTATTTTACCGATACAGTGAAACTCATTGGGGTGTGCAGTAAAAACAAGCAACAAGGTCGGTGAAATGAGCTCTGCGAATCGGGCCTGGTACCGCCTTGTTGCATGTTAGCTAAAGCTTCACGTGCAACAATTAATGAACGCTTGTGTAATCAGTATTGAAGAGGATGTTCAGTGCAGTTAAAGCATACTGCGTTAAATAGGCATTATTGGATATCTCCACGTAGATCAGCGTGCTGTGAAGAATATTAAAGTGACATTTTCTTTGTGCATTGGGAAAAGGCAATGAAATTATAATGTAGCTTGTGCTGTTTTCTACATGCTTATTAATGATTCTATGCTTGAGGAGATAATCCTACATTTTTCCTTGTAGGCAGTACTATTTAATACAGCGAAGGGACTCGATCAAATTGGCATGATTTCACCATTATCATTGTTATAATAAAAAATGCATTTTGCATCCTTGTGTCGTCAAATGTCGCGTAAAAATAGTTTCGAGTTATTTTATGCCTAACGAATTCTTGTTTTCAAGCTCAAGTTTTTCTGCCAGTGCATTTTTAAATAGGTAGCATGCATTATGCATATTTATTTGTTGAACGCTTACTCAACAGCACGAAACTAAATCCAAAAGGAATTGCATTTGCATAATCAGGTGAGCTTACTCACCATGCTCCTTTCTAAAATTCTTTAGGTGTTATAGGGCAAAAGTATGAGCACAATTCCCTCTTTTTTGTGTCATAATTTTACTGTAATAATAGGTAGTCATCGTAGTCGTATGCTGCGTTTGTGTTTGGCGACCTGTTTTTTGCACTGCAGTTCCGTCCTTCATTTGTTGCTGGCATGCAACTACGCGGTGAAAACTTTCGTATATGTATATTGACTGGTTAGAAGAAAGACAACAGCACAACCCCAATGTGTTTTTTCTTGTAATACGTGATTGCAGCACGCAACATGTAAAGCAAAGGAAAAGTATGCACTACACTTCATAGGCACCAAATCGTTTTAATCTTGTGTGCATACCTACACAATATATTTTAACAAATTAGCGATAACAATGTAAAGTAGGTACGCAGAAATCCTACGTCTTAAGTATGTGGGTGGTGTGAGACTTTGCAAAAGATTTTGCTAATGATATCAGCAAGAGCTGATTTTATTGTGAAAAAATGGCAAAGAATCAGCAAGATTAAAGATGGCACAAGGAGACTTCCTGTCATGCCACTACGCAGTAATAGAGCAAATAAGTACATTATGCACACACTGCACACATAATGTTCTACTTATTGCATCAAGCACAAAAAAATGTAACATGTGGTTATGTGCATAGAGGGTCGACGGTATTAGAACCTCGTGAAGTAATTTGCATGCTTTGTTGTACATATCAAAGCGATTTTACCCTCTGCACTTTGATTGTTGTTCTCAAGCATCAAATTGAAGGTTTTTTTTCTTCATCGGTCAAATAAGCGAACTGTGTGGCTTCTGTTAGAAAACAGTATTGAATTGCTTTTAACGGTCAATTACACAAAACAGCCCGTGAAATACTCTTGACTGCTTTTACCTGTCCATCACTAATAAATTCAGAGAATTTTATATCCTTGTTTAACAGAACGATTGCAGGTTGAGATCAACAACGATTATAATGTACATTCAATTCAGTTAGTATCATCAACTGTACCATATGAACTTAAGTAGCCATGAAATTGAAAAAAAAGTATTTTATATACTGCCGCAGTTGACACATACTTAGACGGTGGCTTCAACTCGTGTGGTGGAAGAGCAAACGGAAAAGCATTCGTGAAACTTTTGAAAGAAAAAATCTCAGGGATATGGTACATGCTAACATGATACAGTTGAATTGTTCAATCCCTCTATATAAGGAAGCTGTTGTGTGAAGTCAACTTGTCGTCGCGTCACGAAAATATTGTGACTTCTTTTGTTTCTCTCTGAGAATATTCTTGTCAATGAGAAATCATGCTTGTTTGTGCCATTGAATCGGTGTTATTTTTCAGAAGTATTTAAGCTTCAGGCGTTGGCTAAAAACTGCGTTGAGTAAAGATCTCTCTGTACTGGGCAACAAGTAGACACGACGTGAAAAGATGTAATGATATAATTGTACAAATAACCAGGCTATTTCTAAGGCTTGTTAATCACAACAAGTCAACTGGATATTTTTTGGATGTTATTCTTTTGAACAACCCAGTCGTGAGATGACTATGATCATACTTGTATATATATACTCGTCGGTTCATTTGTAGTAACATTATGTATTATACATTTATGTTGTATTATATAGGTTTATAGTGCAGCTAGATACTTCTTTAGCTCCCCTCCTGATTAAAAAAATAATCACTTCATACAGGTCTCATCCTTTTTACATAATGTGATGTGAGCCACTTTGTGACGTTCCTTTGTCCGCGTCCACACAACAAAAGCTATAGCATGATTCTTGCTTACTTACTGATTCATATAATATTATGTACATGACACGACGCTTTTTTGTATTAATAAATATAACGAACGACACCGGGGAAAGAGGATGACGAAGAAAGGAAACGGACCTTTGTAACTTGAGCTTTATTGTGCAAAAAATAGTGTCTGTGTCGGCGACATCATTTCGTGACGACCAATTTTGAACGATGCAGCTAGATTGATCCGGCGGTCCGTTATTTTCAACAAGATACTATTTCTCTTTGAATACGGTGATTATATGCCTTTTATATTTCATTATCATGCATCGGCAGTAAAAATGAATTTCATCATTAAATTTTTCCTCTGTGAATATTATAAGTAATTCAATGGTGTCACAAAAACCATGAGAAAAAGCATCTATAAATACACACACGCTTTTTAAAAAATATTCGAATTATCATCATTCCTGATTAAAAATTCTATTCATTAAATAACAAGTAATATAAATTCCTCAGTTAGTTATTATTCAATGAAACCATCTGTGTCCCACATTACAAAATTAAAGTAATTTAATTTACTGCACCAACTACACAAATTTCAGACCTCTACTTCTACTACTTCAGAGCCCTACTCCACTCCTTGTTAGCCTGATCCAGTTACAAGCAAAGAAGCACACATACACAAGTTGAAACATTGTTTGAGCTGTACTAGTAGTAGGAACTAAAAACTAAGTTGTTGTCAGATTCAATCACAACTTTTTTTGCCAGAAAATTACATGCATATGTTGATTATGCACTCCAAGATAATTGTAGAACAATTCAAAATCATTCATTAAACGACTATTGTATAATCATGTACAAAAAACACTGCAGATTGCAGGTGTACATTTCTTGGCATACTGTGATTTGTATCAGGAACACGCGGGGTGACTTCATCTCTTCGTTTGTGTGCTGCATCTTCAAATGAAGGTCTTATTGATTCAAATCGAAAAGCTATTTAAAAACTATTGCATCACAGATGTACTGTGATTTCAAACGCGTTTCGAGACGAAATGTTTCAAGAATGCTCATACAGCACACCTACCCATTTAGTTGGGAGCTTGGAGGAATGCACCCCCTCATCCGTTTCTTTTGAGTCAGATAAATAAATACATACTCGTTACTGTCTGCCCGCCTCACGAATGAGACACAAAGCAAGCACCATTCCATTCTTAATATAGGAAATAGACATTTAATTATTGTACTTGACTAAGAAAGAAGAGAGACGAGTAATTAGTTGTTATTATTCGGAGTAGTAGATGTAAAGAACAAATCATTACGTTTTTTTACTAAAGGCACGTCATCTTTTTTTACGGTACATGTTTTAAATAGTCTGGTCTGGCACACGCACTCCTTTCATTGTTCATTCAATAATGAGTAAAGTTGTACACGAACACAGTGTGAAATGTTTCTCCGTTTTATCAATGACAAATTATCACTGTTGTTGTTCATATCAAGTCGAGTTCTTTTTTGTGCATTTTTTTCTAACTACATGTCTATATATCACTACGACTCTTTCAAAACTGAACTGATAAATGTTTCGTTCTTCTCCTGACTTGAATACATATACATATGAAATTGACTATATTAATGACGTACCAATTATATTTTAACAGTATGCCGATTGGTATATTAGATTTGTATGAATCACTGACATTTTTCTTTGAAAATTATATAAACAGCCGAACCTGAACAAATCCATTGTGAAAAGAGCAAATGGAGGAATTGTCTCAAGAAGAGAGTGAAATAATAGGTAGCGGCCGCCGCTAGTTAATGAACACACAAACCTTGTTAACTATCTAAAATCACATGGCAAAACTACAAACTAAAAATCAAATAACAGTACCCTCCTGAGTACCCATTCCAGTGCTTTGCCGTACATACAAAATGTGATTATCGGAAGAAGAGTTTTTTTCAACTACCCATCCATATACATATACGCTGCATTGTTAGCGAGAAATTCCTAAAAGTCGAAATCAACAGGCGAGAAAAGAGGCGCAAGTGTAAATAAATTATCATCAGAGTGTAGTAGCGTCAGAAGCATGTCTAATTTACTAGTAAAAAATAAAAGCAGGAGGGCCAATGACACTTTTCATCATCACAATTGTGTAGTGTACCCACACAGTACTTATCGCAATACAATCATCGTCATCTTCGTGTCACTCTTTTTAAAAATAGCTATATACACATATTACACAACATATTATTCAAAAGTTTTTGCCCACTCTGGCTTGACTTGTCACACACAATAACAGAAAGACAAAAAATATCATGTGTAACCAATCATACTTTACGTGAGATGCAGTTTGCCATCTTACTTGATTCTGTACATAATATTACGCATCTCTCTGCCTCTCTCAAGTGGAAAGGAACGGTTTCTCCGCATAATACCAGCAAACTAATCGTGTAAGGCTACTACTTCATTTTTTTTGAATACCAAATCTTCATGCGTGTTATTATTGGTACGTATAGCCGTGAGTGTACATATTGTGATTGTTTACGTAATAAGCCTTCATACCAACGCCAAACGATTTCTATTTCCTCCTATCTGCGGCTTCCTGATTTGATTGTGGTTTTTCAAAAAGTACACGTCATCTTATGATAAAGTAAACTGCACGTTCCTCCTTTTAATTTTCACCTGTTTAATCTCAATTTCCGCTGTCTATTTCTATGAACAAACAGATCTGCTACCTACAACAAAGGAACGGGAGACTGCTCCTTGTCAGATATGGACCGAATGTCTATTGGAGCTTTGAACTCTCTTGAGGCTGAAAATGGCACGGACTATATGGAATCTAACTGTGTGAGTGACCCAACAAAACTTTGTGATTTCAAGCCTCTGGACGGTAAAATCTTAAAGACGGTTGACGCAGTTTACCAGGAAGTAGCTACGGAACAAGACTGCAAGTAAGTTGATATAAATGTAATAGTTTTTTTTGGTTACCTATGCATGGTATAAATTAGCACGTATGTAACTTGTTCGTATATAAGAATGGAGTTTAATCAAAAGTTATTATACAGTTGCCTATTTTTAAAAACGGAAAATCAGCATAAAGTCTTTCTGGTTACTACTTTGAGAAACGCACAAGTAATCAAAATCAAAGAGTAGCTTTATCGGTTTTATTCTGAAACATTATTACCGTACCTCATTACTTCTCATAAAATAAATGAAATCAAAGCGAGGATAATGAGTACACAGAAAATAGAAGCGTATATTATTGGGTATGGTATGGGCTATTCATATGAGTAACCCGTTATTCGACAAATCAAAATTAGCAAATGCTGCCAGAACAGAACCATGTACTTAAATTCTTTTAAAACTGCGTATCAAGATCAGATTATAACGCAAACTTAAAACAACAGATTTGCGTACGGGGGGAGACTCACGATGAATTAAATTTTGAAGAGAACACGCAAAACATTTTCTTGTACAACATGCATATATATACGATGTCCATTTCAATCTCAAACCTATACGATTTAAATTTTATTCAAAATTCTGCAATATGTGCGAATTTCGCCTACAGCAATAAGTTTAGGTCAGTTGAATAAAAGCCGAGAGTTGAGGTTTGTTCAGGTAAATTGTAACCTTCAACGCGAAGGTTAACACACGTGTGTGGTTTCGTTTCAGAAAGAATTTCTTGTAATGATAATAATATGCAATCATGAAACTTATGTCAGCGAACATTTTTTTATCAAAAACAATATGAGCGAAAGACACCTCAACTCAACTGCAGTTTCGGTAGAATTTTCAAATGTATAACTTACAACAAAGCAAAGCTAATGTCCCGCCTGACTAAAAATGGTCAATGCTTCAGGTCAGGATTATTGAAAATATTGTGACTTTTGAATTCGTAATTTTGATGTGCACAAAATATATTCCTATCCGTTACATAGACAAGATAAAAAAATACTCGCTAACGAGTAGCAGAAAATAGTTACAAATCCGTAACAAATATTCATTAGCAAACCGAAGTTGGCAAAACCTTTTTTATTAAATGTGCTGTCTTTCCATTTTTGCATCTAACAATTTAACAGGAACCTATGCTTGAACACTGCATTCCGCTGTCAGTCATATGACTACAACGCCACAGGGGCCCAAGTTTGTCGGCTCAGTCACCACAACTCATTGACGCTCACTCAGATTCGCGAGCCTTTCCTCGCCGTACCTGACGCATCCACCAAAGAGCTTTCCGCTTGTTACAATGTCAGCGTGGACTGCCGTGCTGGGGATATGGTTGCCACTGTAAGAACCTCAAAAATCTTCCAAGGAAAGTTGTATGCCAAGGGTGCGCCCAACAGTTGTGCCTTGGATGTGCAAAATTCACTAGAATTTGCGTTGAGACTGCCTTACACGGATTTGGAATGTGGAGTACAACGGGAAGCAATGGGCCGATATTCAACAGAGGTAACATAAACCTATCATTATTATTACTAACCAAGCAGAGAAAATGAAGGAGTAAAAATGTATGTATGTATTTACATGAACAAAATCAGATTATGCAAAAAAATGTGCATCTTGTTGCAACACATTTCAAAAACAAGATTTACACACACACTCATAGGCGCTGAATTAGGAAGGTTCACCAACTAGCACGGTACCTGACGTCAAAACAAATTGTGCATTTCTGCCTTCAAACAAGGTTAAACAAACAAAGTCCAACTACGTAAACTGACTGCATGCCATCGTAAATTGCAAGCAGTTGTTTGCATACACCCTTTTCACTAGTGCAAGGCATGGAAGATGAATTAGATAGTTGTGCTGCTGAGTTGAGCAAGAAAAGAAAAAAAGAATTATGAAGACCATTTTACGTTATCCTGAAATTCTAGTCTGTCCCTACGTGATTCTTCTTCAAGTTGCAAATTCAAAGCTATTTGAAGGTTTTTTCCCTTTATCTCGTTGCATCTGTTTACTTTTCATATGTGTATGCATGTGCTATTTACTTAGGCATTATGTAATGCATACAAAGTACCGGTTTTCATCCTTTTCATCATCATTATTTAAATAAAAAAGAAAAAAAAACTGTTCTTTTCTTCTGCATCGTTAGCACTGACCAGGCGCAAACAATACTAATCTATATAGCTATTCACCAAGCTGTCATTGTGGAAAAGGAAAGGTGTTTTTATTTATTTATATGCACACATAGCGAAACAGTGAATAGTATTTATTATTGTTCAACTTTTTGAATGTCCAAGTGGCATGCGCAAAAAAAATAACATTCAAATTATTTAATCAATGCAACACGGCACATGTCACAATCAGGATCTACCACAACAAGGAGAGATGAATGTACGAAAAAATAAATGGCTGCTTTCTTTATGTGCATAAATCCAGGTTATCCTTCAACATCACGATCAAATCGTTACTGCATCTGACATGGGCTTGTCAGTAGCGTGCCAGTACGACCTAACGAATAAATCCGTTTCCAACGAGGTTGACCTTGGAGTTTCGCCAGATCTCAAGCATTCTATCACCCAAGAGAGCATTGTTGACTCACCTAACGTGGCAATGCGAGTAACAGACAGACGTGGTGAATCAACTGGATCCGCACAGGTAGGCTCCCACTTTTCAATGTCACTTTTAGTGGTGGTGAATGTGGCAAAGTGGCAAATAAAGAAGAAAAATATTTGTTTTCGCAACGCCACCATATATCATTTTGACTGATGTTGTGGTCACTATTCATTAGCGATATATACGTACCGTGTGTATGTACTATTTTGGAAGCATGCAAGAAAATAAACCTGTACTAATCCTACAATGTGTCTGTCTGTTTGTCTGCCCTATTTACTCGATCGTAGGTTGGAGACCCGTTATCACTCAGATTCGAAATTATCGACCCCAACAGCCCTTACGACATTTTTGTACGAGAACTCATTGCTATGGACGGAGTGGATGGATCTGAAATCATGCTTTTGGACGGAGAAGGTTGTCCCACCGATCAGAGAATTATGGGAGCACTCAATCGAGCTTCAGACGACCAGAAAGCCCTTGTGGCCCATTTTGACGCTTTCAAATTCCCCACTTCAGAAATTGTGCAATTCCGTGCTCTTGTAACACCTTGTCTACCTTCTTGCCAACCTGTCATTTGTCCTGTGGTCGACGGAAGTGGACTGTTCCAAGAGATTCCCAGTTTGGGCAGAAGGAAGCGAAGAATGCTCAATGCCACATACGAGGAGCCACTTTCCAATGAGCTTGAAGACGTGCACAGTCCCTACACCTACACCATTAGCACATTCAGTGACAGGCGATTCAGACGTGATTTGGGCTCAGATAGGAATGAGGTTCTGCCCCAAGAAGAAATGCTGTTGGTCAGGTCAATACACATCTCAGACAGATTTGGTGCTGACAAAAAGAGAGACAGAAAGTTGTCTCAAGACACTACCGACTTTGCCGACAACGACTACAAGAGACACCGTTCTCAACAAGCGTCTTCTTTCGAGGATGACGAGGTGGAAACACCCTCTACAGAGAGCAGATCTCCAATTGATCAACAGAGATCTTCCACTTGTATTAATTTATCTACAGTATTAGGAGCTGGTGCAGTTGTAGTAGGCGTTCAAATTGCCTTGCTTATCGTAGGTGCTATGTTATTCCTAAGAAAACGGGATGCCAGTAAGAAGCTTCTTCCTCAACAACAGCCAAGAGCAGCACCCCAACAAACTATTTTTGTCAAAAGGTATTAGCTACTTATAGGGTAGAATAGTTAACTAATAAAATAACATTAAAACATACTAGTTCATCCTAAATAATCATTTAATCATTTTAAAGTAATACCCTCCTCCCGCCCAAGTATAGAGAAAGTACCATACTCAATATTATGACTATTCGATTCATTTTGTACAAAAGGTTTTTCGCTGTTATGTTGTAATTATCACAAGTTTATATTGTCCCTTTAACAATTTTTAAAAGACTCAGTTTGTCGAGACTTGAAAGAAATCCAACACTAGGACACAAACAACTACGCACCGTTGCTTTTAAGTACAGATTCACATGCCGCCCTCTTACTAATAAATAATGATGATAATTAATCAGTTGCATATGGCGGCGTGGCTGATTATGATTAATTGATCATCAGCATGCATCGGCCAGACTCTTCTTGATATCTCATCTTAATATAATGCTAATGTACCTTATACACCAAATTTTACTCAATACGTGTAAGGTGCATTACTTTTTTGTACTAGTTTAATTATCCTTTTCAAACGAAAATATTTAGGGACAGTGCAAGAACAGACTTCATAACACTAATCAATATTAATTTCTTAACACTGTAAGTACTTACCAATGTTTGCATTTGCACAATACATATTATTCAATGTTTCAGTTTAAAATACTAATCTTACGACAGTTCCAAACCATACAATACAACGACGAGAGGTTTTTAGAAGAGGTCTTTGTGATACATTCAGAGCATTGCTGTTCGTGTTTTAGGGAAAGCAATACGATAGTTTAGATTATAATTTTATGCTACTGCGTACGTAAGTGACAGAAACAATACAAAGAAAATAGTGTGCCTGACTGACTGACAGTTTATTACCATTAGAATATATAGTTTTTAGCAACTGAACCTATTTTAGAGTTTTTCAAAAGCAGCATTTTCAGTGGAAAATATTTAGCCGGGTTAGGTAGTGCATAAATAATTAGTTCACTTTTTAATTGGGAAAGACAAGTAGTCACAAAAAGAAATTATACGAAAAAAGAACAGTAAAAGATACACCACTACTTTCACTGGTATATTGCTTGAGCTGTGAGTAGACGAAAATTTGCCGTTATTATTATTATTATTCGTATTACTAATAATAATTTTATTATTAGAGGAATATTATGATTATTATTGTTATTATTATATGATATTATTGTTGTTTTAATGAAAGTATAAGCCTCAAAAGCTGCCAAATAATTCTGTAAATTGAGGATTTTTATTGAAATCCCATCGGTTTCTGACTCTTTAATTATCTCGAAGGGGTTCCTTTTTAAACGGTAAAAGGTTGGGGGTATTTTTACTTTTATAATTTTTTGGGTGCAGTAAGTCGTTCTAAGATTTCTGTTAGGCAATATCATAAAAATACATTACCATAAAAAATTAGATAACTTTAAAAAATATTCACATACCACTGAATACACATTCATCATATCAGCAGAATTAGAATTAGTAATAGAAACTTATCGAAAAAAGGCATTAAAAGTCATGTAGTTCCTTTTTGCTATGTTGCTGCAAAAACCGAAAAATCCATATCAGTTCATTGTCTGGTTATCCACATCATCTTTTACACAATCAATGAAGAACGAGCATGTTAATTGTATTGTGTTGTAGCAACATAACATGAGTATTAGTAGTGGTAGTGGCCAAACTACTACAATTGTAACTGTTATGTTGAATTGTTGACCGTAGAAGGGGGCATGGGCAGACATGGAAAAAATGAGCCCGACAAAAGCGTTCCATTGCCAATCATGGTACAACACCACCATGATCACATCGCATCACGGTCATTTAGCAAAGAAAGTGAAGCAATTCTCAGCGAGATTGGAAGCAAAAACATTAGATTTTTCTCTGTATAAGAAGTAATCAAAATATAATGAACAAGCGATCCTGTTACATATAATGAGTAGGTGACTACAAAACGAACCCCAACAACTGGTCCATCTGCTTAGTCAGACAGATACACTGAGATAAAAATCAAATCAATCCACAGGCCGTCTGTTTTCTCTTGATTATGGTCATTTCCCTAATGAAAACTATCTTTATTTTTTTGAAACTAAAATCACATGGATCATATACGTTTTGAGTATGACTATTTGTTATTGGAACAAGAATGAATTAAAGTTGAAATAGTGAGCAGTCATCATCATCTTCAGACAAGTGCAATGCAAGACTGCATCAACTGAGGGTGATAGTAATGACGAGTTAGTTTTTTTAAATCAATGTTCAAAATTTTTGCTGAAGGTCGAACATACGAACAGGAAATGAAATTAATGGGAAGTCATAAAACGAAGTCATCGACCTATCTCCTTATCAATGGATGCTCAAGTAACGTGAAAACATTTCATTTTTCAAGTCAATTTGAGTAAGTTGCCATTATCATAAAAATCGGCAAGTGCTGAGATGGCTCCTTTCTTCTGCTATTGCAAATACACACAATAACAATTCATGGTTGTTCATGCGTTTAAAATGAAAGGGTGGATACGTCATATAGCTAAAGTTACTATTATGATCCAAAGACAATGAAGCACTCACACTTTTCTTCATCACCACAATTATTATTTTTTCCTCAACTCAATCCAGCAGATCCGACCATATTTATACACGTAATACTTAGAACATGCACGTCCATAAGTCCAACCTACTTTTTACGCACCATTTTCAGCATGCCACACTGATTTACGCTTTCACCCACCCCCATTTTTCATTACAAACAAGACACATTCATTCAACGTCAACACTTGATTCACATCATTTGGCACAATAGACGCATTACGGTATCCATTTCCTGTAATAACTTTGTTTACCCATTCATTTTATTACACACGAGAGAGATATGCTTATTAACTGCTTACGCACTTCAGAGAGAGATAGAAAGAGAGACGCATTCACACGTAGACTGTAGACCACACAAAACATAAGACACATGGGATATCATTCTCATCACCAAACAATGCTGAATGGATATCATGACTGGGTTCAAGCTCATCAACAATAACGAATTACATACTTAATACTTGTCATATCAATTTATACACCACAATACCCGGACACATATCACACGCACATACGCACAACTACATTTTGAATAATATATAATAATTAATGCTTCATGGGACACGACCCAACAGTATGGAAACATGGACATTTTGGAGGGTTGCGAGAACTCAATTACTGTACGTACATATATTATACCCATACATATATCCTAATGTCACGTAGACTAAAACTAAGAAACTGACAGAAATGAACCTCTTTTTTATATTTGTGTTGTGGTGATCTAAATACACACACAGCGTTTATGGCCATTTAGAATATTTGATTTTAGATGTAACGAGATGTTACTCCGTTTTTTGTACGTATGTAATGTAATCTATCTAGTTAGTATTAACAATCAATGTCAGGTAATTTTATGGTATTTATAATAATGTAGCTCGTTTATTTGTATTATTTATAATTTAATTTATTTAAAAGAATAGCTATAAGTTTAGTTTACTGTACAGTTATTGTTATTGTTGTGTTGATGTTTTTATTATTACTATTTATTCATTGATTGATAGAATTAAAACAAGGTTTGTTTTGTATTTAATGTGTGGACGCATGATCTGAAAGTATGAGACTTCGAAACGAATAATTTAAGTAAATAAAATGATCTTTGTCTTTTGAAATATACTTCTTGAGATAACTATTTATTACGTCTGCATAAACTTTGCACTTAATATTCCTGCAGAATCGCATGGATCCTGCATCTTTGTTCACCAAAGCTTGTTGGTATCGCATCACTCATTCTTTTAAATGGTATTTTACAATATTTTATGTCCTTTTAAAAAGAAAACTAGGTGACAAATCATTGTATCCGTGTTGATCCCAGATTTCTTACAATGCCCCATTATAGAAAAAGTAAAGATGCACGTTTAATGAGCAGGTTTTCCCCATAAAATATCATTGTACCCTGAATTCACTACGGTTTTTCAAATGTGCACATCAATCGTTCGCACAATGAGAAAATAAATATGCATTTAGCATAATATACTGAACATTTGACTACTTGACAGTGTTTGGAAATTGACAAATGGAGATATGGAGCATCGCAAATCTGTTAGCTAACACCATAAGAGCAATAATGATGAATGCGAATTAACACTTTTTGCACACATGTGAGCTTTTAAAAGTATATGTAGTGTATATGTGTATATTTTAACCAAACTCAAGCTGTTCTTCGATTTTGCACAGTTCATCGGATTGCATATTTAGAGACGACAACGTAATTACAGTACAAAGCATCTCTTGATTGCATTCAATTGGATCAGTCAGACCGGATTCTCTTGTTATGCAATGGGCAAACAATGACCACCTATAGTTTTCATCGTGATCTATCGTTTTCCAACCTGCTGCTTTTTTACCAAAAAAGAAGCTGCGTTAAATTTTATACTGCTCGTATTTTTTGCTACGCATGTCAATGTTATATCTTGGATGAAGGTGTATAAAAGTACCAAGAGTCAAAAGTCAAGCTTGTTTGCATTTCAATTCAGGAAGCACAGCAATATATTATTGTACAGTGTAAAGGAGTTGAAAATGTATTGGCTGATGCGCTAGTTATTATTAACGGTACCCATAAAACATGGTCATAGGCACCACTGAAACTCTTTGCAGTTAGTTTTATTACAACAGTTTTAGCTACAAAATCACCTTAATAAAGTTTTGATCAATCAATTCTCACTACCCCTATAATTATAGGTATTTGGGTATGTTTTATTAAACTGTTTTAGCATCACGATATTCATTGCATAAGGGAGCTGATCCAGCGACTGGGCCCCAGTCAGACTGGGGCATTATCATAAACTACCACCACCACCAGTAGTTTCATTTCGAGTTCCGTAAATATAAACAGATATACCTTCCTTTATCAAAGTCGTACATTTCATTGGCTAGTAGGTATCAATATTTCACTCCTTGACAATAAGATTAAAGGTATATAAATCATGTTTCATTCATTTCATCATGACATTGTTGATTGGATTTAGGAGCTATCATTTTCTCGTCATCATCAAGTTTGTCAAGGTGTATGCTGACTGGATTATTCAATGTTGGTTACCCATTTTTAGGGAAGTCAGGCAGGTGCAAATAACATAATGAAAATACCTGTCCTGTTATCCCAGACCCATTATATCTGTAGATTATTGAATGGGTATTCAGTTTATTTTGTGATTATACATCATTTGATGAACGTAACGTAACGAGCCTAATATTGTGGCATTATGTATTACTCTGTGAGCCATTCACATTGCTCATTGTGTGGCATTAATTTTCTACCCATTTTAATGATTTTTATTGAATTTCGAAAAGTAATAGGGCCTTCACCCTTGAAACCCTTAGAGGAAAGAAAAAAAACATGGGAAAGTTTCTAGCGTATTGAATGTAGTTTTCATTTACATGATGCTTTATTGCTCTAAACCACATCGCGGTGTTTTTAGGAGGTCCGAGGTATGTAGATACGTATATAGATAAGGTTTTCTTAAGCTGTGATTATTTAATTAAATAATATTATTTTTATATTTAAATTTGTGCTTGGGAAAAGCGAAGCTCGATTTATTTTAAAAAATCACAAAAGCAAGGCAACAATTAAGAAATAATGAAATCTTCTTTGACTGTACCCTAAGACGATGGTCATCGACAGTCCACACTCGACACGCAAAATCACTGGAGGTGCACAGCAATAAAGTAGCAGTGGAGTCGAATTCAAGGCTAAATATGGCGCCATTACAACCCGTTAAAATAGCCCGTTGTTCCGCTCCATTCCCGACAGTTTCCCACAATTTTACTTTTCGGTCCGTTCCACCTTTGAATACAACATTAGGAGAGGGTATTTTTGGTAAATTGCGCATATTATTTCCTTTTTCACTTACCCGTGGCAAAGGTTTTACAATTAGGGCTCCAACGAACTGCATTAACCTCGTTTTCATGTGAATCCTACCAATAAAAGATAGTGCAAGGCATGGGTACTTTAACATTCCATTTTCACCGATCAACAATGAAATGTAAACTTGAGGAAATTACAAATTTGAAAGATGCAACGGTAGGTACAACACATCCAACAGGGAGGGTTGATAAAAGCGATATATCAGCGACATGACCACTAAGCTCGTCTTCTGGAAGGACCACTGTGGCCTTTGATTCTTTTGCCGCATCTTCTAATTCCTTTTGTACCTTGGCCTGTCGTTTTCTGAGAACAAGAAAATTTGCAAACAGTTTTTACGTTTTATAAAACACTACGTGATTTATTGCGTCATTGACTACATTGTATTGTGGTAACAGGAATCGACAAATAAAGTTTAACCTACTTCACAAAGTTTTCATTTTCCTGGTTCATAAAATCCGCATGCTGTGCTTTAATCTCAATGTATCGCTGTACTAATTCTTTGTTTTCGCCCACTAAACGATGATGCTTCTCTTCTAATGCCGTGTAAGCTAAATGAAGTGCCTGATGTTCATCTCTCAGCAATTGATTGGTCGCCTCCAACCTGTTCAATGATATTTAAAAGAACAGAGTTACAGGATTTGAAACACGTTGATACAATGCTCAATGACCGCTTACTTATTAAGCCAATTAAATCTTACTCTTGGATTTTTGACTGCAGAAATGTAATTTGTTCATCCAGATCAGCACATTTGGCAACGAAAGTGGCTAACTGTGTCTGCGCAGTAGATAATTCCGTTTCTTTATCAGTGAGCTTGGCAGAAAGACTCAAAACATGTGAAGCATTTTCACTGCGTTTCTTGTGTAAATCAGTCAGTTCTTCTTGAAGGGAAAATATCTTTTGCTCCAGTACCTATTCATAGACAAATTACACAAAGAACATCCTTAAACTTATTAAGAATATTTTATGACTTGGAATTGGTGTACAAATTAAAATAATAATTACCTTTTCTCGCTCATCAGAATAACCTGGTGTGTGACTGTAACCACGCTCTACTTGGACACTTAGTCGTAAGTTCTCTGCCTTAACAGCGGCCCAGTTTTCAAAGAGTTTTTCATCTAAAATCAATCAATATAAGAACCAGAATGATTAGTTATACTTTCGCTTAACAAGCACCGAATTAGAAGTTTAAATGGAGACACTTACGATGTTGAAAGAGCTCCGTGAAACCTTGGGCTTCTCTCTTATTCCTGTCCCGCAAAAGGGACAGAATTTGATTCCGAATCTCTCCATTCCATTGATTTTTCATGATTACTTTTAATGAACACGTAGCTATTCTACAAGAATTTATTATCAGAGTATTGATACTATCACTAATTAGGCCAAAACTATCCTTTCCTGCCAATTCCAATCAATCCGCAAATATGACACTCTCCTAAAAACCTCTGGGTCCAACTTCACACAATCATCACCTTCAATTATAATGATGAATCACCTTAACTCAAGCATCAACTCTAAATTAGCTACGCATCCGCGCAGTCATAAACTTTCCTGAAAGGTCACCCACACCTGTCACCACTTATTGCCTTGCTCCCAACTTGACCGGAAGTCGTATCTGTCATTTAAACCACCCACATCAACAGGAGAAACGTCAACTGGTCAGGTGTTTTTACAAACTCATTTAATGCACTTTTTTTATAAACAAAAACACCACTCACGTCACACAAATAATATAGAAAAAAGGGACATGAGACATCAGCACCGCCGGATAGACGAAAACATTGTCCAATCATGTGTTCATTCATGTGTTGCGCTACTGTTTATATCTCTCTCCTCACTTGGATTTGAAGGTAGACAAAAGTGGTGTGAAGTGTGAAAGTCAACAAAGTATTCTTGTCCGTATCTCGTGACTCCCCTGAACATCAGCTGAGGCTGCAAGGAAAACAGAAATGCAAAGTGTTCATCTTCTACTGTACAAAATCATCTACTTATCTTGTCTGCAGACAGAGGCGCAGAGAGGCAGGTGCTCTTGCTGCCAAATAAGCGTATTTACAAACATCGCAGCAGATACCTGTCTGCTCTTTGCACATACTTCACACTATAACAAGCCGTGCTAGAGAGTGCACAGTCAGCCGATATGAGAAAGAGAAAGCAGCTGAGCTGACGTAGCAGAGTTTTAGAGCAGAACTTGTAGTAGTAAAAAAATATGAAGTCACTCTTTTAATAATCGATCGAAATTAAATAATTTTATTAGATAAAGTTTTAAATTTTTCTATTTATTTAGAAGTACGTATTGGATATAATCTATAGGAGATTTTTTAAATAAAACTGATGGTGCTATTTGTGTAGTTCTTTGATTGGTGATATAAGTCAGTACAGAAAGAACAACAGGTGTACGTATTAATGTACATGATTGATATTAATGGGATATCAATTATTTGAGTGTTCGCTTTGCAATGGAACTTTAGTTAGAAATAGGAGTTTTCTTTGATTGGGGGGATAACGAATAATTAAATAGTTTAGAGGTTATATTTGCAAGTTGGAAGAATTATATCTTTGCCTTTGCTCTTGAGAGAGAGGATGTGAACGGCTATTATGGTGCTAATTGTATGTTGGAGTGGATCGTTTCTCTACACAAGTGATTGATGACATTTTGATGTACTATGCGAAGTGGAATGGGCAACCTTTTGGAAACTGATAGTGACGTTGCTTCCATATCGGATAGTGAAAGTATGTCGTTCACTGGTTCATTACTGTATTTTACAACGCCGATTGTGCGTTGCACAGTGAATTGAATGGGTAGAATAATGATTATTGTAGCATAATGTGAACTTATTTTCTCTACTTTTAGAGGAACGAACTGATGGAGACGGAATGGAGAGCGACGCTTTAGTAGATGTTAATAAAAATGCCAATTCTTCCCCTGAAACCAATGACTCTGCGCAAAGTAAATACAGTAGCTTAAGTAATTGTTGATGCTCTGTTTAGTTTGGTAAAATAATATACCAAGCACATTATTTGTCCATTGCAGATTCAAAGGAACCTGACAAGACTGCAGATGATAATTTAGCCCCATTAGGTGGGGACACTAATAAAAATGTGAGCAGTAGCTTATCTTCCCATCATAGTTCTTTGTCTACCGTACAACCCTCTACAAGTGGCTCAATCACAACTAGCCCACTTCCTAAAGAAATTCAAGTGTCTTCAACGAATACAAGCAGTGGGTCAAACTTGAATTCCTCTGTTAGTCATGTAGCTGCAATCCCTCTAAAATCCAAGACTGTTTCGCCTCGTGAGCTTCCTCCAAGAAGCCAGCTTATACAATTAAAGCCAACAATGGCTAAACCGAAGCTAAACAGTAGAAATTCAATGGAGAATTCGTTACCAGAAGGAATGAATAAACAAAAGTAAGACTTTCATGATATGATGTTATTGATAATAACATTATAGCTTTAGCGTACATGATTCATAAAATAATGTGTAATTTCTGTTTAGGAATCCCCGTTTTATACCATATGAGCCATATAGAGGAGCTGTTAGACCAATGGTTGCACAGAATGACACGACGAAGAGACACTCTAGGACGGCATCTGAAGCGTCCACTGTTTCCAGTAGTTTTGAACAAGTCATAGGCAACCTAAGTTTAAATGACAGCAGCGTTGATGAAATAGCAGGATGTTCATTAGCGCAAAATGTTAGCGAAAATACTCATCATAAATCTCTAGAAGGGAGACAACTCCCAGTGAACATCACTAAAGTTGTCGATGCTCAATATTTGAAAAACGGAAAAGTGATTGAAAAGCAAACACATGCCTTAACCCTACTTAAAGAAAGGCTGAAGATAGCCGAAAAAGATAATGATGATTTACATAAAGAAAACACGCGACTCAAAAAGTTACTGGTAGATTCATTATCAGGAGATATTTTGCATAACAGGACTGATGCTAGTTTTGACCATGCCAGTGGAAATTCATGTGCTACTAATGAATCAGTCGATGCCCTTTCGAATGAAATTGAAGTGTGGAGATCAAAATTCTTATCGTCATGTGTTCTGGTGGAACAACTAACCAAGGAAAACGGAACGTTAAATGAAGCGGTTGGGGCTGCAGCGAATATCCTCAAAGATATCAAACTATCCAGTAGCCTTGCTCCTGCTCATTTTGAACAAGTTAACGCATGGCTTCGTGCAAACAGAGCCACATCCTCATGTATGGTTTCGATTGAAAATAATAGTACAGACGAGTCCTAGCAATACGTTCGAAATATCGTTTTACCAATGTCTAATTGGCTTTCTGTTTTTAAACTCGTGCCATTTTAACTATGAGCAATAAGGTAAATCTAAATTGGGAGGAGGACGGAAAAATATACATATGATGCTTGCTGGAACAATCATTTTAAAGTTTCTGTTAAGTTGCATGTGAAAAGTAATGTAATTTATGTACAGGGTTGTCCAATGCAGACCCAGGTAACTGAGGTTTAAATTTCATATTATGGCTCAGTACGAGCTAATTCAGTATTTAAGGGTTGGTTTTGTTTTTTTCCTTTCAAAAGCTATATATTATACGACTAAAATTGTAATAAAACTTTTCAAATAAAAACATACATAAAGAGATTTATTTCGTTTGGTAACAAAAGCTATTGTAACACACATAATGAATGTTTTATGCTGCTGCAAGCAGCGCAGCTTTATAATTTTCACCTATTCGTTGGCCTTTAGCATTAGCACCTCTCTCCAGTTGCGTATACTTGAACGGAGCATTTTACAATGAACACCTTAAAAAACATTGCAAAATGCAAATAGGAATTTTACCCGTGTGCATAATGCCACGTTCAATTGAGATTTTACTTACACATGCAGAAATGTTGAACGAGCAGCCCATCGACACGGTCTCTGCCAATATTGGCTTCGACACTTAAATTTTATGTATAATACATGAGAATATCAGGAATAACTAAGTTGATTTGTTCGAAGAATTTATGTGCGTCAACGTACTTTATTGTAACAAATATTTATGGCATTTATCCGCTAATAGTTTCGCCATTCTATTCTCATTTTCTCATATTACTCCATGATGCCTCTTTTGTAGGCTTCTCTGCATGTTAAAACGACTCTATCTACGATATAACTGCAATGCCATCCACAATCGCTGCGCTCGCTATCGCTGCTCCTCTTCTCTGCCTATTAAGATGGCTTGTTGTTTTGCCGTGTTGAACTTATTAGGATGCATTGCATGGTGTATGAGTTTTAGGAGGATGGAAATAAAATAGCGTACGTTAAAATGCTGACATAACGGTGGTGGATGTTTTATTACAAACAAGAAGAAAGAAAGAAAAAAAGATGCGAAGGAAAGGATGGTTTTTAGATGAATCAGTCAGTGTCTCGATTTCTAGCCCGTTTTCCATCGTATAGTAGTCATGCATGCATGAAGCAAAACGCTTTCAGACATATTGACCAGTTTCCTTCTTCAAGAAAACAACATCAACATAACGTAACTGTTAAAAGTGAACCTTTCCTTACACACTCCACCAGTTTTTTCTTCTTGTTTCAGGCAAGTAGAAAGTAATTCTAGAGTAGTGATGCCCAAGCTTACTACTACTACTTCTAGTGATGACGATGATGATAATATGATATTTTCTTCTACGGCAGCATCAACACCACCACCACCACCATGATCGTCATGATCTTGATCAGAAAAAAAGTAGAGCAGGCAAAAGCTTTAAGCAAGAAACAATGATTCAATCTGCTGAAGAGTGTCATTAAACTTCGAAAGCATGTATATTGTATGAGAAGCCCAGACGAAGATGCTACTAGAAAAACTGCTTACACAATATATATGACGGCATCGCAGATTTCTTTTCATTCAAATGGCTCTAGTGTTACTACGTTTCTCTGTCTTATTTTTACTGAGCTATCTAATACGGCCTGCTTTTTATTGTGTTATATGCACATCTCCTCTTTTTCTAGGTTTTTGATGGTGAAACCCGATACATGTTTGTTTTTGAGCTGTTTTCTTACTAAAAAAGAAAATGCGAGATGATGAACCCCGACAATTTGTGTTTGTCTTCTGTTTGCGATACGTCCGTGTGTAGTAGTATTTCTCCTGCTTTTGCTTGCTCCTACAAAACAACAACAGCTCCATGAGAGAATGAGCAGAATATATAAAAGTTTCAAGTCAAGCTTTTGAGAAAAGGCAACTTTTTTTCGGCAGCAGCGTTCGCAGGGTTATGAGGCTGTATCATATGAGCCTATAAAACACAGGAAAGAAAAGAACGGGTAGAGAGAGAGAGGAGTCATTCGGACTAGGGAGAGCTGAAAAGTATAATAATAACAATAATATATATAGGGGAAAAGTGTGAAGAGAGAGAGAGAGAGAGAGAGAGAGAAGGAATGAGTGAGGTGCTGCTTGCTACTCAGTATGTGGTGGCTTAAAAACAGAAGAGAAGAAGAAAACCCAGCCTGAAAGATTAGAAAGGAACTTTTAGAGAGGAGGAAGAAGCTACATGTACTTTTATGTGTATGTGTGTAATATGCATTACTAGTGGTAGCACTGCTGCTGCTAGAGCACTACTCTCTGGAGTGAAACTTTAAGGGAGTTCTGAATGTTATGTTGGTTTTATGATACCGGAGGAAGCTGCTGGAGTTCTATGTAGCTGCTGGACTTGAAGAAGCCTCGGAAAAGAGCACGACGAGGGCGGAAGCATTGCATTGACCGATCGCGATCGCCGCACCCGCACTTAACAAATCCCAGCACATCTCATTCTCATCATATCAACAAGAGATAATATTTTCAGCCTGATCGGTATGTCTGTTCAGTCTATGTGTCTCTCTCTCTCCGTCTATCTCTCGTGCTCCCTTTATGTACATAGCACATAATATGCATATAGAGAGGGAGAAGGGGTACAACGAGTACAGAGAGCGATAGACACACATCTTGTGCATTTAATAACTATTTACATTTTTGTGTATTGGTATATATCGTGTGTGTCATGTGTATCTGTTTGCTGTCAGTTTTTCTCTCACTTCTTATTCCAAAATCATCATCATCATCATTCATATAGACTGTTTTGAAGCAGTTCTCACTTATTACCTCTCTTGTCGGGCTTTACTTTAGTATTTACTCAAGTTGGAGAGCGAGAGAGAGAGAGAGATAGAATGTGTGTGTGAGAGAAGTAGTGTTTCCTGTCAAAAACCGAATTTCTTCTTCCCCCAATAATTAAAAATTTACATCCTGCGGTATTATTGTAACTGCTTGGTTACTTGTCTTTCAGTAGCCGTAAGGCTTAGCTATCTAAGTAGTTTTCCTTCTACAATCACAAACGTTCTAGCTACAAGCTACTCCGGTGGCCACTGCCTAATAAAAAAATTACATTTTTTGACACAGATACTACTATACACACACTTCTTATTAAACGTGCACTTGCGAAAAAAATCTTCTCTTTACACTTCTGCGCTAATTCCTCACTAATTCCTATCAACGAATATATACCTTTTACTACTCTATTCATCCACACTTGCACACTGCGTACAATAAAGGTAATAATGCACGCAACAGCAAACTGCAATTAAATTTGTAGAGCGGTACATGTATTTTTTACAGACCTTTCAAATTGGAAGCAATTCACCTGTGCTGATCGGCCAGAACTGTGAATACTTCCATATGAAATTAAGTGGAAAAATTAACATGTACCTTGTGAAAACGCTTGGTAGTTTGGCATTCTCTGATAATACAATTCATTCACGCGCAAACGTATTTCTATTTTTTCAGTAAATTTCGGCCTCTTGTCACATAACTGTAAGGATTCTTCTTGGGCAGGACCTAACTTTTGTTCAGAATTGGAGATATACAAATCTGCTACACTACTGTCTGCGTTATTCACCTGAAACTTCAACATAGAGTTAACTGGATTCCGAATTGCAAACCAACGACTGCTTCACTTATCGCCGAGTCAAACATTAAGCAACGAGACATTTGTTATAAAAAGCATTTTTGCCTATAAGTTAAACAAATATGTAAACGAAACATGCGAGAGTACAGCATCCGATTGATATCAACCGTGACCATGTACAATCAGAAGGCAAAATGTGCCATGAGTGAATATTATTCAGTTGTGAGCATATAAGGAAATATCAGTCAATTGGAACTGAAAGCAAGTGAATAGTAAAATAATATTAATAATAGTACATGCTTAAATACACAACAATCAAGCGCTTCCCCTACCGATTCCCGTTTCGAAACGCAAGTCAATGTATATGGATTTGATGGAATACACGTTGCAAGATAAACATTTATGGCAAAAAAGAAAATAAACAATTATTCCCCACTTCCTTCTGAATCTGGATCGTTTACAGAAAGATTATTATCTTAAATGGATGGAATATGCTGTAACGTTTTATAAAAGAAATAGTTTGAACTAGACAAAGTTGGACTTATATGCTTAAAATGTGAGAGACAAAATGTGACGATATGTTGTAACATTGTATCTTTTACTACGCATGGAAAGTTAGCAAAATGTAAAGTTTCCGGTGGTGCGATGGTTGGTTGAGTATGAAGTCTTCTTGAAGCTATATTAGATAGAATTTACCGACAGTGCCATTTCGAAATGTTTACAGTTTCAGAGTGAAATTGTCTCTGAAGCTAAAAAGCTGTTCCCATAATCGTGTACGACATTAAATTGAACACCCGGTCTGCTACAACCAGCAAGAATACAGCCATGGCCGAGGAAGAAATTTTGTTTGATGACGTGTACGCACTTTGCGAAGTCATTGGAAAGTGAGTTTTGTGCAAATTTAAAAATCTTTCCAAATATTTCCAATTGAATATGAATATGAGAATTGAATATTACACGTATGAGTGAACTATTTACGAGATATCAAATTACAGTGCACGGAAAGCGTGACACATTATTTCGTACATGTACATATGTATAACAATGCGTATGTTTGCTTTCATTTCAGGGGACCACACAGCGTCGTAAGACGCTGCATCCACAGGCAGACAGGATGTCAGTACGCTGTAAAAATTGTGGACGTGGCAAGGTTTACATCAAGCCCTGGTTTTTCCACGGACGATTTAAAACGTAATCTCAATCTCCATCAAATGAGTTTTTACAGTCTATCCCAAATAATCATAAGTGTGATAACTCTCTTTTGTTCACAGGCGAAGCAACCACATGTCATATGCTCAAGCATCCTCACATCGTCGAGCTTTTAGAAACCTATTCGTCAGATGGGCTTCTGTATATGGTTTTCGAATTGTACGCTGTCTAATTATAATATTTTATATAAAATTCCCCATTACTGTATACAGCGACAGAAAATGAGACATTAAAATTAATTTATATGAATTTCATTTTTTATTTTTACATTTAGTATGGATGGAATGGACATCTGCTTTGAAATCGTTTCGCGTGTGAGCGCTGGATTTGCTTACAGTGAAGCTGTAGCTAGTCATTACATGAGGCAAATCCTAGATGCAATTAGGTACTGCCACGAAAATGATATAATCCACCGTGATATCAAACCCCACTGCGTTTTGCTCGCCACCAAAGAGAACTCGGCTCCTGTGAAGCTGGGTGGATTTGGTTTAGCAATACAGTTGAGTTCAGATCCTGCAAAGCAGAAAATAAAAACTGGAAGAGTCGGCACTCCTAGTTGGATGTCACCAGAAGTGGTGTCAAGGGAGTACTACGGGTAATTGAATTAATTTTTTAACATTTTGAGGTAGTTCCATGTTGTATTCATGAACAGGTATCATTTGAGCACAATATTTATGATGACTATGACATTTCGTGTGGGGTACTAAACTTTTTGTGTTGCATTATTAGGAAACCCGTAGATATCTGGTCTGCTGGAGCTTTACTGTACTTGCTCATAAGTGGAAATCTTCCATTTTATGGAACCAAAGAAAGACTTTACAATCAGATATTGAATGTGGAAGTAGATCTTAACAGTACCTTTTGGGAAAGCAGTGTAGGATCTGATGTCAAAGATCTGTTGAGGAAAATGTTGACCAAAGAAGCGGAAAAACGAATCACTATTCAAGAAGTATTAGACCACCCATGGTTAAAGGTGAGCTGACCTTGTGTGAAAAGACGTTTGCGACATTTAATGAGTTTTAAAATATAACGATTAACCATTGCTGAATTCTTGACATGTACATCAGGATCGTGAAAAATGCCCCCGAAATCACCTCTACGAGACTGTACACAATCTAAGGGCTTTTAATGCTCGACGCAAACTCAAAGGTGCCATACTAAATGCTGTTTCATCGCCTCATTGGAATTCGGTGTGCGCAGAACCCTACGACGCTGGAGGAACGGACCAATGCTCAACTGATGGTATGAAGCTCTCATTACTAATACATTACTGACAACCGTAGCTTTCGGGTATTCAATCTCATCCTGCCTTCATCAAAGAACTCCTGTATTTCTCACATTTAGCTGTAACTCTCATCATCGACGTCTTGGAAGACATGCAATCATTAATAATTCCCAGAGATTCAGCTATCCCTTCAGATGTTCTTAGTGATACCAAACTCTCCAAAATTCTTCGCATCTTCGACCTGATCTCGAGCGCAAATCTGTCGTGTGGGAAGATCCCCCAGCCAGAAAGTGTAGATACATGTAGAGACGTAATGGATATTGTGCTAGATGCGTTGGAATCCAGAGACACATCAGACTCGGTGTTGACCCACTTAGAACAGTTGCGGTTCGTATTGTCACAACCGTTTTTTCAGGTATGAGACCATTTAGTTTCATTGTTTTTTTCTACTTGCTTACCTTCTTTATGTTACATGAACAGTCCATATAAGCAACAAAATTTGCATTGCCACGCATGCATAAAAGTGCCCTTTACCTGACAGTTTTTTTCCTGATAGTGTGCTATGCTGTGAATCATCACATACTTTTACACAGCGATTTTCCCCTCTTTTTCAGGATTTACTTGTCGTTTTGTTCTAACAAGATGGGATAGTATTTTTCAGTAAGACACGAAGCTTAGAAAATAATGAACCTGCATAAAAAACAATCTGGCAGATGACATCCTAATACAAGATCTGAAATACCACAAGAGGCCCTAAGCAGAAAGATACGGATAGGCGAAGAAAACGAATGGCTCTGCCAGATAGATGAAGTAGGCTCCTTTTTCTCTATAAACGTGTGTGTGGCTGTTTCTATCCTTTCCTCCTTACTTTTTCTCCATTTAAATCTATGAAGGTCGATGTTTGGGTTGCCGCTTCGGGTATTGTTCTTCTCTTAAGTCGCGTATTCTGCTGCTCCTGCCGTAACATGAATATGTAGGAAAAGAAAGCATTAGAGAGCTCTCTGACGATGGCCAACACCGCTATAAGCTGGCTAGGCTACCTTCACGAGGGAAGCTGGATGGAAGAGTATTACGAATGCATTATTATTATTACTATTATACACATTTTCTCGCAAATAAAACAAGAGGAAGCATAACAGAAAGAGAATAGTTAGCTTCCATAACAGACGTGAATTTTTTTTTTCAGACGTTGTTGTACACTATTAATATTATTACCACATTTTTTCACGTACATATAAAGCGAGTCGCAGTAGTCGTCGTGTGTTATTCGAGTTTGCTCGTTACATTAATTCTACTCCGTATACGCACACACCATTGGTTGCTTGTCGGAAAAAGAGATGGGGAAATTGGGAAGAATACAACAACTCTGAGCTTCCTGTTCACAGAACAGTACGTACTCTTCTCCCTCTCTCTCTCTCTCCCTTTCTCTCACTTTCCAGAGCAGTATAATGATAATAATAATAATAACATGCTGAGCACTACTACCAATATCGTGCACATTTTTCCTATACACACACCACGAAAGAGAAAAGAGATGTGTAAAATTGCATCTTCTTTTAAAACTATAGCCTCTCTTTATGTATATCAGGTACAAATAAGTGTGTATTCTATATGTTTACATCTAACGACGACTATATAACATAGCTGCGTAATATTTATGATCTCTACAAAGTATATAGGGAATATATGTATGGATGTTGTTTCATATTTCTACTGCCACTACTACTTCTATTGCCATACTACGGCTGCTGATACTTCTGCTGCTGCTTGCAGTTTGTAAGATTTAGTTTTCAGCTTTCAGTGGGAGAAAGCAAAAAAAATGAGAAAGAGAAACGGGCAAGGAAAAAAGATTTTCATTCAGGGAATCGAGTAAGAAGAAGAGCCGAGACCGTTCAGTTTCCTATATGCTTTGAAGAACATGCGTGAAACGCTTCTTGATGCACCAAATTTTCTCTCTTTCACTCTCCCTGTGTGTGTTCTGTGTTATGTGGTATTCGCTGTGTGTAGTAGCGAGAGAGAGTAGGGAAAGATATAGACGAGAGAAAATGGGTATGACTTGTGCTCGCTTGTCTGAGCTTTGTTCGCACATAACATTCGTTCACCAACAACTCCACCACCACCACCGTCAATATAATCAGTATTACATACATGCAACCTCTCTCTTTTCTCCGCTTTCACTACACACAAGAGCACAACGGCAACAGCAGCAGCAGCATCATCATCCAAAGTTTTTTTTTCTGGTTTCAAGTAAAGTAGGAATGGCAAGCATTATGTGATTGGTATACACTGCATACAATGCTTTCTCCACCGCTGCTACTTATGCTTTCTACCTACACAATACACAGGACCAAAAACGCTCTTTACAGTTTCCTCGCTCAAACATACGATTTCCTAGCTTGGTTTTATAACATTTTCTCTGGTGGTGGCCCTTCTAGTCATCTCGTCCTCCTGGTTTGTCAGTCCATCCAGATCATTGGTGCTGTGTACACTGTAGAAGCACTGCTACTGCTACACACAAACTTCACTTTTTTCTCCACCGCTGCTACTACACAACTACTTGTTTTTTCGTACTTGTGGTGGTGGTTGGATGGTGTTGTCGTTTGTCCTATAGTCAAATTATTAAAAAAGGCAAGGAGGCATCATGCCGTCTAATCTGCATCGACTTCTTCTTTTATTTATTTTTTGTTCATCGTTTGCTCACGGCAGCAGTCAGTATCAACCTCCATTTTTGTCTTGGTGTACAAAATAGGATAATTTCCAGTACACACGCTACAAGTAAATAGCGATCAATCACGGTGAATTGCCCTTCTTGGAATTCATCCGTTATCGCGAGAAGTCGTCGTCAGCATCTTTCCTGACGTATTGGCAAATTATCGCATATCCACCTATCATAATGTACTAAATCAACAACAGCACCGCCATCATCAGCAGCAGCAGCACTTGTTCCACATGGTTCCCAGCACCCAGCTTTTACTTCGACTACAACAAGCTATTGCTCCGTTGATTGGATTTTCATTACTAGTTTTTGCACCATCACGTTCACACGTCATATATATTCACCATCACTCACTCTGTAATAATATATAATGCACTAAAAGCACACCATTATATCCAGTATTTGATTTTCGCCTCTTCAACTTTCAAAGTACTCTGCATTCTTTTCCTACTTCTCTGTCTCTTTATTGCTAGGATAACTAATAGCCGTAATTAAATATCCTTCATGACGTATACTAGTTTCTGAAAAATGTGCTGTCAGTGTCACTGTTTACAAGATGACACTCATCTCTCAAGAAAGACTATTATGCTCCGATGAAAGTCATTTAAATGATGACTCTTGTTGTTGTATTGATGCGACTTCTACTAATGAAACATGGTTCTTTCGTCTCACGAGATATGATAGTGGTAATGTAAAGTATAATTGTAGGGGAATCCGAGCCGTTGTAACACAATGACAAAAGTAAAGTGATGCAATTCCAGAGATATGCATGCAATTTGTAAAAGTGTTGAAAATGTAAATTTGTGATCTTGTGTTTAATGTATGTCATTTCTATTCCTTCTTCTTCGTCTTTTCCTTCTTTCACTACTGCTATTACTTCTACCACTACTACTACTACTTTGCTCTAATAGTTGTTATTATATAAGCGTCCGTGTGTAGCGCAAGTTTAAATGCGCATATACGTATTATATCTAGTAAATAAAATGAGATAGAGAGAAGGAAGGAAGTATAAAAAATATTTATGATAATAATATCCTCTCTGCAGCATAATAGAGGAGAAAGTTTCAATAATACACGCAGCGTATTATTATTAATAATATAAAATGCGAAAAAGTTTGTTGGTCGTGCCTGGTTTAATTAGTGTGAATGATTAAGTTCATTTTGTTCTTCGCATCTTCCACATCATCGTCATCCAGAACAACAACTTCAGTGTGTCTCACGTAACGGCTACCGGGATTGGAGGAACAGTCCTGTAGTATGGATTACACTGCTCCATATTACCATCCGGAATACTTGGACTATGTCCCTCCACCTTGTCCGATCCATAATCCCAGCGGGATTCCCATTCCAAATGGTTACATACCTCACCAGCATGGACCTCATGTTCATCACCACCATCATCATCAACACCAGGCATATATATTTTTATGTCATTGTCTAAAAAGCCTCATTTTTATTATTGTTATTATTCTCTCTCTCTAATCTCTTTGCTAGCAAATAGAGATGAGTGTACGTAAAAATGCTTTTCTGGCTTTTGTTAGTTTTGAATTTGAAATGCATGACAGCAGCAGTATGCCTTGTAGCAGAGAGAGAAGTAGTAGTAATGAAGAATAAAGTTTATTGTTGGGACGTTGATGGTACTTTTGCATAATATTCTCTCACTCTGAAGGAATGTCAGTGGTGTGTATTTCGTTTCCTACTGGAAGAGGGCACAATGTCGCACGCCAACAACAACGGCAAAACTGTTTTTTTAGGAATATCTCCAGCCACATAAATGGTTAACAAGGGCAAAAATAATGTAAGCAACCTATGTAGCAAACCAATGAGCCTACATAAAAGCTTTCTTCCTGAAACAAAAGGGATCGATTGCAAACTAACAGTAGCAGCAGACAAAGCAAACATATAAATTATATTGCGGGTGTTCTCTCTCTCTCTCATCTTATTCTCTTCGCTTCATATGGGTCGGCGGATGAGAGGGAGAGCGAAAAAGCTTGTGTGGTTTGGTTTTGTTGTTGATGTTGCCGTTCCATAATTTTTATCCAGTCGACAGTATGGTACAGCGTAAAAAAGGAAGTCGAAAGAGAATAGAGAGAAAGCCATGTAATATGCAATATGTATGCATCTAGCTGTTTGTAACCTAAAGTTAGTCGTGACTTCCCAGGAAAACACTTAGTTCCTATCGCGCATACTGAAAGGAACCTAGAATTATGTAGAACACAAATAATAACAAAATGTATGTGTGACATACATACATATTTCCATGTGTTTCAGTGTAAATGATAAGCTTCCCTGTTTATAACGACGTTTCATAACCTCCATTCACAGAGACAAATAATATAGCTGTCTACTCACACAAACGGAATGTGTGTGCCTGATACGTTTTCTCCCTCTCCCTTTCTCTCGCTCTCTTATTTCTCTTTTTCTCGCCTTTCTCTCAACGTTGTCGTGATTTTCTTCCTACATCTTTTTTTCTTTTTACTCTCCTTTTATCTGATGTTTATAAGAATAATCGGTTTGTGGTAAGCCAAGAAAACATGATCGCTGCAGATTTCCACATACAGTACAAAAATCTAATAAAAGAAAATGGATCCAAGCTGCTTGGATGCCATGTCTGCATTTTGCAGCCATTGTTTTAAAAGCTCGTTGGGATGCCGTCAAGTTTTATTGATCAACCCACATCACCACCGCCATGATTTTTAAAAAATATTCTTTACCTAATTAGCTTATATGGTTCAAATATTAAGGAATATCTCTTTAAAATGAGCAAGATACATTGATCTGCCTTCCAACCGTAAAAGTACTAAAAATAGACAGACAGCTTCACAGATAGGGAGTCACTAGGATTTAATAAGTTTGTACTACTGCAGCAGCGAGCTAATAATGGTTATATATATATCTGTCTTGCATCTTTTCGTTATGTGTATTGCGCAATGCGAAAACTGACTCTAGCTTTTTTCTTTTCTTCACTCGTTTTCTTTTGCTTCTCTCCCCCAACGCGACAATATCATTACGTTTGCCAAAATTCTTCAAAACTAGTATAATAATATCACTTGGAGATAGTTATTCTCTCTAGACAAGTTTTTTGTTACTTTAAAAAAAGTTGACACTTTAGATTCTTTATTCTTTGTGATGTGAGCATCTCTTCTAGAACTGACTCTTTAGCCATGGTGTTATTATTTGTTGTGGAATGGAGTAAGTAGATCTGTTCCGTATAATGGTTTATTACCGGCCGTGACATTTATAACGAGTTGTCACTTAAAGAGCGGTACTTTGGATGATTTGTTGGTTATTGCTCTTGCGGGAAAACGCACATTTACTGCTGATAGTACCAGTAAATATGAGGCTTGAGATATAAAGGACATCAATAATAAAAAGTGAAAGCAGAGCGAAGGGCTTATAAGAATATAATAGTTTGTAATGTTTACGGTAACCTGGATCTCGTGGATGTGTGCTCTCATTGTGCTTCATGGCATATGAGGGCTTTAGGTAAATTATATCCATAATAAAATAATAATCCTTACGAGCCATAGGTGTACCAGCAGCAGACGTAATGTCAGTAGGATACAGGAAAATGTTATTGTTATACACGTTGACGGTACTTCTAGCATACCGCTATTGGTAAACATTTTGCCGACAAGTTTTTATTAAAATGACGACGGAGAAAGGAAACAATATCGGAAATTTTTTCGTGCCTCTCACAGAAGAAGGAAAGAATGTACATATAGCCCAGTCAATTTTTATTAGCAAATAGAATTTCTCTTTATAGCGGAAGTCGTTGTAGTAGTAGTAATAAATTGATAGCAACTATTTGATCATACATAAATTGATCATCATCAGAAATGGGTACGTACACGGTGTACGACGTACATGGTAGCACGACACGTTATTAGGTCACTTTACATGTCTAACTGATTTGCTTACAAGAACACACAAGAACATATTTTTGCTTGATCGCTCTCGTCCCTCGTTATAAACGATTCAGTGATTTGCTTGCATGCATCCATGCATGCATGTACTTGTACAAGTTTCATACTTGTAAGGCATTTGTATGAATTGAATGGAAAGTAAAGTGTAAGCAGTTGGGAAAGTGTGTAGAAAAGCAAGTTGAACATCTTCCAGAGAGGATGCTACACATTTGTACAAGTAATAGTGCTGATGATGGCAATGACGATAGAAAATTTTCGTGGGATTGAACAGATTTCAGCACATCACCTCGTTTGCCTAATCTAATATCGTTGATATACATTATGTGTCCCTATGAAATGGCTTGAATGGAACGAACCACGACACCAACGAAGGAAGAGCAAGAACACCAAAATCAGAAGCGGTCCTAGAGCAGGAGCAGCAGTAACTTTGCACGAGTACAATTTCTTTTCTTATTCATTCTTCTTCTTCTACTTCCACTGCCGCTTCTTCTTCTCTCATTCTCTCTCTCTCTCTCTCTCTCTCTCACTCTCTCTTTATTTCTTGCTCCTTCTCCTCGTCGACCATCAGAAGAGCATTGTGGTTTGTTAAGCAGAGAGAAAGCATTTTGGATGGAGTTGGATTGGAGTGTTCAAGGAAAATGTGTTTTACAGGAGTTGCGAATGTTATGCATGACTAACCCACATGACTATAACGTGCTTATTTCTTCTTCTCCCATGTTGAAATATACGTTGTCGCCTTCACTAGCAGTAGTGAATGCTCTGAACAAAGTGTTTTCTACGACGACGTTGAGAATAGTTGCCCTCTTTTTCTTTATTCAAGGAAGAAAAGAAAAGGAGAAAGTGGAGAGAGGCGAAAAGTATTCAACATTCCTTTCTTGATTCCGATACCAGACGTTGTAGTAAAGTAATAGTCATACGCGTCATACAAAAAGCTGCTGGTAGCGGAGATGTGTGTGTGCGGGAGCAATATAATACGATGGCGATAAGAAGACATTACAATATTGTGCTCGCTCGCGTGGAGTGAGAGAGAGAGAGGGAAAATGAAACGTATTTATAGGAGTGCTTCTGCTGCTGGTAGTATTATTATTCAAAGAATAAAATATACTCCTCTTATTTCTTGGATTGCATTATTACAGCGATATTTTCATTGTTACAATATGTAATAATATGTAATGCTGAATGACTATTACATTCAAAAGAATGTGCCAAATTTATTCGTGATTCGAGATTACAATCTCGTTCGACGAGAACGGTAAGGAATGAGTGTTGGTAGGTATGAATGAGGTGGATGGTATGGAATAAAGATCTATTGAAGTGATACACTTTTTTGATCTCACACCATACTAGTCAAATGTTCCTCTTCCGATGTGAAATCTGTTAAACAGGTGCCCTTTTCACTCCAGGAGTCCTTATTCCATTGAGAATATTTCTGAATCATATTATACATCCGCTTCTATTTATAAACGAAAAAGCGATCTGTCTTTATGGAAGTAAATCTTGATTTTTTTTTGTGATCTTACCCAACTTATTGCTTTCAATGTGCTAAGATGCATGGACTGAGCGTGTTCCACATACACAGTAGAAAAGTATCCTTCAACCTCCTTCGATTGGGGCTTTTGTTAAAACCCGTTTTTCTTTCATCATGACACCATAGTATGTAGTAATATGCAGTGTAGGAGATTTTCAAATTGTTCTGTAGCGCCATACATGCATAAAGAGTTTGCATCTTCGAAGGGAAAAGGACAAATGAAAAAGATGTTAGTTGAAGGTGACAGGAGACCCTATCTATTATTGACCTGTCAGTGAGAAACTATTCAGGTTTATGCACATATATGAAGAAAGGACAAAATAATTTGCATGCATAGATGATATATGCAAGCATTCTGATATAAAATGAAAAGAAGTGTGCTCGCCAAAATTGGCAGCATATTGAAGTAACTCCGCAGCGATTAGTTGTATAATGCTGACAATATGCTTTGGGCATGAATCACCACACGTAGACGTTCAATAGTCGATTTATATTTTGAAAAATCTCACACTATACACACACTGCAATATACTTGACTGCGTCCTACGAGATGATGGTGTATTAAAAGGAAAAGGCACATAGGTTTTGTGTAACGTGCTGTTAGAGAGCAGTGATGAATGGAATTGAATATAGTGTCCGTTTGCGGTGGGAGTAGTGCTGTGAGGGAAAATAATTTTTTTAGTTTATAGGAGAGAGACTGCTCGAGGAAAAAGTGAATAAGGAAAAGGAATGTGAAAAGGGAAAGTGAGACAACGTGGCTGAACTTACAATTAGCCCTTTATATGGCCACTTTTGGCATTCGTGGGTTTTTTGGAGGGTGGCGCATGCATGCATGCAGGTTTTTTATATGCTCCTTTTGATTTTCTTTTGCTACGCTTCATCCACATCTCTTGGTTAAGAAAGTCTGTTGTTGAGTGGGAAGTGGTCTGTGGAACAACAACAACATCAACGGCAGAGTCTCAGAAGTGTCTAAGAACCAGCGAATGGAGTGTATCTCAGTTACATTTAATAACTGCATTTCTGGAGGGAAAAGAGTTAAGGGCATAGCCGCACCATAATAGGTACATATTTAGGTTATAATAATATCTTCATGTGTCCGCAAACAATGTAGTTTTTGGTTAAGGTGTAGAGCAGTGGTAATGGGATAAAGTGTATACGTGCTTCTTGTGAAAGTGATATCGTATGGATTTACTTGTTTCTGAGTAATGAATGGTGGAGGTGGTGTGCTGGTCTCTAGGTATGATGTGCTTCTTCTTCTGTGGCTGGCATGCCTCGGATCGCACGATACGTTTTCCCTTCTTCTAGATGACGGCGTATAAAGTTTCTCTAGCTCTGCTAAGGGAGTCAAAGCCAACACAGAAGGCAAAATCTCGTGTGAAGTTGATGGAGGAAGAAAATGAAAGAGAAAAAAGAGAGAGTAAGGGCTAAAGCTCAAAGTTACAAATAGACTCACTTTCACACAGACAAAACACACGGAAACGTCTGCTCTTGATATGATATTATATGGCCAAGTACCAGCACACCAGCAGCATCACCGCTGCAGTGTCTTCTTGTTCTTTACTGGGGTTTTAGCAACTTTTGACTATTTCTTCTGGTAATACATATTGGAAGAAAGAGAGAGAGAGAGAGAGAGAGAGAAGGAATGCGCGGTCGTTTGGAACGGAAAGTAAAGTAGTGGCAAGGTGAATGAATGATTTATTCATAGTCCCCTCTTGGAAACTGCGAATTTGTTATGGCTGTACTTCCACTTTAAACTATTTACTTCCATATCTTTCTCCTATTCATCTTGGATCTTTTGAGAACTTTTGCCAAAAGTGGAGTCATGATTCCATCCAGATGGGGTGGTAAACTAGCTCATATCATTCTCTATTAAACTGTTATTGATTATTCTAAAAGATTTTCCACTTCTTAGAATAACTGTTTCCCGTTACTGCTATTTTACTGCATAACTGCCACTATCACCGCCAACAACACCACCATCCTCCTCACGACTGACTCATAACAGTAGAATATGAAAATTGGATGGGAGTCTATTGGTGGCTTTGATCCATTCTGAGGATTATTATACTGCTACGACTACTAACTACTCCATTCAAGTTGTCTTTTGGGAAAATATTACTTGCCTGGTTGACTTATCCAATTTCTTAGAATGTTTGTCAAGTTTATTGTCGTGGAATATGCAATGTTTTGACGTTTTTGAGTGGCTACGAAAAGGCACAAGTAGGTATTCAGATTTCGCCATGTACAAAAATGGCTTTCTCCTGCGTAAAATAGCCAATCTTTGATGGAAAACGATTAGATAGATAGTTATATTCTGCCTATTAGAACAGCATGAGTTTGTATGTATATTTACATTATTATTATTATTACAGTACGGCACGATTTTAACTTCATTTCTCGTTTGACTGTTCTCTTTTTCATCTCTCGCCATGTATGTATAATATCGCTTCATGCTTTTTCAGGTAATTTTATGACCCAGTCCACTTCACAGGTTCCAATTCTTAAAATGGAATATGAATAATATATGCAATTCAATATGCCAGCTCCAACAAGAAGTATACGAAATGGATATTTTTCTCTCTCCTTCCATTCCATTTTCCCTAATAAAAGTTAACTGACAGAATAAATCCTTCAAGAGGGGTTGTGTACACGTTTGGTAGTAGGTGGGCACCACTTGTTATCTCCATCATGAATCCATAAATGACGAGACTTTGGAATCGGCGGAATATTATATCTTCTGAAATAAATTTTTCTTTAGCCAGTCACTCCGTCAGTGACAGGTAGTAGTATTTTTCAAAAGAATGGGAAGAAGAAAGCGAACAAGCAGAAAAAAGAGAGAAGAGAAATTGAACGAGAAGGAGTGAGTTCAAGAAAGGGTATGGAGGAAATAAAAACTTTAGTTGTGTGAGTTTTGACATCGTCAACGTCTTCGTCGTCAGTAGTAGACAGGTTGGGTTTTTCGTCTAACTTTTGACGAGGAGTACGTGTGCGGATTTTCACTTGTGTTACATTCTTGTATTCGCATTTTTTCATGTTCTTTTCAACAAGAATACAATTCGATGCGATGAAAAGTTGGGCAATCCAGCACTGCCGCTGCCATTCCAATACTATACCACCGCGTTGTTGTGAGCATTTTTGTTTGTTACTTTTTACATTATGTAGGAGTAGCGAATACAAGTAGAAAGACAGACAACATCAGTATAAGCGAACGATATTGCAATGGCAAAAAAGACGCTATCATGTTTGGCCATTTCCTCTTCCATTTTTTTTGCGGCCGTGTCTGTTTTGATACCATTCCTCGTCGGTTTGGATCTTCTTTTGTAGTGTACGTACGTTTAACTTTTGTCGTTTTGAGTGAATAAAAACATTATTGCAGGATATACGTATGCGTTCGAGTTTTCTGAGAGGTTGGAGGCTAGGCTATATGACATTCTATATATTATTATTGCTGCTGATGCCGATGCCGCCGCTGCCACTATTTTTTTCTCTTATGTTGATTCGCTTTTACTACTTTTGTCTCGAGAATCAAGATGGACACTTTTATTTCCATTTGTTGGCATCCGCCATTGCCATACTGTAATATATATAACCGGTAACGCAAGAAGAGTAACTGACTGAGTAGTAACAGTCCTCTACGATAACTTTTCTCTCTCTTCCTTTCTTTCTCGGACTTTTTTTTGTTTCTGAAGTTTTTTCGACATTCATTCCGTCGTCTGCTTCTTTTCTTATTTTTTATTCGTTCTGAGGCTAAAAGCGGACGTACTTTTATAAGCCGTACATAGTTTGTTTTCTATTGAAAAATAGTTGTGTACTGCCGACAGACCACATAGTAGATAGATTTTTTGTATTCTCAAGTATTTAGTTTTTTTCTGTGTACTCCTTGGATTAACATCAGGTGTCCTTAGCAGACAACCATCTAACTAGCATTAACTGGGAATGAAAAAGGATAAATCAGTGATAAGCGGATTCGTTGGATTCCCTGAAAAAATAGCGACAGTTCTCTTTTATTATTATCCCTTTGTGTATTATACCGTTAGATTTGTGTCGGTTGTCGTAGCTCAAGACAAGGATTATAAAAAACATGCACACAAACACATGCGGTAATAATAATAACTAAACCTATGCACATAGTTGCTTTAGCCATTGCCATTTGCCATAACGTAACGCTAATATAGCTGAGAACTGACGTCTAGTGCCACTTAGCGAATCCATTGTTCCATAATGTACACATATAATACGTTGTATGGTTATTTCTTTTGAGAGATTCCTATGGGTTTAGCTTCTTCTCTTTCTGCCCCTGTCACGAGTTAAGCTAAGCAAAATAATAGAACAGAAGGTCCTTTGATTTCTCTCTGATGTGTACTGTCTACATAGACACACACACAATGAAAAATATTTGGACACAATGCGTTTAAAAGATTGTTACAAAACCAGAGCACAGAAAATACGAGCTAGAGAGAGAAAGAGAGTCACGAAAGAGATATAGAGACGGAGGAGGAAACATTGATGCGGAAGGAGTGAAAAGGAGAGCGATATATCAAGGCAGCGCTTTTTGCATATGTATAAGTGGGGTTATAGATATGTATGAAGATAATATTGTGCTTGGCTGTTAGAACTGCGGGGGTAAAAACAGACAGACTTTTTAAATGCTTTCTCTGAAATTCCTCATGGGTACAAATTGTGTATCTCACCGGAACGATGACAGGCAGAAAAAAAAGGAATATGAAAGTTAGGCTAAAAAAGTGAAGAAAAAGGGGGAAAGAAAGAGCGAGCGAGAGAGAGAGAGAGAAGCCCAAGGTGAAAGTTATGTTAGAAAGTGTAAAAGAGTACAGAGAGCGGCACCACACTACTATTCCTATTACTACAACTACCACCAACATCGCCATCACACACACTCACCAGCATCGCATTATAATATACATAATATTAAAGTAATGTACCTATATAGGTAGGCATACTATCATGTGTTATATAGACAAAAATGTGTGTATCATGTTATACCAGAGTTTATAGCCATCACACTTCTTCCCAAACTGTGAGTAAAAGTGTGCTGCAAAACTAAAGTAACTTTGTAACTATCCAAAGCTAAAAGAGAAAAACGAAGAAAAAAATAAAGAAAACTGAGGAAGAAGCATTAAAGCTTCTTGTTCTTCCTTGGCCTAGTGGTGGTGGTGGTGGTAATTCCACCACTGTCAGAGACATGCAGAGGAAAAACAACCGTACAAATTTTACTTTTTTTCCTCTATTGAAACAGAAGTGCTTATATGGCCACAGTATAGGTACATTCATAATGTTGGATCGTCCTTATTTACAAAAAAGTAAAATAACTGAGAAAGCTGAGCGTAAGTGAGCTAGTTGAATGCTGCACTGCTAGAGCTGCCGCTGATAATACAGCAATGAAAGTAAGTAGTAATGAAAGTGAAGAGAAGAAAAAGTTTTTCTTTGCTCCATGGACTGTTCAAAAGAATCATGGCATATTATATAGCCATTTTTGTGAAAGTATGCAATCTAATGTAATAAGAATAACTATGGCCGAGTGTGTGTTTGTAAGGAAGTTTAGCAAGAAAACATGTTGTTAAAATGTTATATAATAATGCTACATATATTCTTATACACACGACATGCTACTTGTATTTATGTGTGTGGTAATATCAAATTGCTTGCGTCTGTCTATATAAAAATGTACATTATTCTTCACTTTTCCTTCTTGGTCCACTGAAGTTTGTTGTTGCTGCTGCTACTGCTGTGTATTGTAATATATTGTACATTGTTTCCCTCTGTTGATCCGTTTGTCTGTGTCCAGTGAGGGAACTCAACTCGGCGCAACAACGGCACGACACAAGAGCATATATAGGGACATTATTCTTGTTCCGATGGAGATCCCTTTTTGACTCATCTTTTATCATTTTATATTTTTGTACTAAAGCACGGATACCTACTAAACAGGAAAATTATGTATGTGTATGGGCAGAGGTATACCTAAAGGCATCTAATATCGAACGAGGGAACTCTCCATGGTCGTAGGTGTTCATTATGTACGTTACATTAAGTTAACGTACAAGTGGAAAAGTTGAACAGGATAATACAGAACGTACTTTGGCGAATATAATGTGTTGGAGAAAGCATATAAATACCTACCATTTATACTATGCATGTACACATTATTTCCGCTTTCTTCATGCCATTCCACCACCACCACGACCGCCAATGTCGTAGCGTATTTATATCATAACTATCTATAGAGAGATGACTATTATAATGTGTGTGTGTGTGTGTATGCTTTCGCTCTTCCCTCTTGCCCATGATATATTGGCTCTCCGGCTGTTGCCTGAAGATAAATGTTGATTTCATGGAATTCTTTATTGGGCAAGTGAAAATATTTTCGTCTAAAATGGAAGTTATATAAAAGGAAGAAAAAAGTTTACAATTCTCGTATGCTGCAATCACTTTTTTCCCTTCCCATTTTACAATTGAAGAACTGCACAATTTCATCTATAAATTATGAACGTGATGTTTAATGCTACGGGGCCTTTTCATACTTCCTCGGAAAAAAAGTGCACCCTGCATTAAAAGTTTTTCTTTCATTACTTTTATTATTATTATTATTATTATTAGAAGGGAAGGTGTATTTATACAACATCTTATAACAGTTTGCGTTAGTGGGGCAAATATTGGATATCTATTAAAATGTAAATGCATATGTATTTATGTACTTGTAGTTTATGGATTCTACGTATCTGAACGAGAAAGAACTAATGTCCTTCTGACATGATGGCACGAAACAACATGCTAGGCATATATAACTTCTCTCGGTTGTGATTTCTGCGCTCGTGTTTTACAGAGTCAATATTATTAGCTCTTTGATGTGTATGGGAACCGAATCGTTTTTGCTGATCGAATCATTTCCCTCCATTTAACTTGTTTGATACACTGCTGTCTGGCACACAAAATCCGCAAATCATATTTGCAAAACTGAAACAAATAAAAGAAACTGGAGACGAGAGAGAGAGAGAGAGAGCGAGTCGTTGTAATACTAGATACGTTCTACTGAACTAAACTAATGCATTCTCCATCATCATCAGAGAAAGGAATTGCATGTCAGAAAAGGTTCCGGTTCCCTTCTACTTTCATACAAACCAATATAAATAAGTGTGTATATGCCAATAATAATATCATATCTCACTGTTGCCGTCCATCCGTTTCTTTCTTCGTGTCTGCCTGCTGCTGCTGTTCTCAAGTCGCTCAGAGAAGTGAGTGCTGGTATGTTTTATCTATCCATCCATGTACATGCAATTTTTTGTTCTCTCTTTCTCTCTCTCACTCTCTCACACTTAAAGTCAACTGTCATATTACAAGTGCATACATTAACCACATTTTCTGTCAAGCTTGTCGTGTTCATGACAAGCAGACACCCTCTGGGGATAAAAAAGAATGTGTGTATCTTGTGTATAGCAGAACATCAACATCGTCGTGTACTACACATAATAATAATAGTAATGGCATGGAGTGAAACAGGGGAAAATGGTTGTGTGGGGAATTGTTTTCATCGATGGTGGCTTGCTTTCATTCTATTACGTTCGGCGTGGTTACATCGTAGAAGCAATACACTGATGCTGCTGCTGGTATTTTGCTTCCCTTGTTTGCTGCTATTTTACGGATGGTGGAGAGGAAACAAGTGGCAAGTGCCACTCATCTTTGAAGATTTGGTCATCGATCTCTTTTGTTTTACTGCTACCCTACGACGATAGGTAGGAATCTATGCAACACAGTGCTCTTTTTCTCTATATAGTAGTAGCTCCCATTTTATTTTCACTCTGTTATTTCCTTTTTTCGTGCATACCCTTTCCGCTCGATTTTTTTTGTACTGATGATTCTCCTTTTAAACTTGTTATATTCTCCCCTTCCCTCTGTCTCTCACGCCCCCGTTTTAGTAGTTGGTTTCACCGCTTCATCTTCCCATCACGTTCTGTGTACATATATCATTGCCTCTATCATCAATTGTGTATAGGCAGGTCCATCGGTGATTGTTGAGAAGATAATGCCTTTGTATCCATATGTCACCATCATGAGCCAGTACCGACCCGAATGATCTCTGTGTTGAGCATCTGGGAAAGTGGTTATAGGATAGTTCCTCTTCTCGTTGACGTTACTCGTGTTAGTTAGTTTGTTAATAACATTACTTTGCTGATTGGAAGTGGATCCGGGTATATGCATTATCCGCATCCTTAATTTTGTAGAGTCAGATACGTCCTGTCTATCAAAACCCTGGCCTCAGGTAGGCTCCTTTTTATATCAGGATCCAATGTCGTAGATAGATAAATAGAGGGGATGAGGAAGAGTGTGAAAGCAATATGTATATTTTTAGTGTGCATACACTCTATTTAGATAGAGATTATGGTTCTATGTCTGTGGAAGCGACCCCGCTTTTAAGTACTTAACACCAATAAGCTACTGACAATGATGCTTGAGGCTTTTCTGATTACCTGCTCTGCTATCCTCTCATTCCCTTCTCGTCTGCCTGTCTACTCATTGTAATGGCCCCTTGTCTATAGAAATGCATGCTTCAGTTGTCGTACATACAATATAGGTGCATGTGTCGACAAGTAGTAAAAGTGTTAATACAATTGTGAGGATGAGAGAAAGCGAGAGAGGTGAAAAGTGAAAATGATGATGAGAATAGCTGAAGTAGAAGGGAGAAAGTACATGGTATAAAAAGGAACGCGAAAATTAAAGGAGAAAATAGGATGTAGTGGGGTAGGTACATGAGCACAAGAGGATATTCGTGTAAGTATTTGTAGAACATACAGTGCTACTTGAGCCCTACATATACTACCGCACTGTATTATTATATCCCCTTTTTCAGCGTTCGACAAGGAAGGTGCTACAAAACAGTTAAGATTAATGAATGTCGAGCAGTTTTGTAAGTCTCAGGGTGGATACTTACCTATTGTTGAGAGAAATTAATAGACAGCTCTCTTCTTTCCTCACTTACTCTTCACGACGACTGACAGTAAACTGACTCAAGTACGGTTTTAATGACTACGAGAGATGGGAATTGTAGTAGTGGGGCTGAGGGTGATACATTTTGTCCGTCCACCTATAAACCGTTAGCATGTGTGTAATCATGGGTATACAAACCGTGTCTAGTATTTTTAAGTGGAGCACTTGTCCTGAGATAAGTGTTTGTATAGCTATTTTTTGTTTACGACTCAAAGTAGTTGCATGACCTTAAATGGCATATTAGATGAGTGTAGGTTTTCGTTAGGGGTAATAAAGCGATGATATGAGCAACTGTTCCCTATATGTGCCTAAATGAAGGGTTGTGACGAGGCGTAGAATGCTGAAGCCAATGGTTGGTTACATTTGTTTGGCGCTCCTCTCGTGCTTGTAGTCTGATTGTAAAGTGTGAAATAGCATCGGATTGTAAAAGTAAAAGTATCATAATAAAAAAGTTAAGGAGAAAGTGTTGAGGCTGCATAATGTTGTTTGCTGCAGTGCTAATTATCACGCCATGCCATGCTCCATATACTTCTCATGTATATACAGTTTCCAAAGCGCACACCCGCAACGGTCGTAATGTACATGCATAACATGTGCGCTTGTTTTGTTACGTACTTTTAAGCTGCGAGCGTGTATATTGGCATAGATGAGATTATTGTGACTTGTGTGTGTGTATGTGTGTGACTTGAGAGAAATGTGGTTGGTTGTGGTGGTGGTATGTAAGTATCGTATGTGGTAAGAAGTGAGTACCACGGGAATTTTATGACTTGATGAGCATGCAGTTTTCATCTTCTTTATTTTGCCCTTGTATATGTGTATGTAGGGACCTATGATTACATCTAGTTGTTTTTCGAGGGAGAAAAAAAGGATAGCTAAGGAGAAAGATGGTCTTGAGTCTGGACCTTTTCTCCCTTTTGACTTGTAAGTAATGTAAGCTGAGCTCTAGAGAAAAGAAAGAGTTTCATCGTCATCTTCTTCATCATCATCATTCATATGGTTGTTTTGATAGTAAAAGCCAAAGTTGTGTGGGATAAGACAGGAAGTGACTGGCTGTGAGAAGGAAATAACTGCTCGCTATGATATAATAACGTGGTGGTGTGTGTACACCACAAAAGCAAAGAGCTGCGATACTCGTTTTCATCAAACTCCTTCCCACCAACAATGAAAACGGTTGTAAGCAACGTACAACATTTTTTCATGGACGTCTTTGATGAGACGGAGGAAGGGAGGAAAGAAATTATTATATTTACATTACATCATATGTTTATGTGTGAAACTCATATTTCTATACCTTATATCATCCTGTAAAAAATCCCATTCGTGGGTCTTTACACCGTCACAGGATTGTCTATTGTGTTTGTTTTGGTGTTACAAGACAACAAAATGCATTCATGCACGGAGAGTGAGAGGTACAGGGGCATCTCTTCTCTCTTTCTCTGCCTCGAACACACAGGTCGTTTCTTTATCCGAGACATTACGTTGTAGACAAAAGCAAATCTGTAAACGATGATGACAATGATTCTCAAAAGACGTGTACCATACGGACGGAAAGAGTCAATATTGATTCAATCGTGTTCAATCTTTACCTATTTTACTACCCGTTTTCCTACAGCTGCTTTGCTACTTGATACAAAGTTGGTGTTTTACTGTCCATATCATCATGTACGTATGTACTATTAGGTATACATGCATGTAGTCTGCCATGTGCCCGTGTGTTGATTGTACATTCTACTCTTTTTGCTGATTACAAAAAATGCTTGGAACGTGACATAAGTGATGAAGGTGTAAAAAGCTATTATTCATGAATTTTCACGGAGGATCTGAGTGCTCGACTCATGTTTACATGTACCCCACTCATCCCTCAACACATGTAGCGTGCTCAAGAATTCTTTCTTTTCCAGTGCACTTCTTAAAAGCAACGTTGATGCTGCATTTGATATTGGTATCATCAAAATAATATATGTATGAGTGTGTCATATAAAGCACTGTGTAAACTCGACGTGTATCCATTGTAGCGCATAAATGTATCAAGTTTTTATCTGTAAACTGCTTTTTGAGATTCTCCTGGTGTTCACTTTTTTTTCTCTTTTTCTCCAAACCAGCCACCATCACCACTAATACGCAGTTTTAAGAATGTAAAAACTCTAATACATATACGTATACATACACAGCATTATTATAAAAAACTCATAACATTTGGCGGTGTAGATGCCAAAAATTATCCTTTGCTACATTACTTTGTATTGCACGGAAAGCAAACAAGCTGGCAAGAAAGGTGCATAACATTCACGATGGAGAAATCGGAAACTTATGGCTTTGTATGGCGAAAGTACATGTACATGTGTAATGTTCACAAGAAGTAGCTTTCGTCGTACAAGAAAGAGCAAAAATTCACCAGATTTTCTTTCTTCTTGTCCTCATCTTGCTCTCTCTTTTTTCTCTTTCCTTTTTTATAAATCCTTTCTTTTCTGCCCACTTTTTAAGCTGTCATAAAGGAATAAGTGTATAGAGAATTCACTTTTTTCTCCGTCACAGCAGCAGCAGAAGCAGCAGCGGTTAAGTAATGGAAAATATTTAGAAAAGAAAAGGACAATGCGATGTTTTAATGGTTAGCGAGTGAATGTTGTATTTGTGTAATAGGACAAATACACCAGGGCAGGCATATACGTGTGTGAATAAGTGAGTGATGATGAAGTCGTTTTCAGAAGGTCTTTTCCTACATTTTATTCGCAGTTCGTGTTTTTTTAGCGTTGCTGGTACTGTCATAGTGTGGTAGTTCCGCATGTAGATATGCTACGAAGGAAGCTGATGTACGGGGTGTATGAATGAATATAAGCAGCAGCAGCACACAGCAATTCAGTGTTCGGTTCAGATGTGGTTGTTGGCGGTGATGATTTTTTTTCGAACATCAACTACTTACTTATATTACAACGTAGTTGTGAGCCGCTACCACCGTTCCTAATGCTCAAGTTAAGTTTTGCCGTTTTTTTTTGTTGTCGTGAAGCACATCATAAAATATATTATAGTGGTAAAATATAGGAGTAATATGAAAGTCATATACATAAATATGCTTGGTCTTGGGGAAAAGCCGACATAGACAATGATTGAGGGAAAATGTAGTGCAAATAGCATGGCTTGGTAGTTTTCAGTTGTAGTAGCAAGCCAGCAAAAGTCTCTTCATTCTTAAGGTCATACTTTATTATACATACATCCCTTATTCTTATATAACAGACTTTTCAATCCCAGCACACAATATGCACATCGCATTACTTGTGTCGTGGTACTTGGAATCTGTGAATAGGTTTTCGCCATATCTTCGTAGAATGGAGAAAGTATGAAGAGAAAACTGGTAGTAATAATAATGAGGAGGATGGAGAAAGGAAGCATAATAATAGTAGTAGTTGTCGTACAGAAGCATTACCACAATGCTATAATGCTCTCGTTGCTACTTTTTATTCTCTCTGATAAGTAGTCCCTATAAAATGGGTAGAAAACGAAAAGACATGTATGTTTAAAGATAATATATGTGTGGCTGCATAGGTTATGGGCTCCGGTGATATACATAATGTTCTGCGGACGGTTGAGCCATGCGCTCGCTTTCGCGTTCACTTCTGCTCTATCTTCTGCCTACAAACTATTACGTACTGGGAGAAAGCTAAAGACGCATGCTAACATGCAAGGGAAAGTAAACGCAGCAGTAATGATGCTGCTGGAGAAAGCATGGTGTGGGATGCTGACGAGAACTGGAGTCCTGTTGTGTGGATACTTGCAATGTTCCGAGAGTGAAGTACGTGCAAGACAAGAGAAGGGAAAGTAAAGTAGAGTACATTTTCCGGGCTTCAGAAGGAGTGATCGATACCTTAGGGATCCACGAAGGCGGCTCAGCATCCGAAGGCCGTCTCCTTGGTAATACATGTATATGTGTGTGTAGTGCCAGAGGAGAATGAAAGAGTGAACGTTGTCTATACACCGGGTTTTATACAACATACAAACTAACCAATGTTAGCACATAGATGGATATATGACATATACTGATGTACTTACACTTATCCTCTTCATCCAACAACCTATCGGGATGTGTGATGTGTCTATAGCGAAGGCAGCATGGATGGCATCACATCGCTTTACACGCCACCGCATGGCCCAACTCTCATTTCCTCCAGTCAGTTTAGTTGGTAACTTGTTTGTATGGCAAAGTAGAAATGAAATGTTGTGTTGCCTATAAGCTGGCATACATGTATACACACATCAATACTACTTACAAGTATAGACACGTATTTTTCAAGCATACATCACACAATTATATTTATTGTTGTGTACTTACGTCTATACATTCACTGTTTTTTCTATATGCCTACACATATATATGTGTACACATGTACATTTGTGGGGTGGTTAATAATAATGGTAATGTTTGTAAAAGCATATATGTATTATGTATATCCACAAAGTAAGTAGAGGTTTTGCTTTAGCATTCACTTACTCTTTGCTTGCGATTTTTTCACTCTCTCTTTCTCTCACAATGTGTGTTGGTTTTCAGAGGCGTATCATCATTATTGTTATTATTATTTTCTCTAGGTTGCCATCCTCCACACATACAGTATAATATCCTCTCTTTTTGCACATTTGATATAACATGAAAGGAGACACAAGAATGAAAGAGAAGTTTTAGCAGGAAAGTTGCATCGACGAAGATAATGTTAAAGGACAAGTTTGAAAAAATATATTTTGTGCGATGGAGAAAAGAGAAAGCCAGAGAGATAGATAGCTGGCTGAAAAAAAAATCGTCTTTCAGCTTCAACTCACTTTCTCAACTTACTTGTTTTACTACCGTGCATGTTCGTACGCTACACTGTACATTAGCATTATATATTCTTTTTTTTTCTCGTGCTGACTCATTCAATATATTATATTTTGCATGTATACAATATATGATCCAAATATACGCGTGTGTGCAGCGTTCAATGTGTGCACATTTGGCTTGCTTCTGGCCTGGTTGATCGAAGTTCGTTCTATAATGATGATGATGATATGCTGGTTGGTAGAAAAGAACTACATGCACATACAAAGTTGGAGGAAAAGGAGAAAGTACGACGGCAAGACTGGTGATGTGATGACTCTTCGTTGTCTTCGTCCTCTCTCTTTCACTCGTTTTACTTTCTCATCTCTTACTTTTTTGCTCGGTAGACTTTTGCCAGGTCTTTTGCTTGTCTTCTTCCATGGACATCAGCATGCACACACACACACACTGTATATATGTATGAATTTATATCTATGCTATATTTTCCTATTTTCTTATATCTTCCTGGTAAACTTGTTCAACTGCGTTGCTCCTCTCTATCTTTCCAGTCCACTATACTCAATGATAAGGTTATATGTCGCTGAAAGTGACTATTTCTTGGCTCTTATTCGTTTCTCTTCTTACTTTTTCATCTTCATCCTTTTTCTTCTTTCTCCGCCAGGATTCTAGCAGTCTCCGCTAGGCTGGGATGATACATATGCTTTTTTGTCTATATCCCTGCTTCTCCTCTCATTCTCTTCACAACCACCAACACCAACCGCGTTTTCCTCTTCTCTTTTTCGTCTTTGCACAGGGAAAATAGTAATAATAGTGGTGGTGGTAGTGGTATGTGATCTTTTCGGTATATTATGTTTGGTTTGAGCGAAGAGCTGAGCAAAAGGACGGGGAAAAGGAGAGACACAGAGAGAAAACAGAGTGAATAAGGCTATGGCCTGAGGTCCTCTGTCCGCCCTGCCTGGCAAATATGTTTAAATGTTTTTGGTGGACGACTTCATATTGACGACCAGCAAAAAAGAAGAAAGTTCGTGCTTTTTTTCACTGTTTTTTCATACACTTTACTTTCTTTTCCTTTTTCCTGCCATCGTCTTTCCCCTTTCATTTCGACAATTCTATCTATATATGTACATATATACACGTGTATGTGTGTGTGAGAGAAAGAGCGACTGGCAATACTTTCCCCCACTTACTTTTTGCCATAGGTTATCCTTATCTGTGATCTCTATAAAAGAGGGCATGACACGAGGACACAGTTGACAGTGTATGAAAAACTCTTTTTTCATTCTTCCCAGCCATTCCATTGTATTCAATTCACTGTCTTTTTTGCCATTTCATATTATCTCAATTCTTCTTCTGAATTTCTTTTGTTTTTGCCCTTCTGTTGATAGTAGTTTACTGTATTAGCCCCACTACAAAGATATCATAAAGGATAGTCCACGCTCCGTGCACGCCTTTAAATTGACGCTCATCATTTTATGAGAATTTGCAGTACCTCCTTACAGTACGTATTGTGCATGTGTGCTGCTGATGACATAAAAGGAAGTGGAACAATGGTTGAGGTTATCTTTTGCATAAATGAAGGAAGAAAACAATAAACGCTTTTGAAAGGTGAGAGATGGAGAAAACGAGGAAAGGTGAAGAAAAAGAAATAAAGGAATGGGGAAGAGGTAGAAATAAAGAAAAGGGGAAAAATGCACTGCATACGTTTTCTTTTAAGTGGGGATCGTACAGAGCAGAAAACTGAAATCGCCTATTTTTTCACATCGTTCATGCATTTTTATGAGGCAACATGCAAAAACTTCACTTCTTGCATTCTAACATGAGAACAACATCAGGCATGGCATGCATCGTGTGTTAAGAGTCTCCTTCTTCCTTGAATGCAAAAGAGTGAGAGGAAGGAACAGAAAAGAATGAAAGTGAGCATCATCAGATTGTAAAGCAAAAAAGGAGATAAAATATATATTATATTATATATAAAGTGTAAAGTAAGTATAAAAAAGTCTGTTTTGTGTGAGTGCGCATTATTATGTGTGTAAGTGTGAGAGTACACATAAAATAGGGGGTTTCCTTATCGAGTAAAAGGTTCTTTTTTTGGTAACTTTTTTTTCTATTATGCCCTTTGTTGTTGTTGTTGCCGCTCACTCTTTTGCATATGAGAATATATGATTACGGTTTAGCCCTAATATCTTTTGTATAGTAGCGGTTTGAATGAATATCGCAGAAGTAGCAGTAGTGGCAATTCACTACATTTCCCACTTGAGTTAGGTAGTTAGCAGAAGAGGATGTGATATGTGAAAGTAGGGAAGCTGTGTTTACACATCTACACAGGCATCATGTATCTACCTATCTACTTATGTTACATATTTGCCGATACTAATGTACATACATATATGTGTGGGTCACGGTTGAGTTGAATTGAGTATATAGAAATGGCATAAGAGGAAGGAAATAGGGAGAGAGAGAGAGAGAGAGAAAAGGGAAAGAAAAGAAAGCGAGGGAGTTGAGTTGAATGAATGGTGTGATACAGTTTGAGTTTTCCTCTATTACTTTTCCAACTGGTAACCAAAACATACACGGCAGCAGACAAACAGAGAGACAAGATAAGTACAAAGCACACAGCACCCGTAACAACGACGAGGAAAAGTAGAGTAAGTAAAAAGTAAGCAGCGCGGTAGGCAGCAGTGTGCATTCCGGATTCCTGGGAAAAGATTTAATTTGGAAGGAACTTGAAGCAGTCCATAACATGACTATCGTTATTTATCCGATTTGAGCCTCATGTTTGTTGCTCCAAAGGAGTCTTGTCCGGTCGAATGAATTCTTGGCGAAAATGTACCAAAGTTCAGCAGATACTGGAATTTTCTCAGTAGTGCACATTGATACAGAATAAATTTAGGTGTTTAATGTATTCTCGCTTCTTCGTCTTGTTTTTGTATACCGTTTGGAAACGGTAGCAGTAGTGGTACGTGCATAAGAAGTGGATGAAATTCCTTTTCCGCAAATGTGTTCCATACAGAGCACACTAATACCGTTACTTACCCTGAGAGCACTGGATATTTGAAGAACATGCACATAGAGCAAAGTCATAACATTTGCTGCTGCTTTTACTACTTACTTCCACCACCAGCAAGGCTCCTTGTTTGCTCCTCTGATCGCCTGATCGTGGGCTTGCTTCTTTGAATATTATTGTAAGCTCGTGGGGGGTTGCCACTAGGACAGCCAAACTACATATATACTTAATATCTGTGTACATGCCTTCGTGTGATTACATATTATGCTCTTCCTCGGAGAGACGAGGAAGAAGAAGTCAACTCAGCCTTTATAATATATGCATATACATACGTATAGTCGAAACGCTCGCTGCTGTGGTGTTGGGAAGAGCCGAAGGAATCTTCCGTGTTTCGCTACGATGATGCTACTCTTCTTCTTCCGATATGCCATTGGTATGTCTTCCGCTGATACAAAATATACATTTTCTCTCTCCAACTTTCATACTTTCTTGTTGGCTTTACAAGAAAATACTGGTTTGCGTTCTTTTGCATCGTCATGACCGTGCGAGTTAGTTATGTATGGCTACTACTACAAACTGGTACGATGTTTATGTGTGGGCCTTCGGTATGTATGTAGATATTAAGTTCCATTCCATCCACCGGAGGTTTTTTTCCTCTCTCTCCCTTTTTAAAAAAAGACGGAGAAGAAGCTGTATAGTCTTGATACTATTATAGGTTCTGGTATACAAGTCCGCCTCGATGAATTGGAATGGGAAATGGTCTTAAAAATGGGTCTTTTGAGATGCATAACGACTGGAGGAATTGAGTTGGTTCAGTGTTATAAAAAGGACGTGGTACGGACATATACACACACACATTTTTCACTATTCGTGCTTCGCACAAACATACATTCCATCCCCGTTGCTCACTGTTGACTGTTAGCCTTTACTACAACAGCTACTTTAGTAGTTAGTTTTCAGTATTTCGTGTGTTATGTGCCGGAGAACTGTAAACATAACCGTTGTTGAAGCACTTGCCCGAGAATACGAACAACAATGCTGAATACACATAATTCCATATAGTGATGCTTGCTGAGCGAATGGAAAATGCAAAAAAAAGTCGTGCATCCTTTTTTCGCTCTCTTTCTCTCCTAAGAATTCTTTTTTTACTATTTTTTACTCGCGTAAATATTGTAATCTGTCTTTAGTTTTTAAGGCGGAAGAAATAAAGAAAATCGAGAAAAAATGAGACCTTCACGTAGGAGATGTGTGTTAACTTCCTGCACTTGGTAATTCGTAGGTATCGGTATTTATACGTATTGTCGCTGCGTCATTTTTATTGAGAAAAGGACTTACCTTACATATATCGTATGAGCTTTTAAAATTATATGTATACTACCTACATACTGAAATGCGGTGGCGTCGGCGGTGGTGTTGTGTGGTAAATAGAAAATAAAATTTGTTTTTGCAGTACACAAAGGGCAAAAAGGCTAAGGTTAGAGAGAGAGAGAGAGAGAGCTATTCTTTCAGGATTCGTTAGTTTTGGGATGGATGCAGTAACAAGGAAGCAAAGCGGTGCAATGCAGTGACAGAAAACACGGTGTTCACGTTAAATACACGCTTATAGTTTGTTAGCTGTTCCTCTCGTATTTTCGTATTTTCTCTCATTTCACACTGCGTGTTTCGTGTTCATGTTATTATTATTATATAGTTTTTTGTGATGTCAGGTGTTTTAGGATTAAAAACATGCTGCTATATACTTTTACAACACCGACGCTGCTGCTGACAAAATGATTTTCATGTGTTTTTTACGAGATACACGAGGTAACCATTTAACTCCATTTTTCGCGATTCAGAAGACATTAGATGCCTTGTACAAGGTTGCCTCGTTTCTGCTCTTTTTCCTTTCTCTGTTCCAATTTCATCAGTTCACCTTATTTCTTCATTGTTATTATGGTCTCCTTCCCTCCTTAAAAAACGACACATTCCGTATCCGCGGTGGTCGTACAATAACCATTTACGGAGAGTGCTACAGTAACTACATGGCAGCATGTACTTCAGGGACGATATTACGGTATTATGCCACACATTTTTTTCTTACAGCTTCAGTTTAAAAAAGAAGTGCTCTAACGAGTCTATCCACCAAGATTCCTTCCATATAAGTTGCTCGTCGCCTCCACTGTTATTACTTTTATTATAGATGCCGACCGTCTATATGCATGTATGTAGTATTATGGCAGTATCACACACTTGTTTCTTCATATCTTAATAATAATAATAATTGTACACATGACCAGCACCTTCACCAACACCAGTGAAAACGGAAAAAACTGAGAGAAGGTTCTTTTTATTAGAGATTTGTCCTCCTCTGTCGTATTCCTCATCTTTTTGCTTTTACTTCACATCTTACGCTCGTTGTGTCTGCTGTGTAGTGTCGTCCTAATATAATGTAAAAAAAAGAGAAGAAAAAAAGCTTATTATGAAACTGGTGTTACTGATGGAGCTGGGGAGAAAGTTGTGCTGTTGGTGTAGCAGCATTGCTCTAGCTTTCTCCACTGTCACTTTATACGAATTGCAATAAGGAATCAAAGGTGGATTACAGACTGAACGAAAGAATTTACTTAGTTAAGGTTGAGAAAAAAGGGTTGTCGAGTAGAAATAGTGGGAGCAGGAAGAAAATAAAAAAGAACTGATCGCATTTGTATGCATATGATGTTTGAATCTTAAAGTAACATCGCCTTACAACTGCTGCGTTGCCTTTTTACTCTGTAGTAGCTTTCTCTGTTCTCTTTCGGTTTTCAAGGGACGTTTTTTTCATTTGTATGGCATATAATATAGCACTTGATCGCTATGTTTCTTCCATTTTGGATTGCTCTATAGATGTAGGAGCAGTCAAGTCGTGGTGAAAGTCCTTGTGCTGATGTGTCTGAGGGTGTGTGTATTTAAGTAGCTGTTCCTGATCCTGATGTTGAAAGAAAGGGCAGTGATGCATGAGGTATAATGGAGGGATTGGCTATATATGTATATGATCATATGAAAATGGGTCTGATGAAATTCACCAGCAAAAATGTGCTCCATGTAATGGTATTCGCACATACACGAACGAACGTACGTGGGTACACGGTAGAGTAGACTCTGGCAAGAGAATGAGCAATAGTAGTAAAGAAAACAAAAAAAGCGAAAATAATGTTAAAGTACACAGACCGTTGCAATTGCTTTGTTTTAAATTAAGCGTGAGGGAGCGCGTTTACATTATTCCTTGTCAAGCCCAAACCATAAAAAGGGGGAAAAGACAAGAGCGCCGCCGACGGGTTAGGTAGATGAGGCAAAATCTAAAGAAACCTTGTTTTAAAAAAAATGTGTATGCAAGTATTCATTATTATGATATGTTTCAAGTAAACAAGTTTTGATGTTATTTTTTTCTCAATATGATGATAAAGTTGTTGATGATGAAGATATGTATACTTTCTCCATTATTTTAATAATTTTTCGTATTTTTCTGATGTTTCTCGCAGGGTGTATTACAAGCGCACGACGTAGCGGTGCATGAGGTGTACGGGGATGATGCGGTACGCGTGACGCCGCCCGCTATCTATCCTTACCTGAATGGGGTGAATGATGAACCGGAGAGTGACCTGGAACAACAAGCTCAAGTGACTCGGGTGCGCCTAGTTCAGGTAGGTGGACTAATTAACTAATTAATATAATTACAACTAATTAACTATTTAATATAACGAATTACATATATGTATTTCATGTCATACATTATCAGTAACTTTCATTAGATGAATCTGATAAATTTGATAAATTATTATTCGACTCGTCATCATTTCCTGTTGAAGCGAATAAGTCTCTGTAAGCCTGTATGTGTGGAGTAAATGGAAGTAGATTTGTTTCATCCTTGTATTGAGGGTTCTGCTTTCCTTCCATGGCTGATTTAAATATATTACGACTACATGAAAATGGTAACCCTGCCATTTCCATCAACTTAAATGCATCCACGCGCGAGACTGTCTTCTGAGTATCCCCACTATCATTTATAACTTTAATTCCCTTGGCATGTACCCCGTCCTTCTGCCGTTTTATTAAGATCTTCCCAAAACCAGTGGGAACTGGAACAGGATCTTCATTTTCAGCGGTCATCCACTTAAAGTCACTGCAAATGAACCAGGCAGAACATAATTGTAATAATTTTTATTAGTTAGAAATAATTAGAATTTTAATAGTTTGATAGTTTACTTTTTTAAACTTACGATCCTTCATACAGCGTTGTCGTAATGATCAGTCCATGACCCTCTTCTAAAATTTCTTGGCGAAAATTAGCTTCAACCGATCCTAGTTTCCTATCGCCTCTTTCTTCTTGTTGAACCGGGTACATTCTGCCAAATACTCATCAATGAAAAGCTTTTTTTCTTCATCCGACATTTCCTATAAAACAATTTTACAAATAACAACTGTTTAATCAAAAATCAAATAACAATGTAATGACTTGTTTAAGTAATTTGACTAATCATATGTGAGAAAAACGGTACTTACTTTCCATTGGCTGTTGGCCTCTGCAAGGGTAAGATTTGCATCAGCATGGTTCCGGAAAAGCTTAACTGCTGTCATCGGTCTCTTTATCCCGGCTGCCTTCAGTCTGGCGATGTATGATTGCCCTTTTCCCTTCCCCATTTCTAATAATCAATTAAAGTTTTCACGTTTCACCTAAAATCCTAGCAATAGCAATTAGCAATTTTATACTTTTATTACGTGTCAATTTGTATGATATCTCGCATAGGGCCAGCTGAGACAAAGCTTGGCATAGTTTACATATAAAAAAAATCGAGCGGTCAACATCTTATTCAATCATTTTAAGTTAGTGTGATATGATAAATAATAGCATATAACCGCCTGGTCCAGTTTCAGAAAAATTCTGATGAGCCGATGGGAATCACGTTACGACTGACGGAAGAAGGACGGTGCCTGGTTGCAAGAATTCTCCACGGAGGAATGATACACCGACAAGCTACACTCCATGTCGGTGATGAGATCAGGGAAATTAATGGGATTCCGGTGTACAATCAAACTGTTGATCAGTTGCAAACTATGTTGGTACGTTTAGTTTCTGCTCTAGTAATATCTTGAATCTTAAATAATATCTCCTATTGTGAAGTTGTGCACACGGCATATAAAATCCACTCGATAATCGTCATTAATGCGCTCCCCATGTAGTAATGTTGCTGTATAAATAAATGCTGTCGCTTCACAATCGAAGCACCATCCATATAAAACTTCATTGAGTATAAAGCGAAATGCTCGTTTCCCTTTTCCTCTCTATTTATTGTCCCTATCTCTCTTTCCGTGTGATGTAATGTGGTCACAGTCTACTAGGTTGGTAAACTCGGCTGTGGCTCATTAGTCTGGTCCCTTTGAGTTTCCTGTCTTGACGAGTCCTGTGCTTTGCACAAAACGCTAATGGGGACTTTTTTGTACGTGTGTGTGTTGTTTGTTGTCTTCACAGAGAGAAGCCCGTGGATCGGTCACTTTCAAAATAGTTCCCTCATACCGGAGCAACCCACCTCCCTGTGAGGTAAGTACTTTCATGCTTAAAAGCCATATTATTATCCTAATGTTCTGTTTCCTTTTATGAGTATAATACCATCTGCGAAAAGACAGGGAGAGAGGGAGAAGAGGTAGATCTAGATCTGTCATCGTATTGTAATGACCTACAAAAGATAAGCATAATAGAGACGTACATTAAATGCACCTTCACCTTCAGGTTATATGAGATACATTATAAAAGGTGCTCCTCCTTTCTCTCTTTCTCTCCCTGTATATTTCTCTCTCACGATGTGATTTCCGGATTTTGTTACTGCCATAGTCGTAGAGCGTAAACAAGCAACCTTAGGCGAGGGGAGAATATCTACTAGAGAGAAACAAAAACGAACCTCCATTTTATGTGAACAAGATGTACATAATATTAAGGTTTCTTTCTGATTATTTTAAGAGAGGTGTATTCACTCATGTCAAATGTATTACTTAAATAAGCTGAAAAGTGAAAAGGCATAGGAATTAGAGGGTATACGAGAGCGTATGTGTATTTTTCTCCTTTTCTGGTGAAAGGAATCCTGTTTGTTGTCGGAAGTAAAGAAGGTTCTTCTCTTTTATTTATTTATGTATTTAAACATGAAAAGGGAGCAAACATCAAGAATACAAAGAGGCTCATTTAGAGTGTGCTAAGAGGAAGGGAGTACATTTATTGTTCAAACTTTAACATTAGCTTTCCCCAAAAAAATAAGTTATAGCACAGGTCTCCCCTTTCTCTCTTTTTTTTATGCTCATGCCTCCTGCCGTGTCAGGAGAATTTTTAAAAAATAAATTGTGTGAAAATTCTTCGTCATGTTGATCTTCTTCTTTAATAAATAAAAATTAACGTTTGTCTCTGTGTCTCTATGTATAATTCACGCTTAGCTGTTCCGGATTAACCCCGAACCAGTCTTAGTAAGTGACTTCCATAATCACAATCATGATCTTCATCACATCAAAATTAATGAATGTGCTAGCTTCTATCTAATAAATAAAAAAACCATTTCCTCCTTCACCCGCCCGTCATGTCCATGTCATGTCATGCTGCTATGCACTATTATGTATCCCAATAATAATTTTATAGCTATGATATTATAAATACCACCACAAAATACCTTTTTATATAATAATAATACTATGCGTGTGTGCTTCCCTTTCCCTTGTTCTCATTCAAAGAGGAGAAAAAAACTGCTCACTCACACCTCTGTATCGTACCAGGAACATTTTTTACGTAATATATCTTCTTTTGCGGAGACCTTTTTAAAAATTATCTGCATTTTTTATGGAAATGTAAAGCTAGAATTTTTTGTAGTTGTGAAAATATGGATATTTTAAGGATGGATGGATGCCATTCGTCACCCAGCGTAAATGTAGGTAACTGTAATGCTATGCACCAAAAATGTCATGTACCTGCGTATAAAACAAATGAGGGTACACTTTCTCACGTTTAGTATGCGTTTTCATGAGTATCACTTATAAACTACTATCATGGCTGCTGAAAACTATAATATTGTGCTAGTGTTGTGCATTTTATACACACGTCGCAGGACGTATTTTTTCAACCGTTTTTAATACGCTCAGGCTCTCTTTCTCTCTCAACACTTGAGAGTAATGGGATTTTTTTACGGCTGAAGTGAACCGTAATATAGTGTACACATACATGTAGTTATAGTGGAAAATATAATATATGTTCCAGTAACTAGTAGAAAGTAGTAGTAATACGTAGTAACATAGTTAGTTATCTTTAGTAACATTTTTTGTCGAGCAAAAGTTTTTCAGCTCGTTTTTTTGTATAAAATATAGATTCTAGTTGACCTCCTCCTACTCTGCTACATATTATTATTATTATTACTTGGTACAGAATCATGCACGACCATAAAATTTTTGAAGACATAATTGCTGTTGTGCAAGAGAAAAGCATGATATTTATTAGTAGCAAGTCAAGAGTTTATTTCGTTCTTTCTTTCAGTATTTTTTTTCGTGGTTACCTACTCAGTTGGTAGTTTTTGTGGAGAATCTCCTGTTTTATGTCCCTGTGTCATGAGCTCCCTCTAAATATGAGTCCACACAGGCTTTACACCAATCCCAAATGTGTTTTTTTATTTATTTCTACACGACACATATGTGCTCACCCTGATTATGTATATGATATTTTTATTAATTTCTTGATGTAGTACCTAACTAGAATAATATCCTAACTAAAACCGTAGATTATTTTTTATACATATTATTAATATCCCCGGCACACAGTAGGTATATTCATACATGTAATAAAAAATTATATGCTTTAATTTTTTAACAAAAGCAACTGCAATGCAACGTCTGCACGAGTACGTACTAGCAGTAGAGTTTTCCCGTTTCTGTTTTGTATAGAGACCGAACTGTTGTTAATTTATCTTGCGTAAACCGTTGAATGATGAGAAATGTTATGCCGTGTGTGGAAAATGATATGAACGCCTCGTGTCTCTATGTACATCTCCAGATTTTTGTACGAGCCCTATTTGATTACGATCCTCTTGAGGATGACCTCATACCATGCGCACAAGCTGGAATTGCTTTCAAGATTGGAGATATTTTACAAGTGATTTCAAAAGATGATCCTCATTGGTGGCAGGTCTGATTTTTTTTTTAAATTTTGAACTGAAATTGAATTGAATGAATTATATTATGAATTATATTGTACTTTAAATTTACTTTAAATATATTAATAGCATGCATATATGTTTACAACAATATAATTTCATATTTATTTAACAGGCGAGACTGGACACGCCTGCCACGTCCGCTTCATCCACCTCGTCGACCTCTTCTGGTGCATCGCTGGGCCATACGGCAGGTCTCATACCGTCACCGGAACTTCAAGAAAGGAGAGCAATTCAAGCGGCAAGTTCATCGAAGTCTGGCTCAGGTGGCAAGCCCGGCAAGAATTTGAGTAATAATGGAGTAAATAGCTTATTAAATTTTGATGCGAATGGAAGCAACGGAGACGATAAAATAAGCTGCAGTCTTTTCGGCAAGAAGAAAAAGCAAGACAAGAAGGATAAGTATTCGGCTAAACACAACGCAGTGTTTGACTCGTTAGAACTGAATACCTACGAAGAAGTCGTACGCCTTCCATGTAAGTTGAAACGGAAACAAAACGGAATTACCCGTTAAACAATATAGACTCCCGTCTCTCTCCAGAAGAGTATACATTTCTTACAGAGAGAGAAAAAGGCCATTGGCTTTACTTCTTTCTCCTCTTTGCATTATGCTTATTAACTACCGCTTTCTCATTATCTCTTTAAACACAGCATTTAGACGGAAAAGTTTGGTGCTCCTTGGTGCCCATGGGGTGGGGAGAAGACACATTAAAAACTGCCTGATTTCCAGGCATCCTGACCTTTATGCATACCCAATCCCTCATACAACGAGACCGCCGCGGCCCGATGAAGAGGATGGTCGTAGTTATTACTTTGTAACTCATGCCAAAATGATGGCCGACATTGCCGCTAACGAATATTTAGAATACGGTACACACGAGGAAGCGATGTATGGTACTAAACTAGCGACAATTCGGCGGATACATGCAGAAGGTAGGCATGGTATGAAAAGATCGAAAATACACTTAACTCTATATATTATACTTAATATTATTCGTGGAGCAAAGCATTGCGTTAAATCCACGCTACGAGATACTATGTATGAGTTGAATTGATCCGATTTCCGTTTGATAGGGCTTATCGCGATTCTGGATGTGGAACCTCAAGCCCTCAAGATCCTGCGATGTTCCGAGTTTGCCCCTTTTGTTGTCTTTATTGCTGCCCCTGCGCTCAACGCAGTGGCTGATGTAAGCTGGCATATGCATTCCGTTGTATACTGTTTTCTTTTAGAGATGCTTGTTTCTTATCATGTCATTCATTATAGTAAGCAGTTTTAGGGATGTGTATAATAGGTACGCATGATATATGGGGTACGTAATTTGGAAACGATGTTTGTTTGGAATTTATAGTTCGATGGAAGTCTGGAAAGGTTGGTGCGTGAGTCTGAGGTCCTTAGAAAAGCTTATGGCCATCTATTTGATATGGTGATAGTGAATAATGACATCGAAGAAACCATCTCTATTCTGGAGGCTACAATGGAAAAAATTCATTCACAACCCCAATGGATACCCGTTTCATGGGTTTATTGACCAAGATATTACGATGACTTTTTAAACCCACCACCGCCTCCCCCTCCACCATCACAACAGAAAGTTTCATCATCAGCTGCACAACTGTAGAGAAATAATACTTCCACTTATACCCACCACGTGAATTATCTAATAACTACAGAATATAGGGCAACAAGAAAAATCAGGTCGTGCGCGTCGCATTTTTTTGTATGGAAAAAAAGAACCTGATGAAAATGACTTCCCGTATGAATAATGATAGTAATAACAATGGATAATTTTAATGAATAATGAAAAAAATATACCTTCGCAAACAAGAATATTTTAGCAACACTACTACTGACAGGCAACTTGAACAAGCAACCCTGGTGTAGCTAATAACAAAAAAAACATGTTGAAGGGCAAGACGAAGCAAATAATGCACAAATAATTGACAAAAAACTTTTCTTCTAATAATGTTTACTTTGAAGTACAGTTTATATAAATATATGTAATGTTATACCTACAAATACAAAATATTATAGAGTGGTTTAATACGATATATTGATGACTGCGATGATTTTTTCTGTGGGAAAGTAAAAAAAAATATGCAGGTGGTTTTGAATTCAAAATCGGGAAACTTTTAATAATTATTATAGTAATAACAATAATAATAACAAAAAAGGAAAAATTCTTATTTCTTACTATATAAAACTCTAGTGTTTCTGTGTGTGCACTGTGCAAAAAAATGAAAAATACGTAACATGCATATACCTACTACCTACTACACAGTAGTCCAACATATTTACAGCCAAGAATTTCTTATATTTCTGGGGTGAGGAGAAAGCGTGATCATGATTTCTTTTTTTCCGAATCATATAATTATTACTATTACATTTTATTGGAATTGGAGCACGAGAGCAAAAGGTTTTATGAAGCAGCAATATAGTTGACTTTTTAAAAAAAACAGTCTCTTAAATATTATATAAAATCTATTAATTATATAAATACTATATATACAAAAAATATACGCTGTGTGATGAATAATTACATTTATAAATGGTAATTTTAACTTATGACATAAATGTAATTATGATTATATATATGTTTTATCAGATTGTGTATATTATTGTGTATCAAAAAAGATGAGTTGATAAAGAGAAGCCCAGATTATTGTACATGATTAAATAGGGACATACTATACAATAAGTAGGAATCCTAAACCGTGTAGGGATCTATCTTATTACTACTATATCAGTATCATAGAATCAATCGTAGTTTAATACACACATGGTACATAATTATTTATTACTACATGTATTAACTTCTAGACAAACATTTCATATGAATAATCCTTAATCTACTTACCATATTATTGTATTGTCATTATTAATTATGATACTACACTACGTACGTAAAAAAACTACTACTTTATGATTTTCTTTTTAAAGAAAAACTCATGCTCAACGTAATAAGTCACGTACTACAAATATAGCAAGGGAAAATGTCTACAGGGGCGATTTTTGATGCAGAACAAAAAAGTAAAAGCCAGTTATTAATGGTGGATATATCTTGCTTCTAATTTTTTAGTTAGTTGGAGGGTAATGTTTATTTTGTCTATACAAGGGAGGCTATATCAATTGGTTGTGTACACTTTCGCCGGTTTTATTCCTTTGAAACCCATAATATTCAGAATAGGGGAAAGTATATTGCACCACGACATGTGTATTTTCTCAGGATTTTTTTCTCTTCCTTTTAAGAGTATTATTCCACTTTTTCATATAATTATGATATCACGATCATCAGGATTGCTAATAATCAATCATTAATGATTCTTCTGCCATTTTCATGTTGTGTATGAGTTGTTGACATTCCTCTTTGTTTACACGATGATCATTAAACGTTAGTAAAATGAAGTTTTTCCTGGCACGTTCCTTAATTAAACTACACATACGGTTCTGTTGATCTCTGTCAAGTTTTTCAGATTATGCCAAATACGAAACAAAAAAGAATTTATCTATACACATAATAAGCAAACGATAACGAACAATGAAACCAAACAAACAACCGATACAATACACTGTTGAGATTTTTTCATTGTTAACTGTATAATTCATATTAATGCAATGTATGAACATAACATGTATTAGCATCGTATACAGGGTTGACGTTATTTTTAAAAAAGAGTACCGTGTGACCCTCTTAAATTGTAATTATTATTATGATTATTAACGCTACCCTACATACCTGCCTTTTGTTCCTTACGTATTCAATTTTTAAACTTATTACTATTATGTTACGTGTATTTTTAAAACAACAAAACTTTTTAAGTATACTATTTAAAAACAAAATGCTTCAGCATACGATCATTATTCCTAATCCTGTAGCTAGTCAAGTAAAAAACGTAATAAAATGTAAACGATATAACAAGAACGAAAGGAATTATTGCCAAAAACAATAATAACGCAATGGTGAAGAAAAATCTTTTTAACTAATTTTTAATTCAGGAAGTCATGTATTTCCAAAATCACGAAAAAAATAACAATATTCATTTACAAAGAGAAACGATACTGGAGGGATTAATTAAATGTCAGGCAAACATTATGATAAGGTATTGTGATGGGTGTGCCGTTACGTTCTAATTTATCCAACGTAAACAACTGGTAGCTAACAATTTTATTATATTATTAATTTATTTTGCACTTGTTATTGTTAATTATTAATTTATAATGCCATCTACTTTTGGGGTATTATTGTTACTTCACGTGTGGAACGTGTATTTTTAAAGCTTTGCCGTGAAGTAGCACTTTATATAATTTTATAGCAACCCAATATTATTTAAAGGTGCATGCATGCGCAAAAGAAGTGCATATCGTATTTTAAATTTGGGCATGGGTACTTCCGATGATTCTCTGTTTAATGAATGCTGCATATGCCCTGGGGGGTTTATTTATTCAAGTGTGACACTAATATATTTTAGAGTTGCATGTTGTTTGATTTTGAAAAGACAACGTTATTGTATAATTAAATCTAGGTTTTATTTTTACTGATTTGTAATAAATTATAATTATTATTGTCTCCTGTCGAGTTCAGTCAGTATGGTTTTTATAAAGTTAGTTCTTTTACGTAATAATAGTATCGATAACTTTATCGTTTATATATTTTACTACTGTTGTCCGCTCGTATTGAATTGCAAGACTATAGAATGTGCAAAGTGAATGAAATCGTCGTTGTAGACCACGAATTACATTGCGACAGGTAAACCGAGTATTTTAAAGAGAAAAAAAATGCAGAATAGCACCGAGACATTTTTAAAAAACGTTCATGAAAATGTACGATTATACATATATAAACATGCTTCCAATTTAAGTGTTTTCCACATATGTACGTACGTACTATATTACTCAAATAACAAGTACATATATGTGTAACATTTAGCGTAACATATAATTATGATTAAACTATATTTATGACAACTTTCAGGCTGAATGTACGTTTTTTGTGCTAATATGCAAAATTAAGAGAAATGATCTATATATGTATGATGTTTCCGTTTTCTTTTTGGAGTGTGTTACTTATTACTTTCCCCCCAATCATTATATTCTCGCCCATTTAAATTTACTGTACTATCCCAAATCTGAAATACAGATACGATCAATTGTATGATCACACAATATACCTTCGCTCGAAAATAATAATAAACTATACAAAGTATTATTATTATTACTACTTCTATCAAGATAACTATTGTTTGAAAATGGCAAATAGAAAAGCAAAAGAGCATGTTAGTTCCGAAGAAACTTGTTAAAGTGCTATATGGCTTAGTTTATTCGTTTGATGTTCATCTTTATCTTATCTAGTCGCATGAAATTACTATTCATTGGAAAAGGAAATTTATAATCATTGCGCCATATTTGAGGCACGCATTTATTGTTTTGTGTAACAAAGAATTTCGAAAGCTATGAGAGCAATTCCTCCATACTCCAAAGTCCAAGGAACAGGCTACTTAATTACTTCTTCTTTTTCTTCCACGTAAACTTTCGAAATTTGAGCATATCCTGTACACCATGACAGACATAGTACGAGTTCAGTATTGCAGCAGGATCCATAACATCCGTGCATTTCTTTTTGATAGCTATATGGAACGACGGTGAAAGTTATTTTAAGATATCATGAGGAAAATAAAACTTGGTGGGGGCTACTTAAAAGCAATAATATGCATGATTTAGACTAACGCTTCTTGCGACGCTTCACAGGACAGCGAGGCTCCTTCTTCTTTTTCTTACGTCCTCGACCTCTCTTCCCAGCTTTTGCTTTCTTCGGCATTTTGTTCTTATATCCGTGATTTTTAAATTGCGAATGGCATTTTAAACTGGGAAGTGATACTTTTTATCTAGTTGTTCTGCAAATTCGAGCAGTTGAAAGGTGGCAAGTTTATAAATTCCATGTTAGTGTCGATCATTTCCAATTTCCATAGCGTGCTCGTACTATGCAGTACATATCAAATATGACCTAGTCATAGTCATGCAAATTCCTGTAACGGTAAGCTCGAAGCGAATGTAAGTAGTGGAATTACAAATACAAAGTATGTCAAATTATTAACTTTTTGTCCAGTTTCAAGTTTTATTTACTCATACGAGAGTAGTGAATATTTACATACAATATACCAATTAACAATAAATGAAGTAGTTTTACGAATAACTTACAAATGCATATTATTATGATAAAAACGACAGCATGCAAAATAATTTAAGCTTAAGTTTAAGAAATCGAATTTAGGCAATTCCGCGCTGGGGCATGATGTCAGAAAATAATTTTGTCAAATTTATTTCTGAATACGCTGACCGATGCAGGGTTTTGAATATAACACCACAAAGTTGAGCATACATTGCTACAAGTGCGCCCGTGTCCGTTTTGTTCAATCGTAAGCCCAATATTTCTGTATGGAACAATTAGATAATGCATCATCATCGCATCATGCTTTATATTCTATTATGTATAGTTCTAGTTATAGATGCAATATATGTATGTATATTCAATAAGCTTTCGTGTGCACTACCTTTCTCCTTCACATTCAACTTGTCCATGTGCTTCGGAAGGTCAAATATGTGATGCAAATAGCTGAGTTGTTTGTGAAGCTGAGCATCAGTATACTCTTTGTACATAAGAGCTTGTTTACAGCGACAAGGGGGATAGCCCTTGAAAAGTTTAATAGGGATTCTTCTGTCAGTGTTAGTGCAGCTTGGATCTTCGCACACGAACACGTTCTGTTAGAAAATTAATATAATATTATGCACTTTATAATGAGTGGAAGGTAGAAAAGCGATGGAGAACAGAACAACTTACCTTATAATAATTTGATACCACCCGCCGTATAAAAAGCGATAACGTGTTGCATATATGGTTGGTATATGAGAAAGCAAATTTACCACATCCAGGACATGGCTTCATGATGGAGTATGTTATCTGGTCATCCTGAAATAAGACAAGAATCATAGCGTTAATGGAGATAAGACTAAAGTCAGTAGATAATTTTTCAATAGAAGTATATGGAGTACTTGAATTATATACATACCGAGCCAACAAACGGAGGTTCCACCGAAATTTCCTTTCGACAGTCAGCGTTGGCACATTTGAAGGAAAATCTCTCACAATCACGATATTTCTCTGTCTCAGTTTCTTCCCCAAGATATTTGTCATCGTGACTTTCTTCAACTACCCGTCGTCGTTTGTATGATGTTGGGTCCATCCCTAAACATTCCGCAATATGTGCCGCATCTAGACCCGGAATTGGCTCGCAAATACGTGAGACAACAGGGTGGATTTGTTGCGATAAATAGTACAGTGGATCAGGCTGAAGAGTTTCTTGTTCTGCTTTCACTTCGGTCCCATTTTCTTGTGAAGTTGCATCAGAAGGTGGGGTTGTACTGGTTTCTTCACTTTTCACCTCTTTCTTTATCAGAGGCGTTCCAACCTCGATAAGATGATGCGCAAGGCCATCATTGCAGAAAATGTAAGATACTGTATCTCCACTCTTGAACTTTTTCGGCAGTTTTCCACTACTATTCATCCGCAATGCAACTTGAACATGGTACAATCCTTGGGAGTCTTTGTATTCTTCTGGTTGTTTAGCTAGCTGCTTTGTGATCATCAAGTCTTTCAATGGAACGTTGCCTCCACGAAGCTTGGCAGCAACATCATTAAGAATTTTCACAGATTTGTATATTTTGTCGTCCAGAGGTTGTTCACTCATAATTTCATCCAATATGAGTTTAGCAGTTGATCCCGCAACTGGAGCCCAATCACGCCGAACCATATCCAATCCTTTCAATTCCAATGTGGTTTCCACAACTGTCGTATATAAAAAAGGGTAAACAAAATAAATATCATACTGTGTTGTCGTTTCCTCCTATAAGAATGTGCTAAGAGGACGGAAAGGATATTGACATCTTACCTCCATTACTCTTCGGCGTGTACACTAGAGCAGCGTACTTTTTCTTTTTCAGCAACAGCATGAAACGAAAGATTCCATCGATTTCTAGTTCTAGTAACTTGTATTGCCTGTTGATTTCTGCCTTGATTTTATGTCCAATCTGATACACTTTCTGAACATCTTGAGAGTTGCTATTAATCATGATTGAATCTGTGTCTCCGTAGATTACGTCGAATCCCAATTTTTCAACAGTGTCTTTCGTTCTAAGAAGAATTTCTCTGCCCTTACCTAAAGACATTGAAAATGAAAATTATTAATTTGTTGGTAACCTGCATACAAGTCTTTATCTATCAAGGACCCGGTCTTTTTTAGTTTCTCTCACCTGTGATGTACGCAGCTAATTCCTTCGCATAAAATCGGGAATTTCGGAAGCCCAAACAACCGTACATTGAATTAGCTGTTAACTTCAAGGCCTTCTGTCTGATGTCGTACTGCGTTTTGAGTTGGGGCGATACATTTTCTCCCTGCATTAGACTTTTAACTTGTTTTCGACTTTCAACAAGTTTTCGAATTTCCTCTGGAAGGACACCTTTGTGGGTATCAGTACATGAAGAGCTATCGTCCGAGAATGATGTAGTGAAGCAAACATTGAACTCTTGGATGATGGACGGATACAAAGAGTTGAAGTCCATAAGCACGATGAAATTATCGTAAAATCCTTTCTTAGGATCCAAAACCAAACCACCAGCATATGAAGGTCCTGATGACTTGCCACCCTTCTTATCTTCATCCTTTTGACTTTCCTCCCCTTCGCGTTTAATTTTCTTCGCAGACCACTGATACTTATCAGGTACAATGTATCCTTTCGTATAAAAAGCGTGGAGAAGTAAGAATTCATTTCTTTCCGATCGACCTCCCATGAGTGTACGCGACAAAGTGTTACCTAAATAAGGAGAATGTTTTAGTCATAGTCCACATCATCCACAAAGGGAACACATTACTCGAATCAATTGTGCATAGCATGTTACCGGCAATTGCTGTTATCTGCATGGCCAGAGGAAGGACTTGAAGCTGATTTACAAGTTTTATGTTTATGAGACACTGTTCCATTGTCCATCCTATAAAGTGTCTAATTCCTTCGGAACTGTCGAAGAACATCCGTATGTCTGACCCAACGTACGATGGCAGCGAATCCTCTTTCATTCCCAAAACCTGGACAGCCAGACTTGCAAGGTCGTAAGACCGAGCACGAATAAGTTCCATGGCAGATATTTTCACATCACACACCATTCGGCCTGCTACAAGCGACCTTACATCCAACATCTTCCCACTCTAGAATAAATTCAAGTAATGATTGTGTCATGCAATCAATTCTAAATTAGTATTACAAGTTACATGCATTTAACTAATGTTACCTTCTGTAAATGTACAGATCGTCTAAGCCTTCCAATACGGGACCAGTTTGCCACTTTGTGGGCGAGAAGATGAAACAATAAAAGTTCAAAGTTGATATCGTGTCCCACGTAAGCATCCGCATCAATTTGCTGCAGTTTTGCCAAAAGCATTCCTAACATACTTCGTTCAGAATCCAACTTTACAGTATTTTTATTCAAGTATTTATCCAAATCGAAAGGCCATACACAACCGGGAGCTTTGTTCAGGACTGAAAAATGAGTAAGGGGGGAAATTGTTATTTGTCATATTAAAGGGATGATGATGATACGTAGGTTGTGCTATTTTACATTTATTAAGATGACTTACGTATGAAATGATCATGGAACAGGCCTTCCGTATTTTGCGATGAATTCATTTCAAATCTGCGATTAATTGCTACACCAATGCCAACAATGGTGTCCTTTCTTGAAGCAGCGTCCGGAACTGTCTGCAAATTTATTGACACAAGAACAAGGGGAGGGCACGGAAGTTTGTCCTTCTCCGGATGGATAGCGAGATCTCTTACTTCTCCGACAAACTACACAAAATAAAGCAAATTAATCAGATATTACATATCGGCAAGGTTGTAATATTTATCAGGCCAATTAAAAACTTAAACTAAAGAAATGACCACGTACCTCAAATTTGCACCACGAATGCTGCTGACCGCTTTCCACCTGTCGTGGATTGCTTAACTGTAACCACGAAGGTCCTTTAAGTTGCTTTTCAAGTACAAAATTTTCCATTAGAGGAGCCGAAGAACCGAAAACCTTAGAAAATGACTTTCCTTGTAAATCTTCGGGAAGTGCGGGGAGGTTTCCCTAAAAAATCAATTTTACTTTATATTCCTGACACAGATGTAAATTCATATATAATATGATGCATCAACATCATAATCATTTTCCGCCTCACCGCATATCTGACTTCCAAGTACTGAGAAAAGGCTGGAACATCCGGTAAACCAAAACAATACTTCTTCTCGACCGGTCTTGCTTTAAACGTATTGATTTTGAACCTTGGTACAACTTCATCATTAAATTCATTGTAGACATCATTGAAGGTAATTGGATTATCCTCGTCGTCCTAAAATAATACATACAATAAAAAAATATATAATGATTTTATCAGAATACGCACAACATATTTTATGGAACATGGTAGTAAAAAGCAACAGCGTTTTTATACCAGTACAATCACACCCTACCTTTTCCTTCGGAAGTATGTACATGACACGCTCCACGTTCTTCAAGACAACACAACAACTTGCATAGTTTTGGGTGGATGTCTTAACTTTCCCAAACACGTACAATTGCCCAGGATTCCGTGGCTCTTCACAAACATCCAACCAGTAAAAGTTCAGTACCTATAGGTAAAGGTTTAAAAATTACATATTTTTACCGAACCTACTCTTAAAAACATGAGTGGAAATGAGCATTTTTTAAGATAAAAAGTAACGTGTGATTACTGGATTATTTTCTGCGTCCTGACTAAGCATAGAGGAAAGACTACTATCTGAACAGTCAGATAATTGCAGAGGAACATCATCCTTAACGTACGATTGGAAATTGTCAATAGAATTCACGTTGTAAGATATTTTCGGGGCTTCCTTTTTAATGGAAGCTTCCACACTCGTCATTCCATCTTTGGAGTTTGCCACATTGGACTTGCTTGTGCTGGGGGCAGTGTCTTTCTCCGTTTTGATGACCTTAACTTCATTCTCAGTGACATTTGTAGACAACACCAGCATGTCATCGTCATCAGGGAAATTAGGTGGAAAGGAGTCATCATCAAAATCATCAACAATAGCGGGCGACTCTTCCGGTTCCTGTTTAACTTCCACCGAAGCCTCCGAGATTTTAAATGCTTGGAATTTCCTTTTCGCCATGACCTTTGATGAAGAAGCAAAGGGGGTTTCTTTGATTCTAGATGCCTCTAACATCTTTTCTTTGGCTTCGGTAACTTCCAAAAACTTGGCGCTGGAAGGTGCGATTTTAGCCTTTTTCTCTTCGTGCAACTCTTGCATCAAATCTCCAAGCAAATCCTCGTCCTTATTATCAGCTGCGGCAGAACTTTCACCATTATCTTGTCTCTTTCTCTTCTGAGGCATACTCGTTAGCATGTCCCTGACAGATTGAAATCCTGCCTTTGCTGATTCCTTATCTTCTTTGCTTTGCTTCTTCTTAGGTTTAGCATTACGTCCCTTCTTGGCACCTGCATGCCACCCATCATCTTCTTCGTCAGCCAAGTCATCATCGAAGAGCTCCAGACCATTTTCGCAGTAGCCTTCACAAAATCATCACAACGAATTTATATAAAAAATTTGTACATGCACGCTATGTCTATAAATTATAATATGCCTCTATAAAAGCTTTAATTTGCCAAATGTAATACACGTACCTGTTCCATCGTCCACAATCCAATCATCTTTTAACCTTTTATTGACTTTTTCGACATATTCATCTTCGTCGACGACATCATAGACATTCTTCACTTCCGATACCTGTTGAATGAAACGACATACCAAATCATAATATGGACGCTAACTGCTAACATCAAGATAAGCTGCACAGTGTTGAGTTGAGTTACAAGCACATACTATAAGTAATTTTAATTCGTACCTCATATTTATTCTTGGAACCCTTCAAACTCTTCAGCCTTTCCAACGCCGCCAACCGCCCCGTTTTGTCATTTCTGCTCCTACGACTCCGTGTCCTTGCCAAGGACCCATCGTCAGCGTTCTCGTCTGGAAAAGATGATACATAAGTGAATAAAAATAAAAAATATAAAAATATTTGTTTAAATATTAAACAATCCAACACTATTTCAGTTAGTATATTTACCGTCGCTCATGATCAATAACCGTCCGACCTCCTTGCTTCACTTCAACCTGTTTTTAATTGCTTATGTCACAACGCTCCAGATCAACTGAAAACCAAGTAGTTAGTTAGTGAAAATCCTAAATACCTGCTCCAAATATAAAGGAGCGATTTCACATTGTTGAGAAACTGCACACAAAACAACAAAAGCCAAACTCAGATTAGCTTTCACCTGCCCCAGTCCATTAGAAGAGGATCAAACCAAGAAACTAAACAACAAAAAACAAAACGGGAATAGGGAGAGATGGACTATTGCATTGACAGAAAGGTAAACACTGCACGGCTGCCAGAGAAGCGGGCCAGGAAAACAAAGCCTTTTCGCTCGCATTTCACACGGCACGTCACAGAGAGATGGGAACCGGGGTACAGAGACCTCAAGCCGAGGTGTGCTTTGTCTCCTAAAATACTACAAAGCTTCAAACTCTGCAATCTTGGTTGCATGCAGTTTTGGAAATACAAATATGTACTGGAATTTAGAAACTTTAACTAGCAGTTAATTTTTACTTTAGCAGCAAATGAAACCTTTGATGTACACCATCATCATTTATTCGGAAACCCTTTATGATCGCATTCAATTGTTTGTCGGAGTATTAGAGTGGGTGTTGCATTTAAGGGCTTTCGATTTGGGCGTGTTGTCGTAAAAGGTCTCCGTTTGGAATAAATGGAAAAGATGAAATTCTGTCCTGTCTTTTGTCCTAGAACTTGTCAGCCTTCCAAGCAAATATTTAAGGTACATTTTGCGCGTTTTTTTTCCCTTCAAGTTGTAAAAATTCTCAAAATGATTCAATGATTAATTACTTTGCTAATTACCACATATTACCAATCGAATAGGGCAAAGATTCAATAAAATGGCATTAGGCATGTTGGAGTGCACATTGCCGTGTAACATTCGTTAGTGCAATGCTAGCCCAACCCATTTTTTTGAAATGTAAAAATTGTCAAAATTGAAACCCATCAACCCGTGTGGAAGAACCGAAGAACGTGAACGATGGATAAGCTAGGAAATGATTTAATGATGTCCAACATTCTTTAACGGTTGATAAGATAATGTATGTATATGATAGGTACGTTCGCGTAAAACTTTTTTTTTAATTATCGCTCCTGATTTCGTGTAGTTGGAATCATGGTCATCATCATTATTGTGGCCACGCACGGTGGATCAGACCTGAGCTGACGTTTTCAGTAAATTAATGGTACACTTCGAAAGTAGCGTTACCTACCATATTTAGGAATGTTGGCTATCTTAGCGTGGAAGTGCAAATAAGGTTATTTTCAGCGTCAGCAGTCAGCAAAGCCATGTTTCAGCATTTAAAGATAAAGAATTCGATAACATGATTCCGGTGGCGTCAGCGCTCATATTACTATATAAAGGAGAAAGTTCCGTAAAATGTTGTAAAGAAACCCCCGAAATTATTATAGTAAATACGGTAAACAATTTTGCATCTACACACATTTTATATGTACATATTATTATTCATTTACATTAGTGATAGTGATGAATCACTCACACTCAATCACTAGTGTAGTGCTTATCATCATCCCCATTATCATAATATCATAGGTACAAAGATTTATCCGCTTTCTCAGCTTCAATCCAATGTCTTCATTAACATAGATATCATAGCAAAATGATTATCAGTAAGCTGAGCATGATGGAGTGAATATCTTTTCATTCCCTAATACACAATAAATTCATAATTCAGTAGTCATATACGTCGACGTGAAATGTAGCGTAAAAGTTTCATACAATATGCAACATAACATGAAAGGATCATGATGGATCACCAAAAGATGATCTGAAGAACACCTAAAGAAATACATAACGTTTTGTTTGTCCATGAAAATAGTGAAAACTAGGTACTGGAATTGGGTGAAGAAAGGGAAAACCCCATTGCCCGAGTTGTTCCTAGCAAAGTGGTCATACATGACTTGACATTGAGAGAGTAGGTACATGAGCTAAAACGCTGCACTACTCTATGTATCGCTTTTCTCTCTTGCACATCCAATCGCTCGAGAGTGTTACAAAGCTTGAAAATGAAAGCAGCAAGGTTGCAGCCACGTGTCTTCTCACATCGCATCTATATGAGCATCGCTGCTGTCTATCGTTCTCACATTGGCACATTTCCTCTGTTCCATATAGTTCTCAACTCTCTCTGTAATTTATCCTGGCAAAATGTTATGTAGTAATAGTAGTAGGAGTATGAATTCGCAGTGAAATCTGAATACTACCGGTTTGGTTAAAATGTGGTGTCGTTTTTAACGTTTAGTTTGTTTAATTACATACATACGTTCAAGAAGACGTTCATGCGTGATGTATAGACCTATGTTATATTATGCATAATGTATGGCGAAAAGACAGATCAGATCATCTACCTCTCGGCCAGTCAAGTCACAAGAAAAAAAATCCATTATACAACGTATTTACCTAGATGGATTAGAGGAAGACAATGTCAGTCAGCTTTATTATACCGCAGTAGGTATGTGGTCCATGGAATTTTACACGAATTACTACACAAGAAAACAGGACGCAAGTTTATGTACCCTTTCACTACTACTTTGTACACACTTACAAAAAAATCCTATATACACCTCCGCCGCCGTCTAAATCGCTGCAGCATCGAAAATACTACAATTGAAAATTGAACTCCTCTGCATTATTTCATTCATTTTCATATGATGTAAAAGTACAATGTATGGCGATGTACAATGTTGGTCCGTAAATAATGTTATATAGGAAATGACATGAGCAAAAGTCAAGTCTTTTTTACTACGTGCTGCATGTTTTTCAAAGTATGAATACTGCTACTACTACAAGACAATAAATTCTCTGCTATTTCTAAAGCATTCTTTCCTAAACATGCATCATTGGCTCATATTATTTCATGCAGACATGAGAGACAGGATCATTATTATGTGAACAGACTATTACGTGGGTATAGGGAAGTAAGGCAATTGTAGTAGAGCATCTAAATAACATGCGATTAGTTTTTTCGCACTATATGCATTCCTCTTCTTCGTCATTTGATGATGTGATATGGACATGACTACTGGCTACTATGTCATGCCGCATTGATGTATTGTTTCAAGGGTTGGCTTTGGCTGCTGCTGTAAACTCTTTTGGTAGTAGTGTATGGTCATTATTCCTCACACAACATACTTAATAATACATGTACAACGTAGAAAAGAGAGAAAATTTTAGACAAGGAAATCTTTGCCTATGCTCTCTCTCTCTACTGCTGCTAATGAAGTTCTCTGTCAGTAGTTATACTTTTATTTGTCTAGATAATGTGCAATAGATCTCAACGATGATGCGTGACGATTGGTTATAACTTTATAACTTGAATGTTCATAATGAGTTGAAGAAAAAGTTTCACCAAGCTAGTTGGGCAGCTTATCTCTAGTGTGTAGGTATGCCCAAGCGTGACACATCACACATCTCTGCTTTAGGTAACTCTTAAAGTAATATGGCTGCATATTATAAAAGGCATTCAATGTACATACGCACAGAATTAAAAGAGCCAGACGGAGTGATACCTTTCATGTTAGTTATATGGATAATATTATTACGGTGATATTATATATCGTGTAAAAAATGAAGTACTTACACGAATAGAGAGAGAGAGAGCTATGTTTTATATATGCAGTGCATGTGCTAGTGACATACGTACATTCATTTGTAAAAGTCTTGTCTTCTGTCTGTAAGGTACTTTTCATGCAGTTTTACACAGAATTTTAGCTAGTACATTGAGATGACTAGTAGATATTAGATTATATGGTAGATGTATTAGACAAGCAAGTATATATAATATTGAATACACGGACGAATGAATCTCTCTTCTGCTCTGAACACGAATTCATTGCACTCTTTTCTCACATTGGAAATTTTTCACTTTTGAGTAAAGCGTTGTTGAATGCCTTGTAGGTGTAAACCTGTCTTCATTATATATTATTTTTCGCTTTATTTTACAAGTCCATTAAATTAATAGAACACACAGTTGTGCCCTTTTCCTTGAAATAGTAACAGCTGCCCTTTACTTGTTAATACCGGAATTATTTTTAACCAGTCTACAATATTACTTGTAGTGCATTTTTTTCTCTCCTCCCCCGAACCGTATGTGTGTGTATGTGCATTGCATGCACGCTAATTTTTCCACACAGGCAGCCACACAACACACAGGTGAAGAGGGGGTTAACTAACTGCATTCATAGTAATCACTTCACCACACATTTACACAAATATTCAAACAATAAGAGTAATAATTAGTGGTGCGAGGAAAGGATTAGCTATACAAACAGTTTTTTTTGTAAACTTTTAATGTAGTTTTGCACTATTGCCTAACTAGAGTTAAGCTAGCTAGGTACACGTCGCGTTTTTAGTGTACCCGTACACGGATAAATGACGTATACATTTATTTTTTAAACGACAAGTGCTTAAACAGTTTAAAGTAGGAAAGAAAGCAATAAATTCACCGAAATAGAAAGTGACTTGTGATTGTGCATTGCATTGTGAATATTTAAACTTTACAAACACCAAACAGTAGTAGCGTTTATAGGATAAACTCATTTAGGGGACATCGAGAGTAGAAGTAATTAGTACCGCTATCAGCTATAACACTACTATTTGATAGTAGATTAGGCCAGAAAGGAGTATAATATTCCCAGCATTTTTGTCATTTTGGACAAGGAGATTCTATTTTAAAGGTACGGGTAAATACCGTTATGAATATAATGAAATAATAACTTCTAATAATAATTCCTTCTCAAAATACTCGTCTATTTAATACATTTCTTTCAAATTTTACAACATTATTGATGCATGTATATATGTATTTCCATAAATAAAACAAGTAGGTTCTGCGATCACCAAATTGAAGATTAGGGAGTTTCCATCTCCTTTGAATTATAGTATGAATGTCGATATTCACAAATTTTGAATATTGGAATTTGCCGTTTCTGTTCATCTTCCTTCTAATTGTTCTTCTAACGATTGATTGTAGGCCAGACTATGAAAGCGATTTACCAGTATTTTTTTGCAATTGAATTATGTACCTATATTCCATATTTGATATGTACTAACGAGAAAGTTAAGGAGGAATTTCAACCCGTTGTTTCACGTTTTGGGTTTTGGAAAATGGTCATTACTAAACTATCATTTAGGCAGAAGTGAAATTGTCTGTCTTGATTCTTGACAAGAATTTCTTGTATCCCAAATCAAGGGTGTTCGGTGATATCCCAGTACTAAATGCTAAAAGTTAGATGATGTACCAAGAAGAGCATTAAGAGAAATTATTCCTAACATCAGCCATACTTTAGCTTCGTCGTTAGAAAAACAGATCCTTTATTTGTTTCTTTATTTGTTTAACATGTGAATGTGAAAGGGTTTTGTTTCTTCAAGTTTTCAGTGACTTTGTTACTGCTGCATATTATGTGCCAATAGCTCATCATGTCGCATACGATATACGCAAACCATCGAATCTGTCATCTACTAAGCAAATTTACTCACCTTTACATACTTATATAAATCTATGGGAAATGTGCATACTTAGAAATTGCAATGTTCCTAGTTTTTACCTTTTTAGTTGCCGATATGTACATTATGTATGTTAGGTAGGTCTTCAATACCTTTACTAGAAGGGTTACTACTTTTAACTAGGTGTAAATACTCATTACTTTTCCATTCTTACGATTGTATGTCAGTATACTTATTGTATGCCAATAGCAGTGAAATATTTTAGGATTCACCGTCAGATAAGTAATTATGTTTTTTAATACTATCTTGATATATGTATGTACATTTTTAGTTGTTGAGAAACCTCAACCTTCCAACTCCAATATTTTGGTTTGGAGTCGAGCTCGAGAAAGTTTAATTACACTAATACAATACACACGTTGTGGAGGGCAGAGGGTTGACAAATAATTTGAATATGCCGTCGTCTCGACCTCATGTATGTGCTTTCTGTCAAAGTACCAATGCCCATATACCTAAGTATATTATGTACTTATTATTACATCCTTGTTCTTTCCCGTAAAACTGTAAAATGAATCTGTAGAGCTGCGATGCGTGTTCAGCTTACAAAGCAACGCAAGTTGTCCAGTTAAAAAAGTACTCACACAAAGGACTTGGGAAGTTTATTAAATGAAGTGACAAAAAAGGTACTCGTGGAAATTAGGCACCAGTGCAGTGCAGTGTGGAATGGAGACGGACGTACATTTACCTTTGCCATTTCACTTCACTCCATTCACTAATATTGACGATGACGACTGCATATAGTATGTACTAATCGAGGAAAAAATTATGTATAAATATGTATATATAACCAATGTTCTTTACCATTGTTTAGTGAACTGGATTTGAATTTAATGGGGCATCACATCATCATAAACAAGGCTACTTATATAAGGTTGCCAAACTATAGACGAAAAAAGTTAGCAAAGGAGAAAACATCATTTACTAGTATTTGGCTGCATATTATTATTCGTGCGGATTTCACACTTTGGCCGAGTACAATTGTATGTAAAAACCGCAGAGTGTTATGTGTGCAATGCGACGGAAGCTTGAGAGTGAGCAAAAGACAAGCACTTCCGCCTTTCCTCCACCTTCATGTCCCAAGTCATTTATTCACTCCGGAAAATTTTCATGTCAGACAATGGCTTGTGCATTTTATCTGATTTTGTCTTTTCCTTTCCTTTGTATCAACAGCTTTCCCTTTTTTCCATGCAAAATGTATACGACATGTAACTATTATACCTATTCATCATTTCCTCGTAAAACTCGGTGAAAGTACGTGTAGCGTATAGCCAGCTTTGGTTTCTTTTTGTGTCAGGGGAAAGTTGATGATTTCACCAAGAAAGATGACAAGAAAGGGAAGCACGTCATCATCATCACTCACTCATCTCATCAGTCTGCCTTCACCTCACTCGCATTAAATCATGCACGCTACCTTTTGTACTGTTTTGGTGAACAGGTACTGCTCATAAAGCAGTTGACCGACGACAGTGCAGCGAGCTATTATATTAACTTGTCCATGTTTGTTGTCTTTTTTGCACTTTTTTCGGAATCCGAAATTCGGATAGTCCAGTTCTATCCATCAACAGGCAATCAAGTAGTGTAGTTGTAGTGGCGGTGGTATGTGCATGATATTCCCTCCATTTTTATTACATGTCTTATTATTGCTTCTGACTTTTTTGCTGCTGGAAACTTTACCAAAAAAAGCTCTCTAAACACGTACGCCTAATTACAGGTAAACATTTGTACTAAACATCCATCCATATGTTTCGCTCACATTGTTGACTATTAGTCTGTTATGTAGTTTTACAGGTGTTGAACAGGTAAAATAGTAAAATTCCTATTTACACAAGCAGGCGCATGGAAAATCTTAATAATAGTTTTATTTCTGTTTGCTTGCACAGTAAAATTGAAGTGAGTATATTCTGTTGCAGTTAGGCTAGATAAGTGAAGGGTAGACTAAAAACGTGCACGTAGGTAATGGTTAGTCAGAGAGACGGTTGTGTAAGTAAATAATAAATTTAATGCAAGATGTAAGATAAAATGGAAATTAAATAATTTTGAAGGTAAAAATAAGATGTAGTAAATAAGTTGTATAGAGAATAGGTTCAAGGGCAAGGCCACGTGTCTAGTTGGTTTAATGTTATTCAGTGTTCAAGGCTAATCATCGCATCACTGTCAATTTAACGCGAATGAAAATAATGCTGTTGACTATATTGAATATTGGTTCCTCCATCCTGTTCGCTTTGCATTTTTTTAGCGTCACGCTGTGCTGTCGTTGGATTAATAATATTGCGTTGCTGCAGCGTAAGCAACTTTGCTCTCAACAAAACTGCTTACACGCACAGCAGCAGCAGCGTCGTCGTTGTCATATTAAACTCTTGTACGGCATTCATTGGCAATGAGAATAGAGGATAGTGTATGGCGACTTGAGGTTTACTACCTCTGCGATTAGTGAAGGTATGCAGCATTCCTTGGCGTCGCATTTGCTGCTGGCATATTGTAGGAAGGGAAATTGTAACAATAGCACTTTTAATGCTATTGTGTTGAACTGCATTCACTGCATATTGCATCTGCGGACAGTTTTTAAACGAACATATGCTGTTGTTAACACGCTAGCTGTAAAATACTGTTCGATAAAAGTGTAATTTTTTATTTAATTTTGGGTGCTTTCGTTAATTGTAATTTCAGATTCTGTGCATCAAGAAATTTGGTTTTCGAGAACCTCTGTGTGCAACTGTAATCCAAACTCATCGGATAACTTTTGGCTATTTGAGTTCAGTTCGGGCCTTTTCTCCTGTGCACAATTTTCAGGATAATATTTTTTAACGCGTTCGAGTAAGTTCATAGGTAATGATTAATCATAAAAAGGGATAGATGATGATGATACATTATGTACATTTGATATAAATATTATACTAAATTGTTTTATTTTTTATTTTGTTGAACAGTTTTAACACGGAAGAATCATTGAGATCGTTGTAATTCGGTTGGGGCGGCGTGGTTTGGACTTCCAAGCGGTGGATGCGAAACCACTTGCTCAATTTTTTCTACCTCTTATAATAAGTAACTTAAGTTTGGCTTAATCTCCGTACTCCGTACCTTTTGCTAATTAAAACAACGAAATTTGAAGTGCCGCAAATAAAAAGACCTACTAGACAAGATGGCTACAAACGGGACGTACAGTTCTGAAGATACGGCAGCTGACCGAAATGTAGAAATGTGGAAGATTAAGAAGTTGATCAAAAGCTTGGAACAGGCTAGAGGGTATGAACATTTTTTATGAAAGTAGCTGGAAGGAAGAACTTGTCTTTAACGTTGATGATTTTCAAATTGTATTTTATTGTTATATTTTAGGAATGGAACAAGTATGATATCTTTAATCATTCCTCCGAAGGACCAGATTTCAAGAGTCAGCAAAATGTTAGCTGATGAACTTGGAACAGCATCTAATATTAAATCTCGAGTTAATAGGCTCTCCGTCCTTGGGGCAATCACTTCCGTACAACAGAAATTAAAACTTTATACTAAAGGTGTGTATGCATTTCATTGCATTTAAAGGGTTCACTAAACTGGACCGAGATATGCATGATGATCAACAAAGACGAACGGTTTTAATGTAAACTTGACTTGAATCTATTTTAGTGAGTCCAAACGGCCTTGTGATATACTGTGGCACCATCGTCACTGAAGAGGGAAAAGAAAAGAAAGTCAACATTGACTTTGAACCTTTTAAACCCATCAATACTTCTTTGTACCTGTGCGACAACAAGGTAGGTTTCATTTAATTTGATGCTGTGCTGTATACTTATATGGTCGTTAATGCCTCTTTTTGTCTTTAGTTTCACACAGAAGCCTTAACAGCGCTGTTAGCGGATGATAATAAATTTGGATTCATTGTTATGGACGGTAATGGAGCGTTGTTTGGAACCCTTCAAGGAAACACACGGGACGTTCTTCATAAGTTTACTGTCGATCTTCCCAAAAAGCACGGTGAGTTATTATGTCATACTGGTTCAATATTAATTACCTACTAGTTTTACTAAGAATGGGATTACTCATAGAATATGTTGGGAATATGTTTATTCATAGGCCGTGGTGGTCAGTCTGCCCTTCGTTTTGCACGTCTTCGGATGGAGAAAAGACACAACTACGTTCGGAAGGTAGCGGAAGTTGCTACAACGCTTTTCATTTCGAACGACAAGCCTAATATATGTGTGAGTAATTTAAAATATTTTCACTTACATTCAGTTTCACGTTAATTTTATAATATTGTAATAATAATAATACCTATATGATTTTTTTACATAATAGGGCCTTATTTTGGCTGGTTCAGCCGACTTCAAAACTGAATTGAGCCAGTCAGACATGTTTGACCCTGTAAGTTTATGACAGCCTACAGCCAGAACCACTTCAAAACTCGATTTAATTTACAGTATAATTTGTATAATGTACTCTTTCCTTTTTTTACACAGAGATTGCAAGCTAAAATTATTAAGTTGGTTGACGTGTCATACGGTGGAGAAAATGGTTTTAATCAAGCTATTGAATTATCGGCGGAGTCTCTGCAAAACGTGAAGTTTATCCAGGAGAAGAAATTGATTGGTAGATACTTTGATGAAATTAGCCAAGACACTGGAAGATACTGCTTTGGAGTGGAGGACACATTGAAAGCGTTGGAACTTGGAGCTGTAGAAACTTTAATTTGCTGGGAAAACTTAGACATCCAACGATACGTTTTGAAGAACCATGCAAGTGCAGAAGAGCGAATTCTTCATCTAACTCCAGACCAAGAAAAGGATAAGACCCACTTTACTGATAAGGAGGTAACAATCTTTTCCCAGCAATTGACCGCGTTTAGTATTTAGATTAGAATTGCACCTGGTCTTGAGTAAGTTACAATGATAATTTTTTTATCGAACTTATTACAGTCGGGAGTAGAGCTGGAGCTTGTCGACTGCCAACCATTCTTAGAATGGATTGCCAACAACTATAAAACTTTTGGAGCGACCTTAGAAATCATCACTGACAAATCGCAGGAAGGATCGCAGTTTGTGAGAGGATTTGGTGGAATCGGAGGTACTCATTTTCTACTCATATTATATCTTATGTTTACACCGCTACTGTTGTTCCTTTGGAACTTCCAAATTGGAAGCTACTCTTACCGGTTTGACATAAAAAGCCTGATATTCTAAAAGGCTGTAAAGTAAAAAAATAGTCCTGAAAAGGGTTGGTGGGTTAATTTCTCAATGATGTTAGGAATGTTGCGATACAAAGTGGACTTCCAGTCTTTTCATGCAGAGGATCCATTAGACGATATAGACTTGGATGATTACTAAATCTATTCAGGCCAATCTGGCGGACTTGGAATTTTTAAAAATGGGTGGGAATCATGTTTATCAGTCAGTCAGCCTATCAAAAAAACAGATTTTATCCTGTCGTGTGATTTGCTTGGATATTAATATTATCGTTTACTTTTGTCCAAGTATTTTTTTCCATTTTGAGTTTTTTTTTGTAGAAGTTTGAGTTTTAAACAGTTATTGGTAACGTATTTATTTTTGGTTGCTTGTTATGCACCTTAATTGGAAAATTCTATAAACAGTCCTGCACCTAAAACGTTTAGACTGAACTCGTATTTTATATTCGTTATGAAATGTTGTGGATTTCCTAAGTCTATAAGAAAAGTAATCCATCTTATCATGTTTGAGTTTGCACTTACAATTATAATTTATTTTTTTATCTGATATGTGTATTGCATGCGAGATTTTAGGTGTTATTGGTATTTTTATTTTACTCCTGTGTCTGTATTTGATATACGTAACGGTATATACCTCCTTGCCTTCACTATCCACTATATACATAGAAGGCGACATTGTAACAACTTTCCTAACCGAATGTTTTTACTAATTACTTGGCGTTAGAAGATTTACTAACCATTTTCTTCTATTATGTTTTATACAGGATTACTGCGCTACAAAGTGGATTTCCAAAGTCTTCAACTGGATGAGTTTGAAGAAGAGTTTGATATTGATGATTATTAAGTTTACTTTACTGGCTTTTACGGAATGAACGCGTTGATAATAGGATGCAAGACCTTCCTCCTCCTCCCTCTGAAAAAGTTGCTGTTTCATACTGAAGAAAAATCTACAATATAATTACATATATATACCCTTCCCTATAATTACAGAGACATTTTCGTGTAAGTGTATATTATTCTGAAAGTATATATATTATACTGTGTTTATTGTAAATTGCATACAAACAAAGACATTCTGAGATCACCACCCGGTTTCTACTACATCTCATCAAGAACTTGATTGCAATAAAGAGAAAACGGTTTTCTTATATTATTCTTTATGAATTTGTTTCAAAATAATTTTATTGATTTTTGGCACAATATTCAAAATAGTTAAGTTAGAACGGGCAGAATTTTATCATCATTGTTGACCACTTCCTGAAAGAATTAAGGTAGTGATGCGAAAAAACTGCTAAAGCTTTCACCGGCATCAGCCATCCAAGCAATGTTTCCACGAATGCTAGCTAATGACGAATCAATACTTGGCTTGACGTCCGCAATCGTGTCAGCTATCTCACCGGCAATTGCTTCAAGCTACAATATGTGCAAAAATAGTTGATTTTCTGAGTTTACATGTAATAAACATTATTTTAGTTTAATAATCTCACCGTTGCAAGTTCCGCGGATGTGCTAACATATCCAGAAGCTACCGAATACACGGTTGCAATTGGGAGTGCAGAGCCTAAACGATCTTTAATGAGAGCAGCATTTTCACGGATAAACCGTAAAACGAAGGACCTTGCCACAGGCGTCATTGCAAGTCTCATGAGTATTGTTGAACCATCAGCAGTACTCCTGAAATATCCTTGGGTAATTGCTCCTTCCAAAAGTCTATTAGAAAATATAAAATAAATTAGGGTAAGCAACTAATCATGCAAACTTGGCAATTTGGCATAATGAATATTATAGTAATTAGTGTAGCGATAATGAACTCCGTAATAATTTAAAAATTGCATGACTTACTCGTTCACGGATCCTGCTTCTACGGCACAGCCAAGTGCATTCAACAGGCGCGACCGTTGTATGGAGGTTGTAGCAGAGTCATTGTAGCGTTGCTTCACAAATTGAAAAATGTCGTCATTTCCCTTTGATACTGCAGCACAGTAAACGATTTGCTGAATGTCACGGAGTATCCTGAGAAAATTTAGTTAACGAATTGATTATGGATGACTTTTAAACAATTTATCGTTTGCTATATTATTATTTACGTGTTATTGTTCGTGGTTCTCCATTCATTGACACTGTCGACTGCAAAAGTACGACATTCTTCATCTTCTAAAGCACACGCCCAGTCCAAAAACTGTTGATGTCGGAGAACAGGCATGCCTGCCCGCTCACCAAATTCCGCACCCACTCCACCAACTTCATTTAATGCTCCTTTAATCCTTGGAAGAAGATAATTCTGTAAAACCATTCAAGCATATTATGGGCTGACTAATTACATATACATCACTACAAATAGAATAGATTTCCATTGGCCGTTCTTTTACCCTAAAGTCAGAAAAGCTGCTTCCGCTACTTCCAAACAGATACAAAGGTCTTCTTAAATGTTTCAATACAGCATTCCATACAATGATTTCGGTCTCAGCACCAAGATAAGTAGTAAGCTCCAATGCCGTAACGAGATTAATATATTCTACAAAAGGTAATCAATCATAGAGTGATATGAGTACACAATATCCTTGTTTTTATCTGTTCCATAAAATTTAATAATGATTTTTACTTTGATATGCCGATGTGAAATAATCATCCTGAAGCTGGCTCCTTGTCAGTGCATCAATTACATTGTGGTTTGTATCCAGTTGCGCTTTGATAAGATTAGTCAGCGGAGCGTCATAAAGGACACGGTAATAACCTAATAAAGACAATGAATATTTTATTACGGCTCCAGCTCCATATATTGTGGTCTGTTCATGTTGTTCTTGTAGCCTTGTCAGTTTTTATTAAACCCGTTCATGTTCATTTCTGAAAGGCTATCATAAATTATACTTTGTCTAAAGCATGTTTACCAGTTGATCCTGCATTCAGTACAATCCATTCATCTGCGTTAATTTCCCATGAGGTCATCGCTACATTTTTGTCTAGCCACAGCTCTGGTTGAGGATCAAAGTTGGGTGAGCCTCGCGAGGCAATTGAAATTGGGATATGCCACAACTCATCCTCCACGAAATTCCCAGCACTCAATCCTCCGGCGTTATTCGTGAACTTTTCCTATATAATTGCGAATGTAAAGGATCAGAGTGAAAGTATACACTTCATATTGATTGATACATGTCATGTCGATTGATTCTAATCATGTCGAAAAGCAACCACTACACTAACAATAATTGACGTATCCATCCATCCATGCGTAAACATGTATGTATTCAGATATTTAGAAGGTAAGACAATCAAATTACCTGTGACACATAAATTCGATTAGAACTGGCTTTACTGACTCTAACAAGGGGAAAGCCAGCTTTCAAGGTCCACGTGTCCATGATATCTTTCATTGTCAAGTTAGGTGGCAGTTTACCACTGGCGTCACCCATTATTGTCAAGTCGCTGAAAAGATCATTTTGTTGAGCAGCAGCGTATTGTCTATGAAAAATTACAGATAACATTGTGTTATTTAGCACTTAATGAGCGATATGTCATTGGTTTACGAATGCCACTAAAAGTTCTTACAATCGGTTTAAGTAAATCTTGAGTCCCCCCGTTAGCACTGGCGTGCTAAGAAATCCATCCATCATATGAATCAAACTACCGGCCTGTTCATACGCCATCCGATCAAACCAACTCATGGGATCTCTTGTCGCCCACTCCACCTCTCCAATTTTAACAGAATGTGCAAAGTTAGGGTCTGAAGCATACTCCATAGATCGTTGGATAGCATCGTTAAGGAATCTTTTCCTTGCTTCAAATTCCGGATTCGTATGGTCGGCTCCAACAGCAGCAAAGTATGTTGCAAAACCTTTAAAATGTTTACGATAAAATGTTTATGATATGCATATATTGTATTATATTATTTAGTAGTGACTACTTAAATACTTAACATCCAATCATTACCCTCGTTAAGCCAAATGTGAGTCCAAAATGCAGGACTAGAAAAAATAAAGATTTAAACAAAATTAATTTTGTCATTTTTATTTAATTGAATATTACGGCAAAATAACCTTCTTGCAATTACCTAACCAAGTTTCCAAACCATTGGTGAGCCTAATATATAGAAACAATATTTAATGCAAATTAGTCACTGTGATGCTGTTTTAATGTGACAACAATTTTCAGTTATATGGGATTAAATTATTTACCAGTTCATGAGCAATTACGGATGAGATACTCCACCTTTCACTTTCAAGTGACACGCCAGGGAAAACAAGTAAGGCACTTTCTCTGGAAATGAATTTAACCCATTTGTCCCATGAACATTTTGCCTGTTATATTACATATTATGCAACATACATAATGATGATGAAAAATGTATAAAACGTACCTATAAATATTCAAACCTGGAAAATAGAAAAAAAACAAGTCATGCAAAATTAGTATTCTCGTAATTAAATCATGAAATATTTTGTGCATTTCGGTCTGATGAACTACCATAATTTTCCATTGCCCCAAAAAAGAAATCCGGAACAGCAGCACTGTCCATTTTGCTAAGAGGATACTGTTGGTTGAAGTAAGATCCAAAATATGCCAAAACCTTTTCTGCATTTTCTGCAGCATAAACCCCACCCTGGTCACGAATATAGTGTTGCGGAGCATACGTCTACGACAAGCCAAACACATTTCAAGTATGTAACCAACCTTTCAGAGATTTTGAGGAGTATAATACGGTTGTCAATTGGGCTTACTCTGACTGTCTTGCCAGGAAGAACGTTTCCTGGTGCCTGAGCAAATTCGAAATTTGAAATGATGAGGGCTAATAAATAAGTTGACATTTTGACAGTTGGGGCAAAACTTTCCCACACCCAACCGGTTGGTCCAGGTCTATGAAAGATGAAAAGCTTTATTGGTTGGGCTGTATAGTTTAGCAATTTAAAAAAGGAAAGCTATTCTTACGTTGTTCCTGTGGACTCGGTATTGAAGAGAGCCAAATATTTCTGCATGTGACCAATAGTAAAGTGGAAAACACCTGGAAAAATTGCACAGGGTCAAATTACAATTATGCACTCCTTGCTCAAACCTGTTCCATATTAATTAACATTCGATTATTACAGTTCTTACTTTTAAGGGCTGGCTCATCAAAAGAAGGAACCATTTGGCGTGCATGCAGTGCTTCCATTTGCGTTGTGGCCAACCACCTAATTATAATACAATGTGATGAGGATGTTATTAATTTAGACTCAATTCGTCACTTGTTCATGTCCATCAAATCTTGCTATAATATTATGGAATGGAGATGCTTAAACTGCATAATTCTCATTACACTCTGTCTCCAGTGTCAGGGTTAATGTAGCTGCTTCGGTAAAGTCCATTGAGTTCTTCTGTAATATATGACGTAAAGTTGATCGAAATGGTGTATGTTTGCCCGGGTTGCAGGTCAGCACCTAAACTTATGTTGAGAAAGTCATAGGCTCCTACTACGTGACCGGTTACTGGGATTTCGGAGCTTCCCTGTGCAACCTTTTTTCAACAGATTACCACATTTATGTTATGTACTGACCGACAGAAGCACGTTGTTTGAAATCCAAAGGGAAAACAAAATTATTCATGAAAACTAACCTGAATGCTGTGAATGGTAATGTTTTTTGAGTGAAGGACAATGTTGCGTGTTAATCTCTGCGCTTGTACCGTAATATTTACATCTCCCGGAGTGAACCATTGTTCCCCAATCACATCTTCTTGACCTGCATCAATATTCGGAGCAATTCTGATCCGGTATTCGGTGGGAAGCACCTCCCGTGGAAGTCGCCATTCCAACGTTTGGTCATCTTGAATGCCTGAGTTTCGTAGTTTCGCTGCCTGTTGTTTGCTTATGAGAGCTGGACTTGGCCCTGTTTTAGGCTTCCGGAGTTGTGATAATCCATCTTTAGGCTCTACCTGTAAAACCCCTTGACCTTCAACGAAACTTCTTTGGTATGAATACACTGTTAGTAAAACAGCGCAAACTAACAAGCGATGAATTTGTCCCATTTTGAAAATTCTGTGTCGAAATGCCCCAGATGTGTATGTCGTCGCAAAAGTACAATTCCCCAAGTTTTCCCAAGACCGAGAAAACCGTGAATGCTGGACATTTGGAATGTTCATTTCCATATTTCATTGTCATTAAAAAAGATAAGGATCGTCATTTTGCAATAATACTTGGAAGTTTTTAATTCGTAATCTAAATGCGTGGGTGTGTTATCTATAGACGATGGATTAGATCCACCTGCGTAGGGTTTTATATGAAAGTTTCATAATGTTTAGATAATGCCAGAAATCCCTTTGTTCCAAAGCTCTGCGATGTACTGGATATTAATTATACCTATTTTTACTCATTCAGTCGGTGATTTCCCGGTACTCGTATCTGCCTTCTGGAGTATGCAACAATTATTTTCATTGTCAATAATCTTCTTTATCTTTATTTCCCTTGTTTTCATTAACAGGATTTTGTGTAGTATTTATGGCATTGTGAGAGTTCAGCGCGTGTATGATTAACAAGACTTCAAATTGTCAACAATTCAGTAAAAAATGTCATTGTCAAGTTTATTGCGATTGTAAATGTTATCATTCTGCAAATTACAGGATTGTGATTACGTCAGCTAACATTCAGATCTCGTGAACAAAACAATATACCTCTATACATCGGTCGATGATTGAAAAGACAATATTTGTACTCTGTGAATTGATACAATACATACATAAATATAAATTCCGGTTTACTTGTCCACTTACTTTTAAAAAATGACGCATTAAAACACGCTTACATCTTTCGTCTTGAATGTAGTGACGATGATTAATTGATTAATAACAAAGCGATGTAGTTACACAAATTGATTCATCTGTCAAACTGAAATTAAATACATTCGTATCAAGTGCACTTGTTTCAGTTTGTTGCTGGATATGTCTGTATAAATTCACTCTTAATTTCGGAATCTATTGGATTTCATTGAACCAAATTGCCACTCCAAAGATTGCTAACGGTAAAAAACTCATTTCATCATCGCTGATCCTGATGTAATTCCCCGGAGATTCTTTTTGCAGCTTGGAATTTTCTTGCATATTTTCATCATGATGGTCGGATGTTCAACGGGATGAATTGCTATCATTTTCTGTACCGCCTTTCGGTTTTTGATAAAATCCAGGAAGCGTCTATTCAGCCACATTTCATCCAAATTGGAAATGTACAAGTTGAGACGGTCGTATGCAATCATGCCCACAACGTAAACGTCTTCAAATGGGTAAATGGGCACACTGAAACTCGCCTCATAAATCGGTCTCACAATATTTCCTGAGAATATGTAGCACGGTCCATTTGTGTACGTGGGATACAGGTTTGCTGGCCAACTCAATCTCTCTCTTTCCGACGAATCTATATACCACTTGGAACTGGGGTCTGCATCCACCCGAGAATTTTCAAATCGTTTACCCTCCAACAAAGTAAGTTTCTGGATTGGATGGGTCAAACGGAAGATTAACTTTGTCTGGAAGAAAACTGGTAACATTTGCCTGGTCTCGGTTGGACAAGGATACCAAATTTTTGTAATATGAAGTATTCTGCAGAGCAGGGACTAGGTTGGGTAAATTAATAAATACATCTTGGTCTGTTTTTATAAAAAATCGCGGAGCGTTTTCCTCAGAGTAAGTCGAGTTGTACCACTTTAGCATTCGTAAAACCTTTCCAGGTAACTTGTAGTATCCCTCTTCGTATTCGTCAATTATGAGATCGTTATATATTCTTTGCTCATCTTCCAGAATCTACAATGCCAATTAAAGAATTGCCATAATGAACTTAACTCGAATTACAAAGTATATACATATTACATGGTTTTGGATTTAAATAAGCTTTTCTTGGTATTCATACATACGTACATGGAGTAAGTCTTGTTGAGAAGAGAAATCATGAAAGCCGATCATGAAAAAGACTCGAATATTTAATTCTTCGGCCCATCTGTACCAAGTGATTCGAATTGTACGTCTTTGATTGAAGTACTTTGCCATGCTTGTCACAAGAATGATCGCAAAAGGCCGTTTGATGTGAGGTTGTCCCTGTTTAGAACAGATATAAAAAATTTGAGCTTTCACTTCTGTCACCTCACCCACAAGCATCCGAATACACTCATGAATGTAATACTCCGCCTTGCGTACCTTCAGGAGAAACGGCATCTTTGGTTCAGAAATAATGGTGCTTATGTTAGGCTTCACTACCTCGAATACATTGGAAGAACCCATCAGTTCTGCCACTGAAAACTTTCGTGCTTTCTTTGTCGGACTTAACATGGATTTGTGAAATTCTTTAAAATCGTTCCATCTCCAAACTGCAACATAAATTATACATAGAACTGATACTATAAAAATTCGCACTATAGTGGTATTTGAGGTCCATTTGAGGTGAATTTTCATTTTTGTGGACAAATCGCTTCTGTAAGATGCTTTGTTCCTCAGCAGTTATGAAAATTTTCCAAACAGAATTGTAAACGCAAGTAAAAGATAATGCACCATATATTATGTATTTGAACGCATTCACAATATTACGCAGTACTAAAACTAGACAATATTCTGATGCTAAATTCCCTTGATCTTTTGTAGCTTTACTGCAAATGAAATGATTCGCCCTTGCAGGTAGAACTGTGTTGAATGTGATAAAAATACAAAGAAACCACTTCACACGAATTTTCAGTTATTATACATTTTCCCGTTCTTGCTCAGTCGGAAGGAGACTAGCTCAATCTAGTGTAAAATCTGATGGAATCCACATTATTGAGTTATTTCTTCAATATTTTGAAAATTAATACAGATATATTCTAGTATAGGCATAATAATATAAAATCTGTAGCCACTAGCGTGCATACATTAAACTATCATCAGATAGAGATGAGATGGTTACTCTGACTGATCTCATTATAATACACGATGGAAGCCAATGTGAGTGATTAGTGAATGACTAGCATGAATGTGAAGCAAAATGGGAAACTATGAATGTAGTGCAATATATAGTAATAGTTGATTGATGGTTACCGTAATTATCTATAATATTAGTCATAAGGTCATATTTATAAAAACCAAGCCAATACCACAATAGATGTCTTGTTCCTTCCCTATTTGTAGAATTCTGTCAAATCTCTAAATATACACATGAGAAGCCTGCTCTAATTCGTATGTAAACTCTGCGTAGCTGAAAGAACGGTTGGAGTGGAGCTGTATGCTTACACAGAAGAGAAGAGGAATCTGTCAATAAAATACTGTGTGGGAGTGCTTCCTTCCTTTCTTCCAGCAAATTAATATAAAGTTGGCATTAGCATTACTGCTCATTATTACCAACACGGTAGTTGTAATTGATTGGTGAATCAAGAGAATGGTGAATGGAAGCTGTCGTGAATTCATATTCATACGCCGAAGTTATGATTGTGGTTAGCAAAGTAAAGAGGCTAATGCATTGTATATATATTGAGATAACAATGCGTGTGTAGTGTATTTGAACTGAGCAAGTGGTTGCCCCTGTAGTTGTTTAGGTTTTTGTATGATTCGGCAGAAATTGTCACAATGTTTTTGGGTTGATCTGCCGCATTTTTCCGATCCATCTGTGCGTCATGTCAGGTTGAAGTCATTAATATTCATTAGGGACAGCGTTTCTCCACACAACATAATAATGCATTAAAATACAGTACTTTTATCATGTTAACTGCATATTCTTCATCTTCACACTCCCATTCAATTGTTTCATTTTAGACTATAATTACCCCATTCCTCCCCTGCCTCATAATTAGCGATGAACCGATCAAAAGAATAAAATAAATACAACTATTTAATTAATCATTTAGCTCGATCTTGGTTGATCAGTCACGTCAAGATGAAAGATCTATGAATAGAGATGCAAACTGCGTAGCAAATTTTTACACTTTACACGTATTTATCTATCCGCACCGCACGCACACATGTCACGCACGATACTTTCAGTAATGTTCTAATCTTTGCATTTGCAAACTGAACATTAAAACGTATAAAAAGTTACAATTAGCTGGGGGAAATTATGTACCAACCAACGTAATGTATGTAATGGAAATTCATTTTGTAATAATAAAGTTGAATAAATAGAGTGTATGTGTTAGCAAATTAACTAAACTATGTATTATCATCATTATGATTATGTCAACATATTATTTTCTGATGACATAGTTTTGGGCTGGACAGTTAATTAGCTACATATTTTTTAATGTTTGATGTGCTCCTGAAAGAGTGGCTAATTTCAATGGGAATGGGAACGCCGCCGAACTCGAGAACAAAGCGCACTGGATGCAAATTGCATGTTTGCATAGAGATTGTGCGCAGCGCGTCCTTCTATCAACTTGTGTATCCGCTCCGCTCTTCGCTACGCATTTTGCTTTCTGTTTGCACTCGTCGCTAAATTCATCTTTAAAGCTAAATATTTTGTAATTGCAATTCGCTAGAGTACTAACGATTGTTGTGTGATTAGCGTTTTAGTAGGCATGTGTACAGTCGGATTCAAGTTTTCAGCGTTAGATGCTGCTGCACGGATTACTGACCTATCCAAACGATTTAGTAAGAAAAAGAATACTTTTTATGGTTGCCTTCAATAATTGTCAATTGTAAACTTTCTATTGTTTTCTGTTAATGTGAAAATCATTACTTTTAGGTATTCTATATATATTTTTTTAATTAATCCATTTAAATCCATCCATTTTATCAGATAACCTGTGAATTTGTTTCGCAAATCATATTTTGATTAGTCTCTGTGTGGGTGCAAGTTAACAAATTACGGTTATCAAATCATATTGCTTTATATCGAACTATTGACAAGATATGTAGGTAGCTCTCCGTGTGTCTTGTGATGGACTGTAAAATACTTTTGGTCAATTTGTTTAATTTATTTAGTTTCAGGTGTCTCTTTTGTGGGAGAAAAACTAGCAGAAACGTGAGCACATTGTATACGAAGGAGATACGAAGTTTGAGCGAGCGCATGCCTAATTTATGTTGTGTAAGTTGGTCATTCAGTGATTTCCGGTTATTATGTCGTAATCATAGTTGGTTTCTTTGCATTTTAAAATAGCAAGGATGGCGTTTCAGTTGATACTGTTTAATTTAATCGTTTAACGAAATGCTACTTGTTTCGGTTTCAGCTTTCAGCCGACGAGATCCATACGGCGGAAGGACAAATACGTAGGTAATACATGTGAAAGGAAGCGTTAGCGGTGTCATGGACCGAAAAGTGTTGAAGGCCGTTTACCAAGTGAAAGAGGACATTGAAGCGTTGTTAAAGGAGTCTGGGAATCTCTGGAAGCCATCGAGTGTCCAAAAGGCCATTGCTCACTTGACTCATCTTGATTCAATGAAGGTTACATGGGATATGTTGAAAGAAACGAGAATTGGGTACTCCGTCAATGATCTTCGGAAGGCTAGCTCACATGGAAGTGTCAAGGACCGCGCAAAGCGACTGTTGAGGAAGTGGAAAGGGCTTGAGACTGAGGAGACGAAATTATCGACAGTCCCACTCCCAGTGCAGTCTGCTGTAGGAACTGGAACGGGAACCACTTCCACTTGTGCTGAGCGTGGGAATGGGGCTACGAGAGAAAGCTGTATCATCAACACTGCATCTAGTTTGGTTGTCCCTGAAAAGGTGGCTTCCTCACCTTCCAACGGAAATGATCTCGAAGAGGATGATCGAGTTCGATGGAGCGTCCGAATTCCTCCAGACGATGATGGCATAGGACTTAAATTAATATTTGCTAAAAGGAAGCCTCATCACAAACCAAAAATGGGAGGGACAAAGAAGGCGGCACTCATGTCTCGTTAATTATAAATCCGCGTGCCTGTACTATTCATTTGCAAACGCGTAGTAATTGACTCTAAATAATTTTTAGACATTAATGTTCAGACTGATGAATTCTAGTGAATTGCGTAATAAAATTGTTGAAGTATTAACTCTTCCTTAAAGCAATATATTTATGTATTAAATGTATTATGTTGGTACTCCTAGCTGTATAATTTAGTGTAATGTCGTTGATGTGTGATTTCCTTATAAATCAATAATTATGTTGTTGGTTGTCTCAGAAAATACTGCCAATAAAGTCTGCAAGTTCTTCCTTGCTATTTGTGTTGTATAAATATGACTTGGTAAAATATTAATTGTACATTGATCGTAGTCTACGCAGAAGCTAAAATGGTTCATCAGGGCCAGGGCTACTCGTCTAATAACAATGAGTAATGTAATGGTGTACGGACTAACGGCAGAATATAAAGTTATGTATATGTTTAGTGTTTCTTGTGTATGGACAGATTGAAAGCATCATAGAAATCAGGTTGACATTGAAATAGTATTCATGTTAATATTTAATGTGCAAATACCAAAAAAGCTAGGAATTTTCCAGAAATGATTGTATTTCACATGAAAAATGCATAGGCACGCGAGCGATGTATCCCATTTTTGTAGCATAGGTGTAAATACCTATGACATTTAGGTTTCAAACCCTATTTTGATGATATTTCTTTCATGTCATAACATCGTTTTATGACAAACTATCATGCTTGTTCAAAAATTCGAAATTAAATGCATCATTTCTGTCTAAATGACACAAGCAACGAAGCACAATTTAATTACGTTTAAGTAGTTCGCCGATTTTATTCGTATTTCCCTTAGTTTACTTAAATTTGGCAATAGATTATTTTTGGGTACATGAGTTTATTGCACGAGAATCGTTTTGCATACGAGCAGTATGTTTCTACCACTGACAGCATTTCTATTGATTTTCCATCTAAGAAGACAAAAAGTACAATTCTGAGTCTATGGAATACAATATTTATCACATCCTAAATGCTCTCTACATCTGACACTCTCTCACCTAGATAAATAAATCGATTTTACCCGCACTATATTAAACTGAAGTCTACAAAATCTGTGTCTAGTCTACTCTACTTAGCTGCTTTACCCTATCAATATTATTATTAACCCTTCGCTGCTTCAGACATGTATACAGAAAAGCTATATGCTTACGTTAGTTCTACTGATGATATGAAATTTGCTGGTATCTCTATCAATTTAACATAAACGAACAACAATATTGTAATATGTATGTAATAATAATTAATAATAAAATGCTCCTCAAAACCATATAAAAATTAGGTACGTAAAGTATACATACGTAAAACAAATGTAAAAAAACTATATGGATAGCATTTTTGACATTGGTAACATTGTGAGTATTTCACTTATTGATAGACAATAGATCTTAATTGCAATTACTAAAAAGTAATGGAAGGGCAGCTGGTATTACCGGGTATGGCTAAAATGGGCAGTTTTCTCAGACCGAAAAATACAAAATGACAAAAGTACATGAGTGGTACGCACTAAACCAGAGTGCATTCATAAAAAAGTGCGAGATTCACTATATACGTTGCATTAAATACATTTTGGCGTTCCCCATTGTTTTTAATCGTTCTCAAGTTTTTTGTGCCGATTCACTTCTACAGCCATTTCAATCAAATTGTTTCCAAGATAAAAGTCTGTCGAGACGATCATACAATTAGAATACCACTTTTGCCTTTGAAACCAATACGTGAGAGGTAGATTTACTAGTTCAGCGAAACCACGCAAGCCATATCTTGGTTTTGACAGGTAATCTATAGGCTTTGGTGTTATCTCAGCCATTGCTGACCAAAAGTAGTCGGTGTGCTTAAAGTTCACGAGTGTCTCCCCCAGATATTTTTCCAAGTCTCCTTGTTTACGTTTATTGCCCCAAGCCTGAAAAGAAAAAAGTAGTGGCTGTCATGAAGAGCATTCCTGGACAATGTATGATGAACATTACCACTGATAAAAAATAAAATATTTTTCAGACAATAAGCTACACAGGAAGCACTCACGTGGACAAGGTAGGGCCATAGGTGCTCATTGAGACTAGAAATTGAGCCTTCAGCATATGTCATAATGATAGTCTTATTTGTCCTCCAGAGCATATTTGGAGTTAGCTGACTAGCAGGTACAGTTTTTGGAACCAAGTGTTTTCCGATAACTTTCCAAAGAAATTGAAACAATTCATCGTGAATCAAACGGGATGTGAAGCCGATTGGAAAACCATGAAAATCCAAGAAAACAATCTCCTTTGTCTCCTCGACAAAACGTTTCACATCCTCCAGTAGTGTAATTAAGGGTCTGATACGGTACTAGCAAACGAAGAAAAAATATGCAATAAGGTACCATCTAATCACCAACTCAAATTGAGTGAATGAAAATCAGTGTAATCAAACCGTATATAAACTTACTTTATCATGGTTTACCCAAAATCTTTCAGGAGTGGATGGGTAATGTGCCACCCTTACGTCTAGATATCGGATTCCATGTACTAATTGGTCATAAATGGAGTCTTCTTGGCTGCAATAGTAGACAAAAGATTAATGAATATGCAATTTTTATATAGCCACATTACCCCATGCAAGGACAGATGTCCATATCATTATTTTACACTTACCAAATATAGTAGCGCACATAAATGTTTTCACATCGAACAGGGTCATACTCCATCCAAGCTCCGGCATCATGCGTACCCGGAATCATGAGTGAGGTCAGAGGAATATCCCCAATCACGTTTCTTAGTTCCCTCATCCAGTGAGGTCTAATACGAAATGCGTTACTCTTGAGGACCAGCCAAGAAGAGCTCGAAAGAGATCGTCGCAAGTATGCAATCCACCATCCCAGACAGGTATCGCCTTTTGTTGATAAAGCTTTCCGCTCCAGCCGCACAGTTGTACGATGATAACCCCGACTAGATTCTACTTCAACTGTCTCGCGGGCCTTCTCAATAATGTTGGGGTTGATGACAGTATTTCCATTTCTTATCGTCTTATCTTCAGGATCACAGTCAAACAGAGCCACAATATCTCCGGGTTGGTGGTCTTCAAAGTTATTCCAATTGAGCTCCAGCCTTCTATCCAAATTACGTGCGTGTTTGCCGTATTTAGCAACCCCAGCCATGGAGCACACAGTGACGAAAACCTCCGGTTCTTGGAATAACACTGTAAAATACAACATATTGTCCCATTAATATAATTGTTCACGACTACTCCTGTTTCCTGCATATACGATGAAGATATATTTACATTTTATATACATATATAATGGTGAAAGTTACCTTGCGAAATCATTTTAAAGCCTTCTCGTTAAATAGGAATAGCAGCAAAAAAGATAATACTGAGGACCAGTCGTATGTCGTTCGTTGTCCGTGATAAATATTCTCTTGTAGGCCGTTATCTTGTCTTTATTATTCGTGTTGCTTGTTGTATTTTATGGCATGTATGTATTTATAGCGCTTCATATAATATATTTGGGTTGATTTTGTGTTTGTACGATAAATTTTGATAAAAGATCATGTCGATGAGAGAGGCGACCACCCATAACCTCAAGATCTGCTATGGTGTAGTCTCCAGGTCTTCAACTTCTGGCACGACCATTGGAATGGCTCCTCCAAAAATTGGCACATTTGCACCCGTCTCGATCTTTCATTTACGCAGAAAAATCCTTGAGCTTCTTCCAATGAATTTTTGCAACGACGACGGGTCTCCGTTAAAGCTGCGACTCCCAAAATCAGTGTAGAACTTCCCACACACCTCCCAACGGCTTTAATTACATGGTCAACAACAGCAGCAGTTTTAGCAGATCAGGAAGGATGACGAGATTTAGCAAAGAAGGGACGGAATGACTTAAAATTTAGCAAATTTTGTTTTCAGCTGCAACAGGAAGAAAAAAGTGCTCCATAAACTTTTTTGGACTCCTCCAGAAAAATTATCTCGACAGGATTCTTTAAAAAAATTAAATACTTGGAATTTTGACAATTAATTTGTTATTCTCTTCCGGAAATTAATCAAACATAATTCTGTGTTGATTTTGACGAGAAAAACTACTTAATAACATGCTACTAAAAATTTGGGCCTTATTATTATTCTAATGGGTTTCGAGAGACAAGTAGTGGAGGAAGGAATGGAAATGAAGAGATTTCACTTGTGTGTTCTGTGCATGATGAATGAATGTACTACTGCTACTGCAGTAAGTAAATAGTGTGGTGGTTAAGTGAGCAGTGATGTGACGTGCGTGACAAAACAAAAGAGTACTAACCTAACTAACAATACAAATCACATGTGAAATCAGCTTGAGCTTGTTTATTATTATTGCGCTGCCATATGATTCACCACACTCATCAGAGAAACCACATCATAAATAGTTGACTCTGGCACAACAAGAAGAATAGCTGCACTCTCTGCTCTAAAGTTGCTTGCACTATAGCACCACGACTTATAATCGTGGTTTGGTTTCGTAGACTTGTGTAGTAAGTAGTAACACAAGTAGATAGAGACGAGGCGAGGGAGATATAGAGTCAATAGTGCCGTGGTCCACACAAAAAGGGTACAAAGTACAAAGGAAAATGCAAAGTGCATAACAATTTAGATTTGTCTGACTTTACTGGCTTATCATGAACAATGTTGCTTTGCTGCTGCTACGTTTATAGTTTATAAGCATTTATAGCACCAACAACGACAATATTTTTTTATCTTTATGCTTAAGTGTGAAAAAATATACCTATATCCAATTCCTGCTTTTGCGTTTTGGATTGGAATCTGTCCTCCACCACTCACTCACTCAGTCACAGACTGCTTGTTGTTTGAGTGTGTGAGAAGCAGTCTCTGTTGTTTGTTAAAGAAATGAGTTACAGAATGAATGAGTAATCTCGGACGAATATAGAATATGGAAATAATATGACATTGCATACATGCATTCATATTTTTACTTGAAAGACATATTATTATTAGGTATGGTATATGCGTTGTATGTCTACCGTGTATAATATCAATTATATTGGTACTTTTATGCATTTAAAAAAATGAAAAAGGGTTATAATATTTTGGCTATTTTATCTTTGCTTGCTGCTAACTAAGAAACCTTGTCAGATTTTGGTTTTAATATATATTTAACTTAACCATACATAATGTCTTTTTACAGTGCAAGCAAGCAATGCTGAATGTTAAATATGGGAAGGTGGAAGGAGACAGAGACACACTATAAACAATAGCCAACGCTCTGTGAGCTATGTAGTATGTAGTGATATTTGCATTGCTGAAGAAATATGAAGAAAATGTATCATAAAAATTACCGATAATAATATAACGGTAGGCTTGGGTATGTTTAAGAGAATAGCAGCTACTCAATTATAATAGCACGTTATTTTGACTTTTAGGCTACCTTGCATTTTGGTTGGATTGGTTTTGGTTTTTATGTGCGTGCAAAACTGTGGATCAAGTCCTCACGCCATTACCGTCATGCGACTAGCTTGCAAAAATATGAAAGTTCAGCTATCTTGCAGGTTTCATAACTGCGAATTGCAAAATATGCACAAAAGGACTACACACTTCGGTCGTTAGGTTTAAGACTGTTTTGCTTGCGTTTACCCTTTTACAGTTGGCTGCGACTTAACCAAGAAATGCATTTGAAGGAGTCTCAATCAAACTTGAACTTAAACATTTGGTATGGCAGTAAATACAGACATTGTAAACACAAAGTTAATTTTAATACTACTCTTGGCTTAAAGAACACACTCCGGCGCATATGACGGCATATTACGAAACAGAATAAAGTATATATAAGACAAATAACTCAATATGTAAAGGTCGCGTCGGTTATGTCAGTGCATGGAACAAATATAATGTATTAAACAAGAATTTTTGTTTGTATCAACATCAACGTCAACCTCATCTGCATACTACTTGCTAGGTATTAAGTTGTAAGATGTTCGTTAAGGTATTACTTTGTTGATTCATATAACATAATGGGCATCTGCTGTATATTGAATCCAATTTTAACCACGACGAGTTTCTATTTAATTCACAGTCTAATTATAGGTTCAAGCAACTATTAATCAAATGTATGTCTTATTTTTGCCATTGAATCTATATGATGATCTTGATTAAGATTCTCTAACACTGATCGAATTTGACGGTGAGGTGTGTAGGATTTTAGTTAAGCAGAGACACATAGAGTAAATACGAATATTCTGGTCTTGTCTTGTATGTAATATATATTTTTATTGATTTATTATATTGACTGGCTGATTTCCTTTTCCTAGTTTGTTTAGTAGGTATTTCTTATGGTTATCAATCATATAAAAGTTATGCCATAATTACAGAAAATGTGCTAAAATACAAACAGGTATATGATTTCTATGTTGCCAATTTGTTAACGTCAGCAAACACTTGAGGAAATCATTAAGCAAATTGGAAACTCATCGGAAATATCAACTTTCCGTGTTTACTAAAAAGCTGTAAATATTTATCTCAAGTTACCTGTATCAAATTACCCCAATTATTTCCGTTTGTGGAAAATATTTCTGCTTCTGAGCTGGGAACAGCAGGATAAATTCTAAAACAATAATTGTTTTGGAAGTTTAACCGTCCTACGTACCAAATATCAAAGCAAATAAGGATTGTAAAACAACTTAACAATTCGAAAATATTGCTCTGAGACATATATCAGTACATCAATACATTTTAGCAGTAACAGGCGGAGTAATCCAATTTATAATATCACGTCATCATAAAATACATAAGCAGTAGCCTATAGCGTATATACTTGTAACAAAAAACTTTGGTGAATTTCAGCAACGATTATTAACGCTCATATTACTGACTAACTTATTAAGCTGTAAAAGACTTGAGACGTCATCGACGTTAAGTCACCAATTGCCAAATAAGTAGATATTGTCAGTCAAGTTATGTATCTGATTTACCTTTAATAACATGAACCTACATTCTGCATGATCGAAGGATGGACCCGCGTTCAGTCAAGTAAAAACAAGTTCACTATTAAATATATAATTGGAGCCCGTTTATTTCACCATTCCCTTTTCCTTTTTCCGATAATTTCGTCAGCAAATATTAGGCTCCTACAATGCGCTTATGCTTTATGAAACATTTAAAGAATTAAATATTATTATACCTACTCATATAACAAAAGTAAGCCCATGACCCATTTTAGGTATGATTTTTATAGACTTTTATGATGTCCTATACTCTGACAATGTGCATATATATAGATACTATACATATATCTAATTTTATATATTTATATATATTTGTATATATCTAGTATATAGAAAACCGCTGGATATACCGATTTATAAGAACATACGTTAATTTAAATTCATGGATTCATGATGCAAACTTGTGAAGAACGGTAGCTCAATATGTCTAACGAATTATACTTTTTGAAAAACTTAATAAGGCATAATTTATGAATACGGACACTGCTTATGTTTTTCGTTGTTTTATCTATGGCGTTCGAATATTCTTGTCTGCTACTAGTCTATTAAAAAATACATACTACACACGCTCATCCCAACAAATCCTTTTCCGCTGCCAATCGATGAAACAAAGCGAGTGACAGTAATGTGCATTGCGCCTAACTATGTATTTGTCTGCGTCAGTCTTACAAGCACAACAGATTGGATGGAATTTCCCTAACACCAATAATAGTTGAGCAGAAGTAATAGTTCCTAGTACTTTCCTAGTCTACACAAAGCAAAAAGAGATAAATAATTTGGATCGAGAATTGTTTGAAAAGCTTTTCCATTACATACATTCGTCATAAATACCAACTTACCTACAAAAAGTTTAGCTTCTCTACTTTCTTCTTTTACCTAGATTGCATCTCTACTAAAAGTGTGTATTTCTCTCTAGTGGCAAATCTGCCAAGGAAAAACGTCTGTTTTTCCTTGAGTTCTTGACGCTTGTTACTGTTACACACGCTTCGAATGACAAACGAAGCTCGTTCAACAGGAAAGTGTGCATTGATGGAGTAAATTGCATGGAAAGGAGCTGGTGTTTTCCCATTAGTGCAGCTCACCGTTACATAGAGTTTCTCTGATACATCCTTAACTGTCATCCTTGAATGATGAGATAACATAAGCAATTGTACATTATCACTAAGTAAATGAAAACAAAACAATTTCCATTCCGACACACTTAATACAAAGCTTTAACTGTGAACGGGGGAAGGATAGCCTTGTATTTATACGTCATAACGGGAGTTTTCGGTTGGCAAACACATATATAAAAAAGGTTCTATTCATATTCATACTACATATTTAATTAAAACCCCAAAAAAATAATCAATCCTCTCAGTTGTATTTAAAGCTTTTCTATGTGCTTGTATAGCGATTCGTTAATCAATAAAATGATTTACCGGAATATTGCCCAAAAATAAGTTCCGATAAAAAACATGTACCTATGCAATATAAAATTTGTGTGTAGGTTGTAGGTAGAGAAAAGTGGAAGGAAACGAAGGTGCAACTATAATCCTTTCATGGGAAGGATGTGCTTTGCCTCACTAGTACGTAAATTGTAGGTCGTTTTGTTTTTTGAAGTCTAATGATTTTTCCGAGGAAATTGCAAAACTCTAGAGCTCTCTGTGTTGCACAATTGCAATTTATATCATAATGAAAAGGAGGAAGAACTTACCTTTGATCTCCTCTCTCTTTCTCCTTTATAGTAGCAAACGAGTCTTGAGAACAAAATGAAAACACGTTTAAATTATCGACATCATTTCCTTTTAACCGAACAGGGAAAACTAATGTGATGGAAAATCGGTCCCTTGATTTGATTCTGTTTGATGTTAATGGAATGGAAATGACCCTTATACGCACAAGCACAGTAAGTGGTGTTCCTTTCCCTATACCGTTCTATTGTTGAGCACACACGTACACTTGTGTAATATGCTCGTATGCGGGGAAAGGGAACACAGGCAACAGCAGCACTTTTACTTCTATATAATATCCATCCAACACACAAAAGAAGTGCAGGATCCAGTACAACATCAACAACCCGTATATGTACGTGCTACTTATATAATGCAATAATTACAGCAGCTCAAAGAAAGAGGAAAGACCTCTTCGCTTTTTCCACTTTTCTCCACTCTTTCGGAAGGCTTCCGCCTTCGACCCGATCTCTTGGAATCCTTATTCACGTCTGGAGTACAATTTCGTTCTTTTTGAGGAGGATATTACGGACACTCTGTATGTGATGTGGTGGTGATGGTGGTTGGGCTAAAAAAAGCAAAACCGCTCTTTAGAATTGTAATATTCCCTTGAAATATTGTTCCACAGGCTTATGCTTATTCATTTCCATATAGGATGTTTCCCATCCTTTCTCAAAGTATGTGTCAGATCAGAACTGTGCCTACGTACAATGGAACTCACAGGAATGGCTTACTTTATTAAACTGGCAAGTTTGCACGAAGTGCTTCTCTCATTTCTCTCATCCTCCTTGCCTTGCTGCATCTTGTGAATGGTGGTGAGGGTAGTGAAGATTAGGTACTCCCTTTCCTTTGCATCACCAACTTACCTACATTCAAATATAGGCTTAGTGTCTCCTACCGCTTCTTCACATTTCACCTATTTTCCTTCAAGCCTTCCCGTACTGGCATATATAGAGCATGCACGTATTTTCTTTGGACTGGAGAAAGCTGAAACAGGCAAAACGTTTGAAAAGATGGTATAGAGATATGCACAAGAATCCAAACAAACAAGGCATCAAAGTAAAAAGTTACAAAAAAATTCCATTCAAATCGTTACATGTATATGCACACATGAATGACTGACTGCATACCAGAGTACACATCACACTCTGCTTTTGCAGAGTAGGCAAAGGGATACAGAGTGGAAAGTGGGACTTGAGTATTTTCTTTGCGCTGTTTTGCAATCTAAACTCGTGGAGAGGATTTCGAAACGCATCTGGGTAAGTAGACGGAGATACGGACACTGCGAGGGCTACGTCGCATTGCTATAAGGGAGCTCTCCATATTTATATCCGGAAAATGGCCTGGCAGAAAGGCATGGAATGGATATACTCCATTCACAACGAAATGAAGATTGACAATGGGAAAAGCGGTTATTTCCCTTCGGAGCGGAGCAACACCAAAATATGTTTAGCATTCGAGAAAGGTCTGCATCTGTCGCCTTGTACCGCCGTGAAAATTGCATACGGCATCCTTATGGCATTGCGGAGACCAATATAAGTACCTAGTTCTCGCAAATGTGGCAAAAAAGTTATTTTGAAAATAAGTTGGCTTTTTGAAGTACATAAGGATACTTGCATATTACACTACTCCAGTTCAATATTCTATGGAGCATGACAGAGAATTGAACACGATGAAATTTACTTTTAAAAAGATTTTTCCCCAGCTTTCTCGGTGTGTCACTTTCGTTTCAACTCGAATCTTTCTCTTCGAGTAACTTGAGAGAGCTCAGCATAGTGGCTTATTTCATTAAGCCTTTTATTTGTCTATGTGAGGCTGTTGCATGTGTCATGAGTCGTGATGGATTAAATAGGGTGCCTAGTATTCCAAGTCAAGTTTGTAAATATTTTATTTAAATAAAGATTGGTAAAACATCCAAATATATAAAGTAAACACTGGCAAATCTAGTGCGCCGCAACGTTCGCCGCACTGCAGAAAACGCTCGTGTACAGTTTGCAAATTACGCTACTGCTACAAACTACATAACATGTAACAAGTATAAAATAAAACAACCTAATATTAATTAATAGTAATAACAATTTACAGATTGTGTAGTGCGAAAGAAAAGAGGAATATTTTGTGCTACAAATTACAAATAAGGTCGTTACTTTTGTCTTACAGATTTTATAATTACTCTACATGGTCTACATACTTAAGGGTAATGAACCAAAAAATGGCCGTACTCATTTTCCATTTCTCATCATGTGAATTTACGTACAAAAGTAAGAATCCGGACTTGGCAATAGCAAAATACATAAATGCAAAATGTACTTAAATCCATGATGCAAAATACAAGTAAAAGAAGTAATGGAAAGTGAATCTTGTACAAATAAGCCTCAAGCTTTCGACCTATTTTGTATTTTTCCATTCAGATATAAATGCATCATGACACCACCTAAATAAAAGACAATAAAACAATCCGAGAGAGCGAACAATAATATTACTTTGCCCTTTCTCTCAGTGCACTTTCGTTGGTTCATTCAGGTTAAAAAGGGAAGAGATAAGATGCTATACCGTTCTTTCCCTCTCCTGCTATTCTAAACTACTGGTATAGAGCAAGAGCTTACGATATCATTCATAAACTGTTCATAATAAATTATGAGATAACGAGCTATTTATCATTTCAAATCATGCAAGGTAATTCCATCTGACGCAAAACACAATACATGACGGCATACGCTTTCCTTTATCATTTGTCACTTGTTCCAACTTTCTACTTAATTTTATTCTTTGCTTTAAACTATGTAAATGAACCCAGGTGTTCTACATCACTAATTGCTGCCATATAAAATCCCATCAAAAAATTATCTAACCCAGATCAGATGGAACGGTATTGTTGGACAAGAAGTGTAGAAGGTCTATATACTAGTACGTCCCGAAACCAGCTCAGGGAAAGATGATATAATCCATAAAAATAACCTTAGCTAGAATACCATACATGCACATCCCATTTTATTGTTACCAACTAGACAAGTATAAAGATTGTTCTCCTGGAACTTTTTCCTCTGTGTGTCCGGGTCCACATTGTCCCCCTGTTTTTACAGGAAAAAGGATCTCTAAAAGTTTTGGCATTACTTACTACAACAAGAGGACTTTCTACTACTTTACTGTTAAATAACATCATTAGGACGCATTTAGATGAGGAGGATTCATTCTTGTCGTACTCACTCTTCTATCACTGCTATCCCGACTGGAATAATAATCATTCTCTAAAGGAGCGAGCTCCCCATTAATAATTGGCAATTTTCCTGCTTCTGTTACAATTTCCCTACTACTACCATCATTGTTATTGCCACCATTTCTAGTGGTCATCCCAGTACCACTAACAGTACTCGTACCAGTAGATCTTCTTTGATCAATGGACCCTGCTCCACCAAGATTTACTTCATTTTGTGGACTCTCTTTTTTTTCTTTCGCGAGGGGACATTCGTACCTGGAATGGTGAACGCAAATATCTCCATTGAAAACATACTCGACTTGGCATCTCAGCTCAGTTTTCTCTCCTCCAATGCAATAATAATACTTTTCGCAATTGCTCTCTAGATCTTGATAGAAACCATTGGATTTTTTAGAGCATGTAGTATCCGCTGCTGCAAGTGTTTCTGCCGATCCCACTTCCCTGTTCATTTCCTTCACAGCAGCAGATTCAGTAGTGCCTACCACTACTTGACTGATTCCCTTGTCTGTTGTGGAAGCAGTATATGTGCTGCTCACAAGAACGCATCTATCTTTCACAAATATTTTTCCAGGATCGCACTGGAGCTCTATAACTTTGGCTTTCTGAAAACAGTAAAAGTACTTGCCAACGTTTATCCGGCTATTAGCTGGATAGTATCCATTTGATTTGTTTTCGCAATCATTACTGACATGATGACCATCTACAGTGGTGGTAGGGCATTCATAGTCATTTTCACATCGCTTTCCATTAAATTTCGATCCGATGGGGCAGACATACGTAGCCTGATAGCCTGCCGCACAAAAGTAGTAGCTTGTGCAACCGGAACCTAGGTTTTGGTAGTATCCATCTGTTTTCCCAGAACAACTGTCGTCGTTTTCTTTGCTATTGTTGTTGGTGTTGCTGTTGTCATCATCATTTTGGCTCCCATTAATATTGCCAGCCGTTTCTTGTTGTTGTTGTTTACTACGTGCCGAGGTTGCTGGTAAGGCAGACGAGGACGTGGTGGTTGTTGTTTCCACAGAACCTCTCGTCGTGGAAGTGAAAAGTACTCTCTCGCTATCAGCCAAAGTCTGCTGCTGTGATGCTTTAACGAGTCCTCCTAGTTGGGATAATGACGTGGGTGGCTGATGCTGCTTCTTGGAAATGGAACTTGGTCCCCCTCCACCAAGGAGACCGTTTATCGGACTGGCGATAAAGGAATGCGAGGCTGCTGTTTCTAGTTCCACAGCTTGATGATCATCATCATAGAGTTCATGATGATGGGATACTTTATGTCCATTGCTGTTGGTTGGGGAGGGACGTGCCTCAATGATGCAGCCCACGCGTACTACTAAAACTGAAATAAAAAACGACAATGACACCAATATTATATTACCTGGTTTATAGCGACAGTCATATAAAACAATACATGTCCACACGTTTTGTACACATGGTGCCGCTCTATAAACTTCTATTGACGGTTATATTTTATGCACCACAATTCTCAGCGTAATGTATTATAGATGACTGTGGGAGTTTGGTTCGACTCGACATCATTATTAACGCTCAGTTCACTCATGGCTATTTTTTGTGCAACCTAATTCTTCTTTTCCCGTTATATACTCGTGTCGTAAAAAGATGACATGCGAGCGCCTAAAACACATAAAAAATGGGATTCCGCTATATACAGAAATCGATTTCTCCACTCGTTTCTCCCTTCAACTGTAGTGAGATGTTTTTAATTTAAACTGCATCTGGCGCAGATTAGGCAAGTCTTTCAAGCATGGCTGTGTGGATATGAGGATGAAAGGACACCAGAGAGTTCATTACCTGACATGGTTCGATATTAGTTTAGAAAAAAATGTAGAAAAAAAAATCGGCACGCGAACGTGATGATGAGTGGTACATGAACGCATCAAATACTATTATAGGCATGTACATTATATGCCTTTGTAGAACCTATCATGATAAATATCTGCGTATACGCCGAGCTGTATAAAGCCGACAGACTAGTAAATGTTCAAGTGCATCATCATTATCATCATCTAATCGTTGTTCGTGTTGTTTTTATTGTTCGTTTATGCCTATTTACAACAAAGAAGATCCTTATTTCTTTTACTACATTTCATATTTATGAGCCCGCTGTCGATTTGTGTGTGGTGTGTTAACACAATCAAAGTAGACACATCAACTCACTGATATAAATTAAATATTATAATGTTTCATGGTGTCTCACAGAAATTGTTTGCATTATTCTACTTAAATGTTCAAGTCTGTAAAACCTAAACTTGTTATCCTACGTCAAGGATCTTGTTCTCATGATATTACTCTCTTAAGTAGGTGCAATCTAATAAAACAGATTTTATTGAATAGTAATAGTTTCCAACTGACAAGGAACACGGATTCGGTAGGATAAGCATGTTGTCTCTGAGCCATTATTATTTATCCCCCTTTTACGTAATATCATAATATGATCACCAGCATCACTCCAAGTTAAATATGATGAATACTTCAAAAAGGTAATGTTGGTCATGGATTAAGACGAAAAAAATGTGCTGTTTGATCTTTATGGTCATTTCCACACTACTACATGGCACACAATCCGCATATTCAGTATATTACGAACATTGTCTGTCTTCGAATTTTTCCCTATAGGATGTGTGTCGTCGTGTAGAATATTGTGATCGTGACTTGACAGCCAAACACAAGAAAAAACTTATTATGAGAAAAGTGAAGTACACACAGTACACGATTATAGGGACAACGTACAACTAAAATATAAAAAATGTTATATCAAATGAAAAAGATTTTTTTCATTATTTCGTTTTCTGAGGAAGGTTGATGTAGTAAGTAGTTTGGTGGTGGATGTAATAGCACCTTCACCACCATCATCATTATCATCAGCGTCAACTCCTGCAGACGTACTAATAAAACTACGTTGTGGCAGTTCAAGCTTTCTGGAAAAAGTGTTGTAATAAATAAAATAAAAGTAAGTTACACATGGCATAGCTAAGTATTCCTTAATATGAATCCCATATCCGGGTTCATCTTTCAGTTTCACGTTCGTTAATTTTCATACGTAGTAACAAACATGAAGAAAATCTCCTTTCTTGATGAAGATGATAATGGTTATTATATGGCGATAAGATTGGAATTCTAACAGTTCTTGATTATGTATGTTCATGGTCTCTTAGTGTTGGAGTAGTAGAAGAAAAAAAAGACTTGAAATTTGCAAACATTATGCCAGCATCACAGCGGCGGCAAGACCATTACGCGAACGACATCAAGGCGACCGAGACGACAGATATGAAATTCTAGACGAGGGAAATTTCCCAGCGACTAAAAGGAATCGGTAGATAATTTAATGAGTAGGCATGTCCTAAAGTCCTGCAACTAATTATTTCGGCAATTAATTGGCTTTAGACAGGAGATTAAAGACATCACACGTTCTTCTGCAAGAGGAAAAAACTACCTCGCTTCTTCTATGAAACTCTGCTCCTGCGAAATACGACCTCCCTCTTATTTTTTGTGAAAAGATTATAAAGACAATAACATGTTCGTTCTTTACGCGTGACACCTCAAAAATGCTTACGCCATAAAGGCTCGTAGTAATGTGGAGATATATCTTCACCATCTCCTCATGAAATATTGTACTTACTATTACCACATCATGCGATCGAATGCAATTGGATATTCCATAAATTTCTGTTTTTTGCATTATATAAAATATTATTATTCATGTTTTAGGTCGAAAAGGTAAAAACAAAAAAAAATACTTTCCGGATGTTGTTTTCTCCCATTGTCAATAGATATATCACAAAATATATATAAGATTCTCATTAAAATTCCTTTTGCGAAGTTGCAAAAACAACTCGCCTCCAAAATTGTTGGAATTTTTGCTAAAAATTTTCTACGATTCTTTGCTTAAATTGTCGCCGTCCTGTTCACAATAAAATATATTTATGCTGTACTACTAGTTTAACCTATAGCTATTTGTGCCCTCATGTATGAAGATTGGTCGGGGTAATAATCATAGTAATTCTGCAAAGTTCATTCTATATACAGCAGTTAGTATGCTAAACCATGCAATAGGTGCCAAAGTCGTATGCTGTGCGCAGATTTACTATTTTATACTTTAGCTTTTTTGTCTATACTATGACATCAACGTGAATGACTATATTTATATTTATACTCAACACATAGATTTCTTCAAAAATTGCATGTCGTTTTCGCAGTATGAAATACTTCACGTCATGTCACAATCGCAATCAATGCCGGATGTTCGCAGACATGACAGTAAACACTAATGCGCAAAGCCTTTTCAAAATGAGTCTTACAAAGCCCCGCACTTTCAAGAAAATTTACATATTAATGTCCAACCGAAACGGCATGAACAGAGACAAGCAAATATGTGCCTATTCGCTTCTATGTATCAAGATACTTGTAATTAGTGAAGCCCAGAAGGACGTCAACTCCATTATTTCCATTATCAGGGAAGATCTACGTAAAGATATTTCCATCTCGCAGTTCAGCAGGTTTTCTTTGGGTCATTTTACCCAAAACAAGACATTAGAACGCAAGTTGTTTTTGCGAAAACAATGTTGCCTTTGGCTTAGGTATGCATTTTGTAAAAATTGGCATGGTACACGGCGCTGAGTGGTGGTGGTAGGTTGGTAGCATTGTCCACCGGTTTGGTTCCACTGTTTTTCTCTGCTGCTTTACACTGTAGCATAGAATATCGTAATACAATAGATTGTGGACAAAAAGATAAAAAGTTCATGTTTCGCAACAGATTTTACAATAAATTCTAGAAAATGTGGTATGTCCCTTCTACAAGCTTTTCTAAAGTAGCTTGGTAATGCTGGTCGTAATCTGGACTGCTCTACATCTGTCATCTGTCCAAGATAAAGTAGGCAGATAACGTAATAACAAACCATTATATTTATTTACCAGATTTAGCCTCAGATGGTGACTTAAGTCGGCCCTTTCCCACAAGAAGCAACATTTAATAAAAATATCTGTCACCAGAAGCATCTTCGGCCTTTCCAGTGAAATTCATTACTGAATATAAATCTCAGGGGAAGGGAGTTTTGCACATGGGTCGTGCTCGTGCTTAGCAATAATAAAGCAGCAGTAGAACTTTGTACGTGCAGGTTTACAGGCAGTGAAGGATTACATAATGACAATGACTAACTGCTCGTGTCTACAAGACTACTAGACGACAACGGGATTTCCTACATCCAAATCCAATCTTGTATTCTTCTTACCACTGATGTCAAATAGACATAGTAGAAATACAAGGGAAAAAACCTGACACCAAGTAAAGTGGACAGCTATGATCTACATAAATCTCAGTCTCTCTATTACGTGAAACATGTTTATATCGAGACATGGCCATATTCGAATAAACACAAATGCCACTCTTTGCATATTATGGAATGGATGTATGGGTGTCAATATATTTGAAAAATTGTTGTGTCCACATCATTATATGGACATGTAGATTTTATATGCACTCTCATAAAAAACCTCTGTCATGTTGCTTGTAAAAGGGCAGCATGTATGTATGCCAATGACAAGCCAATACACAATATTGAAATACTCACGGTTTTCCTGCTTCGTAACATCAATCATGTTCAGGACGTGAAAAATGTATTGTTGATGAATTGTAAAAATTGCAAAAATGCTAATCTAGAATCGATGATGTGATCATAATTACTATATGACATGAGTAAATGCATATTATATTTTATGAAAAAAAAGACTACAAGTGTTGATCACTTGATCACCCAATTGCAGATTATGTCATCAAACCATTTTCAAGCAGTGGCAATAATATGTGTAGTAGTTTATAGTTGCGCCTTTGTTATAAGCGTCAGTTAAAACCTTATGAGGATTTAATTGTTATTGGTTCACCAGACAAATTGGTTTAGTGCATTTGTATGAGAGAACCTTGCAGTATTTCTAGCATGAACTGTCATTTAATCAAGAAGCAAAAGAAAGACGCACGACCAATGAATAATTTTAAATTTTGCGTTATGGACTACCTATGGATTATTTCTGTAATTTGTGCGGCTCGATACACACATCCGGTTAAGGCTTTTTTTACACGGAGGTTAATTAAAATACATTGTCACCTGTCAGAAACAATAACATATTTCATTTTGACAGAACCACGTTTGTACGCCTTAACAGTCACTTTACTACAAAAACTACTACAACACTTGAGATAAAAAATTAAACAATAGATTGATTAGAACCCACAGAAGATGAGAAGACTCAGACGAGCACAAAAACAGGCAGATTCTTATGTGCTCCTGTAGTATAGTATGAAGCAGGTAGATAGGTATGATCAGCATGGGGCATTAATGGATTTGTCTTTTTTGCATAATAACCATTACAATAGATTGAGTAATAAATATATATTATCTTACTTTGTAGGCTTCTGGTTCTAGTTTGGTGGTTGCATGCAACCCACTGACAAAACTGAATGAAGACGTCATTCCTGCTTACTATCTACCTAATAAAAATTTGATCTACATGAATGGACACTGCCCTTTTCCCTTGGGTTCGCATAGCGCTTGTACTAATTCCGTTAGCAATATGCATTGCCATATGTGAGATTTGCGCTGGCAAAGTTTTTTTTAAAGTGAGGCAGCTGCAGGAAGCTTTTTCGCTATTTCGCTATAAGCAGAGCTCTAGGACAAATTCTTGTATTTACAACAACATATTACTTTTTTTAACAAGTTGCTGGTCTGGTGACTCGTGTTTTATGCCAAGTTTAAAGAATGGTATAAATATTTTTTAATTGGAATATGGATTATTTTCGTTTTGAAACTACTAGAAAAATTCCCAGGGTACTTTAAATCCTAGGGTATTCCCATATTTAAATTTAGATACATATTAAGGATTTCAAATACATACCATGCTAGAATAAACGGTTTACGTCAGCATCCTATTTATTTACTCAAAAAACTTAATTTTCCAATTTTTATATAATTCCCAGGAGAATTTTAGGATGAAGTAATACTCTCTTCGTGTCTGGGTATTTATATGAGTTATGCCATTGAACTGAGCGTTAACCCTTCTTTTATATGCCGTTATTTTATCTCGAGAGAAATCAATTCGCTCAATACATGAATTTTAGATAAAAATGTTATGAATTTTAGATAAACAAAATGTTTTGAAACCATTTGCCGTATCAGTCTGAATTTAGCCAACTCTATAAATAGAACTAATTAAACAAACTAATTAGTTATGTCTTACCTGTAATCCACAGTGAGGAATTCACAATTTGAAGGACCGTCAGTTTCGACATTATGTGGTATGTATTTCGTTGAGATTTGTATCAGTTATTTAATTTTTCTCTGTAGACGCTATTTTATTAACGTACACTTCTGAGACCACAAAACTTTTATTTCAAAATTTAGTTCACTACTAATACTATGCAATTCAATAATAACAGATTTATTCGGTGGGAACCATTTATGTCTCAGAGATGACCTCTCGAAGTCATCATCAAAATTAAGCAAACCCTTCAACTGTGCGCACTCTTTTATATAAAGAATGCAGCGGTTTATCATTATAATATCAGCAATGATGACCAAATCTATCATTTCATAATAACAAATTAGTCGCTCGAAAAACACGTCAAAGCAACAAAGGAATTCTGCACACGCGTATGCATTACGCTTTTATGCTATTTTGGTTTTCTTCTCATTTTCACAAGTTCATGATTCACAGAATTTGACCAAATTAAGCATTGCGTGTATATGCACCAAGAAATCGTACGCTGTCCACATGGTCCTCGTTGTTCGCAAGCATAAAGTAGCATCTTCTATTTTGTTTACATTTTAGTCTATAGCGCTGTATCGGGGATGCTTATACAAATCATATTACTAAGATATACGAATAAAAATGTTAAAAGATAGATTGCGCTACAAAATGATAATACATGCGTGATATGTAAAATTATTTATCCTTTTGTCTTGCACGGCCTACGAAATGGGTAGGATGTGACAGCCAAACAATACTATTATACAGAGAAGATGTAAATCGAGCATCTTTTGATGATGAAAAGGTGTATATTATATCGATTGGGACCTACTCTTCTACTATTGCTGAGATGTGCATTCATTTAATAAAAATCATATACAACATAATCATTGTCCATCACTCCACTCATCCCTTGTAACTTAGTCGCGCACATATACCACTATAATTACAACCTTCGTATGCGTTCCATTATATCGTATTGAGTTTCAGTCGTCTTATAGAAATTGTGAAGTGAGCGCATTCAATCCGTGTATACTTTGGTTAGTTGTGTGAATACATGGAATTCGAATAGTTTTGCAACACAAAAGACGTAGATGTAACATGAGGAGATGAGAGTCCCGTGGCCGTGTTTGTCCAGCTCTAGATTTTTTGGAATATCCCTTCATGCATGCATGACGTACGAAAATCCAGATCTTTGATAAATAGGAAAACACCAAGCATCATGATTGATAGAATGTATTGCGTACTGTATGAAAGTATGAACTCATCCCATTTTTTGCAGAGTAGATTAACCCCAGTTTTTATGTTCTGTCAGTGTGAGGATGACGTGATGGTTTGTTACTATTTTACTATGATGATAGTAAACAAATATCCCTGTCGTAACCTGTGTTTAACAGTAAACAAATAAATCGTGGTAGCAAATGCCGTTTTATGCATAGTTGAGATTTGAGATAACGACAAGTTATGACTCTTCCTATTTTCATCCTCTATGATAAAGCAATCATTCTGTTTACTCCAGCTTATATGTCAATCTTAAAGAATTATTGTCCATGTTTTGATGTCAGTTCCTGGAAATCGATCTTCATACCAGAAATGATTACAAAATATTTCGAGGCTTTTATTATTGCAAAGGATACGGAAGACTGTTGCGGGATAGACATCTTGTATACACAATAATAGGCATGCCCAATTCTTGAAAATGTTATTGTGCCTTTGTACGCACTGCGTATTATAATGATGTATTTTGTACATTGCATTCAAGTTCTTGGAAGAATGTGTATAGCAGGATGATTACAACGTATGTGCCTGTGCCTTTTCCTTTGAATAGACATTCGGGAATGGAGATTGATAGAGAAAGTTTTGTCCATTATGTCAAACAGAACAAATATGTGTTGTCTGTGATGTGGAATTTCAAACTTCTTGGAAATTACTTTTGCTGAAGGCATGTATGTTTGCATGATGTGGCCCTAGCAAAACGATACGCTACTAGTAATGACATGGATAGGAAATGAGATACAGATTGAAAACAGTGATTACTATCTTGAACTATTTCTTAAAAACAGTAATTTATTCATTTGTCAAAATTTTCATTCAAAAAGTTAGAAATTATCGGCGCTACAGCAGAAGGTTCATTTAGATGTACGTGATGTGTACCGGGTACCAAGTGGAATTCCAGTTTTCCCCCATTTGCAGATTTCATAGTATTAACCGTGTTCATGAAGTGTTCTCTTGGCTCATAATCTTCGCCCGGGTCTCCCTTTATGACACAAACTGGGCACTTGATTTGGCTAGCGAAGCTTGCAGACTCCTCATGAGTGAATCTTCCAAACATTGCGGGAATATTAGTTTTCAGGTCGTGCGAAAACTGAAATAGTTTAGGGTCATTGGAATCTGGAACTGCTCCTCTTGAAAGTAACACCCGAACGCCCTCTTCTGTTACCGTCCCTTTCCTCGATTTCACTGTTCGCTGGAGTATTTCCTCGTACGGGTAGGATGGCTGCGTTCTTGTACGATCTGTCAATTTAGCTTCTATCTCAAACAATTTTGGAAACGTTCTTTTGATTTGAAAAGTAATTTCACGAGGTATTGGGTGCAAATTTTCTATTGCTATGTATTTGTGCACTTTGCTGTGGAATAGACAACACAATGAATGGAAATGAGTGCTTTCGGAAGGATATTTAGAATGCTGTGCTATGTGCATATTATAATGTTAGCTACATCTATTTTGGTATCACAATTTTGTTATTATGTACTTACTCGACATTTGTTCCAGTGAAGACAAAACTCAACATGGAACCAAATGAGTGTCCAATAAGAGTAACCTTGGTCCATCCAAAATGACGCACTACCCTGTGAATTGTACCCAATCCATCCAGCAGAAAATCGTACCCAGCACCCCTTAAGTGCGATGATAACCCATGGCCTGGTTGATCCACTGCGACTATTGTCATGTTATCACGAATAATCAGAGGAATTAGAGGATCGAAGGAACTGCTGTTATCTTGAAATCCATGCATAAAAATGATCGGTGTTGGATACGATGAAGGAAGACTTTCTGGACATTTTTTCCCTTCCCACAACTGTGCTAGATAAGCAATGAGGATTGAGAAATGAAATCATTTTTACATATTCCAAATTAAACATTATTGGATAGTATGTATTGTTATGATTTTCTTTTCTATGATTTCTCGTGCATCACCAACACGTCATGAATATAACGGTATATAAAATATGCATAGAGTTATTGTAACTGTGTAACATACCAGCCAAATGTCCACCGGTAATGGGCACTGGAATGGTTACCTCCGTTTTGGTAAACGATGACAAATGTTGTACTCTTGTCCATTGTGCGAAAATGGAGCTTCGACTTCCGAGCTTCGCTGCACATTTGCGAACAAAGTGTGTATGATATGTGAGCATGATTATTTTGAATGTTTAATTTAAATATAGAAAAATTGAAAGAGGCATAGCCAACTTTGAATTTCTAATACAATTAGTAGTACAGTAGTAATGAAAGGGCATAATATAATCTCTGCCTGACAGTGATGCGGTCTGTGGTCCACTCGACATGTCCACATGGTTATATCATATGTTTCATCATCACAAATACATAACCAAAATCTCTAAACTCAAAGTAGTTTCCAGCCCTCTCCATCTGCACAAAAGGGAACTTGTTACGCAATACTTGACGGACTCGTAGAGCTTCTCCATCTTATACATGGGTGTCGACTCTGTGTGTGCTTGCCAGTCAGATCTTACTACACGCACGATATAAGAAATTTTGATCCTATTCTCTTGTTTCATGGTTCTAAACCTATGAGTGTTATGAATAAGATGAGATTATGGGAGCTCAATTTCACTGAGAATAGTTTATTAATATTTTCCCCGTACAATGATTTTGGAACCAAGAACGATGTGGCGACTTGTATGTACCTGCATTGATTTAAGCGAAGATTTCATTAAATTAAATACATACGAATGTGTATTTTGTACATTGTTGATCTACGACAATGAATATATGTACGCCTCCATAATAAGTTTTTATTCTTCCTAGTACACAATAATTTAATATTATTGGCATTTGAGGAGCTAGCGCACACAAGAGTAGGTCTCCATTTTAATTATTGCTCTGCTCAGTTCTGTAAAACTCACGAAACGATAAAGACTTTCATGTAATAAGCCTACACGCTTTATTAATTAGCCGTATGTAGTCCCACTGACTCAAGCATTTTAAATTAAATTGAAATTGGATTCCAATTTTCCCAAAAGTAAATATATTTATACACACACCTATGCATGTACCTATCATGATTATATAGTGCCCTTAATGCAAAATTTAATTATTTCTCATCGTATATATTCTTCTTTTTTCATAATTTTGAATCTCTTAATTTATCACAACAGAGTAGTTGGAAACCAGGCCTCTTTAGTAATACGCTTCCATTGTCTTCTGATTTTGTTACAAAACTTGAGTAAAAGTTAAGGATTAACTTGTGAGTTATGATGGTGCATATATAATGAAAAAGCATAGTGTGTTTCTCTCTCCACTCTTCTTTCTATTCCCATTCTTTGAGTTTCCCAGTTACTTTTATTTAAAAGCCATTTTTCTCATTTAAAGTTCAGTTCAGCATTATTTCTCATTAACAAAAGGCTGCACAAAAGGAGAAGGCCCTTATAACACCACCATTATAACACCATTATCTTTCCTTATTATTAAAATAAAATACTTTTCATACAAGTAGAATACGCCGAGTTGCATGCAAGCATGCATGCACTGAACTGACACAGGCATTATTTAAAAGTTGGCAAAATAATGGGAATTGGGTGAAAGAAAACAGAGGAAGAGTGATGCAATGTGATGATGAGGAAAGGGTGGAGGGGGAGTGTCTCCTCTGCTCTCTCTCTCTCTCCTTCTCTGGCTTTAGTTTTGGCCTACTCAATTCAAACAGCACGTTACAAGGAACAAAGACTTCTTTTGTTCCTCCTCATCATCGTCCCTCCATTTTTGAATGGGAAAAACCAAGTGTTATTGTGCGATTGTTTAAATCTCTTTTAAAAGAAATGTCAACTTGCAAACTTGGCCTTCTCCCTCATCATTATCATTATCAGTCGCCGTGTTCTTATTATGTATTATATAATTCTCGAATGAGATATATTAAAACATGTACAGATTGTTGTCCCTATATAAACTTATTCTTCACTCTCTTGTTCAAATTATTATTGCCTCTTCGGCTTTTTATTAGGAAAATATGCTGTTTCCAATCCTAATAATGGAACATGTACATTACTGGGAAGAAGAACTAGCAGCCATATAGCTCCCTGTCTTCCGCAGAAAAGCTAAAAAGCAACAACAGTATAGTGTGTGGAATGAATGGATTGAGGAACGGGGCAGTGACAAAACGTCCAAAAGAATAAGTTTCAGAACAAGTATTCTTTTTACACCTACTTTTCCCTGTTAACTTTGCATATATATGTGTACCCCTTACCCATTCCTTTCAAACCTAATAATTCCCCTTTCTCGTCCCTATTATTCATTGTTACAATTCCGTCTTTATATGGAGCAGCAGTGGAGGCACACAGTCTATTGTCCAGAAAAGTATAACTCTTCTTCACCCGTCACCGTCGTCTAAAAACCAGACAATGGAATAATACGAGACGTTGAAGCTGCGAGTATGTACATATCTATTATTATTGCCAATGCCCGTGTATGCTTTTACTTGTTCAGTCAGTCAACAGTCAAGTGAAATGAATAGATTTTTTGGATTCACTGGAGAAAGCTACTTCGGCTCCACATTATAGATGTGTATATTTTTGTTTAAGATAAGCCATTTTTCCTAATGGCAAGTAAAGAACTTCTGGAACAATAATATGTTCTGGTGAAGTGTTGATAGGATATAACACTTCGCATTCTATTCACTATTATTATGCATATGAATTCATGAACACACCGTCAGTGTCCTCATTTGTCCTTGTGGTGTGGCTTTGGCACATGCAAAAGCTTAATAATCAAGTCTGTCGGTGACACAAAGGAATTTTCATAATACAAATTAGAATTCTTTGCATTTTATTCTTAGAAAGCTGTTGAAGCATTCATTTCGGCGTGGCAAGTAAAAATCATATAAAATAATAATAATCAATAACAATACTGTGAGGCAGTCTTTCACCCGCTCGTCGTCTACAAGTCTAACGGGTAATCCATTACCTTTCACTCTTTGTATAAAACATAATGAGAGAAACGTAAAGCACATAAATGATTAGAAATATATTATTTCGTGTCTTTGCATTCTGTTCTATAGTATCCTTTTATTACTTTCACACTACACCCTTTTCTTGTCTCTGCTCCCATTTTTCTTTTTCATCTGGTTTCAGTTTTCACTGCTTTGCTTTTACATTTTTGTTCGCTTTTATTTTCAGTACAAAAGTGTTTCTAGTAATGAGAAGCTCTTGAAATAATAAGAATTGGAGAAGAATGAATGGAGAAGAAAGAGAATTCTGCAAAAAAAATTAAAGAGTGCAAGAATGAAAATGAATAATGCAGAGAAATGAGTGAATAATGGAATTACAATGGGAAAGAACAAAAAACAAGAGTGAGAAAAATGGAATGTGAAATTTTTATTCTTTCACTTCGAAGTAAAATACCTGAAAAATCCGCTTTCTCCTTTTTTGTGAAGATCGGGAAGATGGTAAGTCGGAGAATAAAAGGAACTTTCCTCATGCATGTCCCTGAAGCCTTTTCCTTTCTAGTGCACACCGACTCCGTTGTTTGTTTAGTGGCGGCGTGAGAAATTCCACTTCACCGTATTCGAAATATTTCAACACGATTCTGCAGAGAAGCATACGTAAAACCTAAAAGAATGCTAGAATGCAATCGTACAAGTTGGGTGCTCATTACAAGATGAAATATATTATTATAACTATAAAATAGCAAAGTTTTTTGGCTTCCACCTCGTACAAATTAATAATAACGAAGAAAACGAAAATTAATTTACACTTAATTACATTCCAAGACATCATAACGTTGGAGTAAAATCCTTTTAGCTTTAATCACTTTCACCTGTTGTTTTTTAACAATAACAAAACGGGCCGGTTGAATATTTCAGATTACGAAACGAAACACGTAATATTCTATTCGAATTAAGCGTAAGACGACGAGTAGCGGAGCAGTATTGATTGAACACACATTCCTAATTCTAATCCAATGTGGACCTTTGATTTGTATTTAGTTTTTTTTCTGGACATTTTTTACTTTATGAACTGAATCGGACTGGAGCTTGAGAATGTAGTATGAGGACATAAAACATTTGAAATGGTGCAAAATGTGAACGTGTAGCTGAGTAATGAAAGGACATTGTCGTCGATTTCTCTTGCTGTATTTTCGAAGGATAACGAGAAAAGAAAGACAACTCGCTCGTCTTGTAAGAAAATGCAATGGATGGGTGCACAATGGGAGACTATCCTCTCGCCCATAGAAGGGTAATAACGGAGAATGGCTGGTGCTAAAGAGAAGAATGCTCTCTCTTTTCCTCAAATCCGGCCAATTGTATCGTGCAACTGAAAATACGTACAAAAGACTGCGAGAGACGAGAAGAAAGGGAGAAAAAACTCGACAAAGTATCGGTCCATCCGTTCCTTTTTCTCTTTTTCTTTTCCTTTTTCCATCCATACAGCAAAACGTAAGAAGAAAGGGAAAAGAATGGAAAAGCGAAGTCTGTCAAGTCTCCAACAAGAAGTTGATTGTTAAAGCCATTGTTGCCGGAAGAATTGACCTATCTAAAATCGTCTCTTCTTCTTTTCCCCCCGACTTCTCATATTTTTTGCTGACAAGTATTTCATTATCAAAGTAATATTCACTGTAAATAGGCTGTAAAAATCCCATAATATATATCTACGGGAAGAAAAAGTAATCATATAAGAAGGAGGAAGAGTGAGCCAGAAGAGAAAGCGACAACTTATTGTCAAGTTTCTCCTCCTTCCCTGTGCAAATCACTTACCAGTTGTTCAAAAAGATATCCATCCAGTTCATAAAAACTTTCTTGAAGAAAAAAAATGCAACATATTTTTTTACTCTTTTTTTTCTACTCCCATTCAGCGCCCAATTCTCTTGCCATCAGAAACAGAACATCAGCAAAGCATCACTAGTCGCTGCATCATCGTCATCCTCCTCATGGGCTATCTGGCTGCCGGAAATTCGGAGTTTTTGGTTTGCATCCGGTGGCTTTACAAGTCGGATAAGAGCACTCGTTTCCTCCAGTCTTTCATTCGTACAAAGAGCATAATATGGAACACACAAATGGGAGAAGGACCGGAGTGAGTGAAAGAGAGAACGGTCGAATCATTTTTGCTAGGTCTTGCTTTTTTATCCCTTCCACTTTCATTGTAAGCATCATTGTTTGCGCTGGATACACGGAAGTTGGACCACCTTCCTCTTTCATCATCCTTTAACATACTACATCCAGCTACTTTCTTCCGCCACACGTCTGGAGTTAAATACTGATGTTACTGTGTGTGTGTGTGTGGTACAATTTATAGGACTGTTTATAAAAAATACTCTTCGTATTATCTCTGCCAAATACATACTATATACCAGTTGCGTACGTAATATCCACATGTACATAAACACCAGTACAATGATAATCACAATGAAGAGTCAAATATATATTTTCTGGGTCAAAGAATAAAGCAAACAATAATCAGGAACAATGAGTGTAGCATTCAAAGTCATGGAGTTGACTGGAATGCTTTTTCCTATACACATTTTTTACTGCCGTACTTTTTGCTTATATGATACACGACTGCATTACATTATTTAATGTGTGCATGGCTTTTATTCAGACCGTCATTAGAAGAATAGAGAGCAGAGAAAAAAACTACCGAGATCCATTAGCTTTTTTATTTATTGCTTCTCTCCTGCTTTCCTTTTTTGACTGATGCTGAGTTTAGTCAGGCAAAGTTGGTTAATGTTAATGTTGCTCCCATTCGACCGACCTGCTGCTGCTCCTGAAGCATTCACAATACTAATGCTTGACAATGTAGATACCATTATTCTGTCCGTCTTATTTTAAGCTTTTTTACTCATTCATGATAAATACAACGTCCTGTCTCTCTGTTATTGTTACTGCTCTGCTTTTTTGCTTCCAAAGAAATGAGCATCCCTCTCTCCGTTGTTGTCTGGTAAAAGCAAAAGGTACAAAAAAACATCAACATTTTATACAAAAAGTCGGAAGGAATGTTTATACAATGAGCACAGTATCAGAGATTTGTATGCTCGTCGATATTTTTCTCCTTAACTTACTATAATACTTTTACGTATCGTGTTTTCAAAGCATTTGATTTTGTGCCCGAACTTCCGGATTTCTATGAACGAGTAACAGGAAAACAAGCAACTGGAGAAACCACTTTCTTATTCTTTCCTTGATAAATTGGACGTCCTCCGTTCTTGAGTATGATAAATCCAGACGTATAAATGAAGAAATGGATCTGTACATGCTCGTCGGTTTGGCTTGCTTACTTTTTCCAGACGCATGACATAATCGTTATTAAAACGACATTTAACTGTCTGCAACGACTTGCCACACACTTCAATATTGAATATATACGTACCTTGCTGTAACAGTAGAAATAATGCGGTTTTACGGCCACACCCTGTGAAAAAGGGTTACATTCAAACGTGTACCCTTCCGTCGACCGACATATGTATACAGTTCGTTGTTTAACCTTTCTTGATGTATGTACACATCCCAATCCATGTCGCCGCAGTGTACCCCATCGGACATAACATCCGATTTTTATACACACGGGTCCAAAAATATAAGCTTATAAGCGATAAGGTTAACATGTAGTGTCGTCACACGTACAAACTGGTATCCGGCTCTCTCTCTCTCATTCGTGTTTGGGCAAAGGGAGAAAAAAGAAAGCTACCAGCAACTCCATTTGAATAACATGCCCATAAATATTGGTAATAGGTCAATCGGACGTCCTTTACTACTTTCCAGTAACAGAAAAAAGCAATAAAACATTTTAATTCCATCATCTTCATGGATAGAAACAGAGACGAGCTGGCATAAAAAAGTAGGAAAATATGCACAACGCAACGCACACCCTCCATTCATGCAATGCAAAACACCAACATAAAAAAGTTGTAGATTTCGGTGTTGTAGAAAGACTACTGCTAACTTTCCGTATGCTTTTTTTATTATTATTCGTATATGATATCAAAAAAAGAGCTAGAACAAGCTCTCTCCGTCCGAGCCTTTGTGAATAATGTGAACGGAGTGAATGAATAAAGCACCATTATTTTTTCACGGATGTCAGCCATTGACTTAACGTCTGTTCTTCGTTTGTTTAGTGATGAATATATTATGGTTATGTTGGTGTGCGTGCACTACACTACATGATTATTCACTGTGCCATATATTTCATTGAAGAGAAGTGAGAGAGACAGAATAGAGGAAGGGACATTTTTTATCCAAAAAAAGTGGTACACAATAATGTTCACAACCACGGCTGAGATTAATGTCTCTATTTTAGATTTTCTTTTTTTTCAACAACAACCTATAAACTATAAATGCCTGTGTTGAAAAGCGCACGGCTCATTTAAAGCATATGTTTAAAATTTTCATTAATCAGCAAGTCAGCAACCAGCACTGTTTATGATGACTTTATTTGGCATTAATTTTACAATGAAATTTTATTCTAATGATATAATTCGGGGATGAGGAACAACAATGCACGTATTTCGTAAAGCAAATACTACCCAATTTTAGGATTTATTTAAGAGAGAGAGATGGATCGGGGGAAGGACGGTAAAAGGCTTATTCAGCCAACAAAAGCATGTGTTCGAACAACATGGTCGTAATAATGACTTTAAAGCAAAACTGTTTGAATTGAGCATGGCCAGCTCAACAAATGTGCTAATTCACCTCTTTCTTCTCCGATCGGCGATCTGGTTACAGATGGACATGTTTTGTGAATAGAATATTATATTATTTATTGTAATTATTCTTTTGATGTTGCTCATACGGCTATTAGGAAGGATTAGCGGACATCAGAACGAGTACTGACAGTAAAAAAATCATTTGCGACTTATTTTTGTGCTCATTCCAATTATTTTAATAATCATGTTTTTGTGTTCATAATACATAACATGTGTACAGTGTGGATTGACGAGCATTGATTGTGTTTATCCTCATTACAACAAAGCTCATGTTTTGTGTCGCCTTCCTTTGTTAAGCTGTAATCGCTGTCAGATAAATGACGCAAAACCCCCTAGTTTCGATTTCACCTTCCGTCTACTCTCGTGGTTTGGCAAACGGATGAATTGATAATGACAACTCAACAAAACAAGCCGTTAAACTCTCCGGGAAAGCAAATTGGCTGTATTTTACCTGTTTTAAGATTACAACAACAGTTTCAGTAATTTTCGGATTAATGGACTCCTTCTTATTGCTAGTTCAAATGCGTCTGACAAAATCCTGACAGTAGAATAAACTGCAGCACTGAATGTATTTGCAGAGAAGCGTTATCTTCGCTGAATATTGTGAATAATATGTTCTCTGCTTCTATAAATAGAATAAAGTTTTCTGAATATTGTGATGAGCCTAATTTTTAAATGATCAATTTTACACGACACTATTTTTGCTAAAACGAATATAATTTCAAAATATAAGAATTGCATTGACAGTCAATATGCCCAAATTGGCATCTATTTTAAATCAGAATAGAACGATGTAACTTTCACTACCTAAAATACTGATGAATCATAATCCAGCCAAATATTAGGTGATGATATACATAATATCAGGAAAGACACTGATTGTGAGGCTTATTTTGCTTTGATAATATGATTTCATATGACGAGCTTTCATAACATGACACGATATGCAGTATGACTACCTATACGCGCGAGTTATACGACAACGATCCTTTTAAATCGTTTTTCATGTCTCACTGAACCTCTTTTTTGGCAAGTTTTGGAAAATTTAATCCTGGTTTTGTTCCCATTGATAACCATGCAAAGAGAAGAGTTTTCTGCCTTTTCTATTCCTCTCTCATCTCGATTCTCGTCGCTGCTGCTGTATGTTTTTGTCTCTCTCTCTCTCCTCTCTTCTGTGTTATTATCTATCCTCCCTTACGTTGTTTTGTTTGAGGGGTCCTCATCGCCATTGTCATTTCAATGGGATATAATATGCATGCACTACTGCCTTGTGTAGATCCTCAAACAATCATCCATATCATCATCTTCGTCATGAGACAAAATCCAGAGGAGAAGAATGAAAACACAACAACAACAGCAGCAGAAACGAATAAGAAGAGAGAGAGAGAGACAATTGTTGATGCTTTCTCTGCTCCTACTGCAGCAGCATATTCTGTTGGAAAAGGGAATAAGAGTTTTTGCACGCAAGTAAAAGTGGTTTTATTCCATTGTATTAAAACTCGGAGAAGTCTCCAGTTTATTCTTGTTGACTATTCACTCGTGTCATGCTCCATACTGCAGAATAGAATTGGAACATAAGGGACAGTGATGCGTGCGATTGTACAGACAACAGAAAGTAGTCGCTCGATGAAAACATAAAATACACGACTGGGAAAGCTCCGAATGTGGAAACACGAGAAAATCTTTTAGCAAATATTTTATTCTCAAAAGGGAAAATGTAAAACGAAGCAGTGTACAATATTTCTTCAACCACATATATGTATGTATTTATGTACAATTAAAATATAAATGTAACAAAAATGTTCAAAGTGACAGGCAGGTAATAGCTGACACCTTGTTTTGAAAATTATGCGAGAGTAAAATGCAAATCTATTTAATGACAAAACATGAGGCATAGTATTTTACGGTGCAGTAGTAACGTTTCGCGCATCGTCTTCCAATAGTTCAGGGAGCGTTTCAGTAACATTTTTGATAAAGCCCATAGATTGAAGAACAACGGTAGTATTGGATAGCAAGCTAATTATCAACTATTAAGAAAACAATTGTATTTTAAACTTAGAGCATTACATAAATTTGCTGTTATATGTGATGGAAGAGTGAAAATAAAGAACAGACGTACTGCAGCAATAAATCCGTAGGTGACAGTAAATATGTCAAAAACACTGAATCCAATTGAGTCCGACTTCACCTCTTGAATCATGATAAGTCTTTTCAAATTGGATTCTCCATGTCGAAGGTAATGATTGGATTTCGATGTTAGCTCTTTAGATACGTAGGTCAACTGTAAGATTTAAAGAAAATGTATTCGCAATGCTTTCAGCAATAAATTTAGCTGTATGTAATAATATTTTCAACTAGCTTGTTTCGATGCTTTTGCTGATAATACAAAAACCCAAAAGAAATACATCAATTGAATAATTGTGGTGTAAATGGCAATTCCTCTGTTTGCGTCATTAAAGACAAATAGAACGCCCAAGCAAGCATTGATAGCTTGTGTGATAACCAATATGAGAGTTATCCATCGAAATGCTTCGCTGATGCAAAAAAATAACTTTCGAAGTTTACAGAAGCTTGTAAAGATCTAATAATCACAAACACAGTGATGGAAATATCCGTTTAAAGCTTTAAAAATTTTACAGACAAGGAAATTAATAAGTGATTATTATTACCTCGTCACTTTTTATCATGCAAAAATTTTGCGTGTATCGCAAACATTCAATAAAATGAGTGCTTGCTAATTCGAGTGTATTTGCTGCAAAGAAAATTGTTATCAGCCCACATTCCAGAGAAAATATAGTATCGACTTGTGCTAGTATCACAGTAAAACTTATGACTTTCTTCCAGAGATTGAAATCATTTTCAAAATCAACATTTTCGAGATCCTCCGGATTCTGATCCAATATGCGTACGTACCACGTCATCTTCAATAGAACTTGAAATCCAAAATCAAACTGACTTTCTACTGTGAAATATGATACAATGATAACGGCAATAATGCAATGCAACAAAACTACAATTCGCTTTCCAGAATGACTCTTTTGATCATTATGACGATGAGCCTGTAAGTGAAAACGAGCTTCTTGCTTAATTAGATTACAAATTTCAGCAATCCTTTCTTGGCACTTTTTTGATGAAAAGGTCAAGAAATAAATGAGACTGCTCATCTGAGATCCAACAATTGAACCAACAAAGAACGCTTTCATTGGCCCAGTAGCCTGCATATACGGGGGTAAGCCTGCTCTGTACATTAAAATGAGAAGTACGAGTTGGAGAAATGCACGCAGATAAACAAATATCTAAACATGGTAGAAAGATTAAAGAAAATCTTTGTTAGGAATTTTGCATTTGAATTCTGATCAAATTATGTAAGAACGAATATATAGCATTTTACCTGTAATATACGGACTGAACGTATTGAATAATGTTCTCTTATAGAATCAAACTGAATTCTGAATGGAACTGAACATAAAATATACTGTAAGTCAAATACTGTCACTAACATAGTTTCCCCATTTCTAGGAAAACTAGTAATAATACTTGAGTCCATGGATGTCAACTTTCAGTTGTATGTACGTAAATTTTACTTTTAGCTTGAATGCAAATCTTCTGACGACGTTTCGTGTGGAGTATAACATTCTTAATGTAAGTATAATATCTTTATTAGTGTCACAAATTGAATGCAATTTTTGCCGAATAAAAGACATTTAATTCGATTATTTTCAGGGGTGTCTCAAAATTCATCATGCAAAACTAGTGCATGATAAAGATTAAACTGATTTGATCAACACGGGGAACGGGTGTGGCGAATTTTTGCAATGTTTTTCAAATTTAATTTTTAACACATCAGTAAACATCCATATAAACTTTATATTATAAGGTGAGTAATACTTTATGATTACAATCTTACAATAATCATGATTACTGGAACTTTCCAGTTCACGAAAGCATTAATTTACAAATTCGTGAAATTCTTTATAAATAACAATATTGTTTTCAATTCTTGAACGATTTAATATTTTATAAAAATTGATATTTTGTTGGACAAGAAATTTAAAAAAGCTAACTCTGCTTAGTTCCGATTTGCTAATTATTGTTTAAAGGTGAAAATTAATCCTCTTAATTGGTTATTTTTTATTAATCGTCCTCTTCTGCTGGCGAAGGCGATGGGAAGGATTTTGTGAAGGAATCGATAGACTGTAGAACGATTGTTGCATTCGACAGCAGTGCTATACTGACCTATATACCAAATACAATGCGATAACATATCAATCCTTATTTCTCATAAATAACGGTATTGGGTAATGAATTAAAATGATCTATGCTGGGGTTAATTTGGGTTAACTGACTGAAGCAATGAAGCCGTATGTAACTACGAAAACATCAGAGACGCACAATCCGATGGAATTTGATCTGATTTCATATATCATCAGATCTCTTCGTAAAGTCCACGGACCACGTCTTTGCTGACAGGAAAACTGGACAAGTTCAACTAGTTTTCTTAACTAGAGTCAGAAAATTAAACACAAAAGCGTATGTTCAACAGTAACAGTGCTATGTAATTAAATATCAAAAACTAGAATATATGTACTTAATGAATACTAAATGTAACTGCTTGATTAAAAGAAATCGTTTGTTATATGAATATGTCGATACCTTCGAACTTGCACCAGCAGCAGCCTTCATTGTCCACACTAAATAAAATACAAGGCAGCTTGTGATGAAAGGAAAGCCTTGAGGACTGTTGGTGAACATGAGAACCAGCATAACACAAGAACTGATACATAAATACACGAGAGCTATAAATGTAATTTGTGTAAAAATTGAACTGAAAAGGAGAAGCGCACGACGTATTTGTCTGAAGTTTAGCAAAATCTATGAAGTAAAAAGTAATATATTTAACTGCAACATGTCCGGATTTGTGGTTACAACTTTAGCACATTTTCATTTTTCATGACAATTACTTACATCGTGATCTGTGATAGAACAATACATCTTACAATTTTCAAGATTGGCAATAAAAAATGTGGAAATGTCCTGAATTGTCTTGGCTGCAAAGAAAATTGCAAGTATAGATGCTGTAAATACTAAACAACTGATATCCAATTCAGCAAGAGTTGTCCATAGGCCAATAAGTTTCATCCACCACGTCATATCTCGGAAATGATTTACTTTTCCCCTCAGATATATCGTTCTTGCAATACGATTCCATGAGTGTCGTATAGTAGATTTTAATCCGGTAGTCCACGATCCTATGTAGTAAGTGACCATCACACAAGCGAAGAAAATGCAATGAAAGTAAGTCTCAAAGATCAGACGACCAGTCGTTGCGTTGCCGGTTTTTACATACTCGCCACTCTTGAACTGAACTTTTTTACAAGTTACCACAAAGTCAAAAGACAGCAGGTTCATCAGTTCAAGAATAAGGCGACGTGTCCGAGGTAAATTTATTACAACTATGTACGTAATTACAAGAGCGTAGACACCAAGAGTAAAGAATCTAGTAAAGAAATTCATCGGTCCGGGAATTTGAGCTTGGAGTCTGAAACTTTCATTAACCGATTTCATCTCTATGAGTGCAAATAGAATCCTCAAAACTGAAATTAGCTGTTCAAAATAGATGAACATGTTTACTGGGATTGAAAAAAAATGTTTGATTGTAGTTTCAATTACAATCATTAATGTAATACATGACAAATATCCCACCGATATAATATAATGAATGAAGCGTTCACTTACTTGGCGAAGGCGACTTACTCTTATAGTAACGGTTTGCCTCTCATTCACAATTTTAAATGGAGTTACAAGTAGTAGATATCCAAAATAAAGAAAATGTTTTAAACGTAATTCACAGTTTTGAGGAAATGGAATTATCAAGGATTTGCGAAAGTGCTCTTGTGTTGGCATTTTGTACAACTTATTGAAAATTATACAGTATATCTTTGTACATAAGTAGGTACAAAGCAGGAATGAAGGAGGTTCAACGTGAAAACATAATTGATTTATATTTTTTTAAATACACATGTATTCGTATTTAACCCGTTATTTCCCTCACGTATCTCGTAATGAACTACCATTGATATAAAATTAAGTTAAACCTTATTTCTGAATCGCAGTTTCAACTACCTCTATTTCGTGTTTTGCTAACTCAGGCATATACGAAACAAATTGGTTTGGTATCTGCAGGCAAGGTCAAGAGGGACAATGATTCGACTGGGTGTCAAGTAAATTTTTAAACGCGTACGACACGGTACGCAAGGTCATGCACTGACTGCGCATATTTTAGATGGGACAATTAAAATTTTAATACATTTGCAGAATTTTATTGTACGCGAAGTTGTTTCTTTTCATCACGATAGCAAGATTAATGATATTGGTCTTTACAATATGACCACGGATGGAATTTTTTTACCTCAACACATCCTAGAGTTTATCCATATCAGCAGAAAATTAGATGAACGCAATCAATTAAAACTTGTTTTTGCAAAAAAAGATTGGATTTGCATTAAAAGTGATTGAATTTCATACAAAGTATACGGGTAATTGTCCAATCATAATACGCCATCACTTTTATTCTCTTTTTTATAATCAAGAAGATATTTCGTTTTAAAATGACATTTTTAATCGATGAATGTTTATTTAGGGTGAGTAATTACTTATTGTCAGCCGAATTTACAACGTACATAGATACTACTCTAATGCAGTGGGCTAAAAATTTAATAGTACATGAACGGTACACATGGCTAGGTTCAATCACACGCACGGCTGATTGTGCAAACATTTTATATTATGAAATTGGGTGTCTCAAGTGATGTTTGTGTACCTGAGCTTTCAACGACATAACGATAATATATTATGTCCTTCACGGCGGCATTAGTGTCTTCTTCTCATATACTCATTTAAGTGCGAGAAATAGAGTTACTTAAGAGTTGAGTATATCCCCAATTTTATCATCGAGTGTCCATGCTAAATAAATCTTAACCCATACCAGAAAAAGGAAAGTTTATTGGAAGTAGTGTGCACAACAACAGGAAGTAAATAGAAACCGGTAGACAGTATGACGATGGATATGAACCCAAATGCAATGCACTGATTTAAAGTGTCTATAATTACAGACACAAATGTGCTACGTGTTTATAAGAAACTCAACACCGAGATGCAGCAAAAAGAACTGTAGTAGCCGGTTCTGATTCCTTCAAGTTAATCCAAATTCCAAAACGGTGTATAATATTCTATTAAACGAACACTTGTGTTTCTATATTTGTATGTGCTCACATTCACACTCTTGATACGTATTATTCCAATGTCAGCCTGTATTAATGAAATAGATCGTAATAAATATAATAGATTCCTATTTATAATTGCTTTTGTGGAAGCACAAAAGAAACTGCATTCGATTATGAAGTGACATGTACTTCACTTTGTAAATGATGATGAACTGTGTGAGAATGGTAGCTGAATACCCATTCCCATCCACATCTTTTGTACTTTGCCATGAAAATGCGTACCTACAGTATACGTATAATAGAGTATTCTGTTCTGAAGCCTATATGGTATATAATGTTTTGAGTTAATACTTTATATACCATTTTATGTCTTTAGTGGAGTTTATTGGGGCATTCCGAGTCGGGAAGATTAGAAGAGACAGGCTTAAGATTAAGGGGAAATATCTCACAGCTTGAGACTAATGTCGGTTTGCTTTTTGACACCCTACTTAGCACTTACACCCACAACATTTATAACAATAAGTTATAATATTCTCGTAGATTAAACTCTGAAAATGTACATTAATGCAGAGAAGGATGATGATAATGCAGAAGAATGGACATTGGGCATCGTCTTCGGCGTTTTCGTCATAATATTAACAACATGGTATGTATTGTTGTGAATTGGTGCTGGGACGCATGCAGTTCTCTTGAAATGTGTCACGGTGGAATAATTCTCTTCTCCTTTGTCATTTGCTGACGTGTATTCAGCGAAGCAATAAGCCTTTTTATTATTGCTTCTATTATTTATTTGTCTTCTCCTTCCACTTTCTTTTAAGAAGGTGTGTAATTTTACTGAAAACGGAGGAATCAAGTGAGATTTGTCTGTACAGTTTCTACCATTCTCCAAGACATATTCTATCAACACCTTTGATTTCGCTCTATTCACAACCAAATAACGAATGAATAGACGAACTGAAGCGCGAAAACAAAAGAGCTCCTTTTTATCTCAGATCCGAGATAAATTCCTCCTGTTTTAACTTTTTTCCTTTGTCGATCCACATAAAATCCTATTATTTGTGTTTCTTATAAAAAAGAAAAAAGGAATTATATTTGCAATGCGATATATAAAAGTTGCATGAGGACAAACTATTATGCGTATAGTAATCCCAGGCTGGGGCTCCTAAACATTCAAGTGATAAGGCATAGCGTGATTCCAAAAAGAAATCATTTACGAATAATAACGTGTTAAAATGGAGTGTTGCATTTTGCAGCAGAAGCAATAGTAATAATAATAGTAAGTGGGGAAGAAATGAGAAAAAACAAGAGAACTTTAATTTGTATGCGGTTCCTTTTTTCGTATAAAATCAAAACTAAAGTGAGTTTGTCATTCACCTACTCTTCAGTTATTTAATGTATATAAAAAGTTTTTTTTCTTTTTGTTTTAAAAAGTTACATTATAAGCTTCCCAACTGCACCGCTGCAGTGTTCACTATTTTATTCGGCATTTTGGTTACCTTTTCTTCAAGAATAAGGAAATAGGAAAAAGCATTTTTTAGTTTCAATTATGCGCATTATATATACCTAGTAATCTTTTACAAAAACTCTCATCATTCAGCTTTTGTACAAAGCACAAGAAAGAAAGGCAAGACAGGACGGCACCCTCACTCCTCTCCTCACCAAAATAATCTTTTATAAATTAATGCACTTGCAACAGTAAGAAAAGTTTTACAGCTTTTTTGTTCGTTCCTTTTGATTTTGATGTTTTAAAAACACTTAATTATCATTAGCAAAGGATTTTCACCTAAACTCACTGCTTCTTAGCATTTATTTGTAAAACTTTTGAAACTTTTTTTTGCCTTCTTTGTTTTCTCAAGTCTATGGTGTTACATTCTACTAGTGGTAAAACGAATTACTTTATTTTACGATGCTGACGCTCATGGTGACTTCAATTTCAGATGTGGTTTTATTTCAAGAAGCTCAAGTCGTATGACTACTACATATAATGGATGCAATGCATCTCCTTTCCATTACAATCTGTGTTGAGTGATGATAAATAACCAACTCAGCTATAATTCAGCAACGCATAAACCCGGGATCCTATGGATCTATTCGTTTTTCTGGTTCGTTTTTCTTAATTCCTTCTTTTCTCCAGCCGGCACACGGTTTCATGCCATGTTAAACAATCTGAAAAGAGGCTCGGTGTTCTTGTGCGTTTTCAAAAACCAAAAAGATGAATAATATCCTAAGCTTCTTTTCCTTTTTTACACAACTGGTGGACTTGCTATAATGCAGAGTATATCATTGTAACCAGTGCAGGGGTGCTATCAACAGCATGTGATCATCACTGTCATCATCATCCACAAAAAGCAAGATAAGCATCATAAACTGTAATATGCAGCATAATACGATGGTTTGATGGTGATACAATGATACAACACAGCATACAATAAGTGCAACCCTTACACATTGACAGTGGACAGAACCACATAAGTAACCCTCCTGTCCTTACTTTGAAATGCCTAGTGCACATTTACATAGACTTTAATTGAATTGCTTTTTACAGAGATTCATATTTCTTGTAATTAAATATTGGCGATTTACGATGAGATTTGCATTAAAATATAAGATGTACATCAATAGAAAAGCAATTCTGTGTGCTATTCATTTTTGTGCCATGTGTACATGCAAAATGCATGTACCTACAAATTTAGCATCTATACTTGAACCGTCTTAAAACGTGACGTGAAGAGAAAGTTTTGCACTGTTGAGTTTATATTTCTTTTGCACTATTGCAATGGAAGATTCCGGTTAATAGTTGTCCGTCCAAAAAGTATTTATTCTTTAGACCGACTTATGATGATGAATGTCCTAGCCTTGCTTGCAAAAGTATTTCGAGAGCCGCCGTCACGAAATACAATAAGAACGACATTAGCACGATGATGCAACAAATTTTATATGTGCACATTCAAGGGATTGGATACTCTATGGACCAGGGTTGCGATTTGCGATGCGATGATGATGCTATCTAAGAATGTATAATGTGTTTTGTAGGTTATATTGATATACGGTATTCATTCTCTTGGTTTGATGGAGATGATGATAGCGATAATACCTCTGTTGTCAGATTTTGTTTCTTGTAAACATGTGATAATGCCAGCGTAATAATAAAAGGAATATTACAAACTGTATATACATACACATATAACGCATGTGGTATAGAAATAATTGAATATATGTGTAAGAGTATTATTTTGACAACGTACGTATAATTCGTGAAACTGTCCCATTGAATCCTGGTTTAATTGTCTCATTCTCTTTTATTCAAATCATCTCAAGCGATAAAATAAAATACTTGTCAACCAACCGTGTAATTATTATGTGCTAGTATATATGAATCTCACAGACTACATGTATAGAGATAGCTTGATAAGTATATTAGTACCGCGTTATCTATTCTTATATTTTGTATCATCATCATTACTAGTACACTTTCTACTTTTGGACTGTTCTCCACTACTACGCAGCTATGGTCATTCAACTAAAAACATGATACGTGACATGCCTTGTAGATTTTAGATCCGAGTTTTCATGTTTGCATGTGTACGCATGGAGTCATGATATCATGCAGCTTGCTTTTTGAACACTTGGATAATGAGTTGTTACCTGTGAAATCCGACTTGATTCTATCTGTGATGAAGATGATATGCCGCATTTATTATGTATTTGTATTCGTTGTACAAGGTAGTAGGGATGTGGATGTAATACCTATCGAATCATCAGATTGAGATCAAAACCAAACTGGCATCTCCAACGGTTTTATTTCCTGGAAATGGCTTAACAAGATGGGCATTTTACTGACGCTTTAAATATTTTGCGGAAACTTAAGAAGGATAAAAAATTAAGTCAGATGCCAATACTTGAAATTAAAGAGCAATTAAGAAGATGATGATATTTGAGAAATCATTTTGAGTACAACAAACAGAAAGTGTCAACTATCGGTGATTGTTTCATCTATTTATTTTTCCATAATAGTTGATACACAACTTACATTTACATCGTTTTATCATTAGTTACTATATTCTTAGACTATGTTTTACTAATATTTTTGTTGTAAATATATAGGAATGTATTATTCGTGGAACTCTATGTCATGAGCTAAAATAGCTAAATTGACAATATATAGCGTAGGTGGAATGATAATGACAGTAATACATAGACGTTTGAGATATTTTTACAAATCTTAATATTTTAAATATCTTACTAAATATATTTTACGTATGTGTAAGCTGTATTATTGAACATAAAAAGTGATATTTTCACAGTTGGTAACATAACAAGAGTGCTCGTTTTTCACTTCAATGATCTTTCACGATGATAATATTATGTACATAATGTGTTCACATGTTGTGTATGTAACTGTATGTATTATGTATGAATAATATGAATTGTATATACGTGAATTGTATGTTACTCTTATCTTAAAATTATTTAACAATACCATATATCTATTCCTTATAAATTGTAGAAATAAAATTGTACACTTAATTAAACAACTGAAGCTGGAAAATAATACATTGTTTCAAGATTCCTACGATTTTTATAGAATATATTATTACCTCTTACTGTACAGCGATGCGCTCATATAGCTATATAAATTACCTCAAAGTCCTACTCTTCTTCAACATGAAATATAACACCAATAGACCAACAAGTTACAATATTTGCTCCTTGATGCACTTATGAAGAATTATTCTATGCTATATATGCAATTATAACAATAAATTATGTACACTCAATATACTAATGGTTTTTACTTAAAGAGATCCTGTTATAGAGCAAATGTAAAAAGTAGAGAGTAGAGGGGATAGTTTATGCTAAACATTTTTCCTTCCACGATGACTGATGTGCTAATTGTAAGTACACAAAAATTTAGATATAAAATTCGTCATGTCATTGCTGCAATACTTCCACGAGTACATCAACTTTGGTTTCAGAAGAATCAATCAATAATTTTACTACATAGATTATATATATTAATTTGCTATTATATAGTAAAAATTTCGCAGTAATCACTCCATATTTTTCTACGTTCGCTATCGTCTCGCCAGTAATTTGTAAAAGAGAAATGCTAAAACATTTTGCTTGTATATATAATCCTGCGTAAATATATATGCTAGTATATATGATTACAGAAAACTAGATTTAATAATATATGTAATTACACTGAACTTCCTCTCCAGCAAATTATATTCTCACTATAACTAACAATCGTTTTGAACCGGTAAATTCACGGTAAAATATTATCGTTTAAAAACTAACCACAGAGAACAGTTCACCATTAATGTATCTTTTGTTGATTTGCACCTTTTCCTGATTCGCTGTCACTTCTGTTGCACGAGTAAAAATCGGAAAACTGTCGACACTACGATTTCACTACACTACACACTAACAAGTGTATTATGCATTATATCAACTATCCTATAATATATCATATCATATTCACTGTTTCGACAAAATGCAATTTGTGTTTAAAAATTAGATTTAAAATATTACGGGAAGTGCTCTCCGAAAGTCTCCACCTGCGTTGGGTCCTCCCGGTCCAGCAGATCCATTACTTTGATGATGCGACATTTGGTAAGGACTCTGACCATTGGGAATCACACCAGGATTGTGGCCATATTGAGCCATATGCGCGAGGCTAGGTGTTAATGACGCAGCTCCGTGGGTGCCAGCCGCCGTGTGTATTCCTGCCTGATTAAGTTGGGAGTAGTAGGACGCGAGTGAGAATTGCGGAGGAAAACCGGGAGCCCCAGAAGTGACAGCCATACCAGAAGATGGGGAACCTGACGATCCTTGATTCATTTCATGATCTGGGGTAGCCCTGTTCATTCCGTTGTTACTACCATTGTGTCTACTCAAACCACCAAGATGACCACCACCAGATGGATTATTAATATTATTGGAATTCGGGCCATGAATCGGATCCGGCGTCGTCGCCTCGTCATGAGAACTGCTCTTGGGAGAGTCCGACTCGGTTGACTTGTTCCCATTGTGTAGGAGGTCGTAACGATCGTTCCCCGCAGCTGACGTCGGAGTCGATCCTGGAAAGGCAAGAGAAAAAAAGAGCTTATTAGCATGATATTATTCTGTTGTATGAACAAGAAAGGAAAAAAAGAAAACATGGCAAAAGCAAAGAAAAGTATTTTTTTCTATTTACATCATTCTTTACGATTAAATTTATTTTCTTCTTTCTCCCACACAGCAATACTAGCACGGTTGATGAGCCAAAAAGCTATATATCCTTTTCTCTCGTGACAATAGTCACCCATTAGCACAAATACACAGACAAAGTCTACATTGTATTTTTTTGTGCTAGCTAATTCGTCCATCTTTTATATTTGTATAGCAAAAACAGCCGCTACTTCCTTTATATCCTTTATCATTTATATTAGCGCATTCCATTTACTTTGGTACATAAACCTCCCTCCACAAACTTTTATAAATACTCTAGCATAAAAGGTGTGATGTAACATGTAAGTCAATATTGACACTGCCATACTAATGATGATGATAATCAATGACTCTCATACAAACATTCTCTGTATGTACGTACATAATAAGCTTTTATCTCGTCAAGTGTTTCCCTCACAAAGGTGCTCTCATACAGTTTCTGTTTATCATAATCACCATCATGCACTGTTTTTATCAGGATCTAAGATCAGTCCTCTTTTTTCCCCGTGTACTCTAATATATGTCGTATTTTCTTCGCACTATTGAACCACCGTCGCTTCAGAATACGTACACTCCTCTGGCATTAACTTTTTTTCTCTCTCCTAAACAAGCAATATAAGCACATTCAATCATCATCATGCATAATAAATGAGAAGAGGAAGAGAGAAAAAAAACGAAATGAAAGAGGCATCCACTTTCCACCAACGTGTGATGAGAATGGCTGGCTATATATGCACACACGTCATGGTGAATCGGTTTATTACCTTCGTTTGTTTACTGCCATTCACACAGTATGCATTAGCACGATGATATTAAAATTGAAGAGAGACCGAATCGCCCCAGTAGGTAAACTAATTCTTTTCTTTTCAACTCTGGAGAATGCCGTCCATTCAAGTGCACATAATATGGCTTGTGTGTAGATATGTGTACATACTACGCATATAATATGAGCTCCTACTGTCAAGCCTCAAATATTGACTTTCAAACAATTGCTACTCCACTTTACCACTGCTTCTTTTCTTTTTGCCCTTTGTTATTTGTATTATTATCAGCCTCATTCAGTGCTCGCCGTCGTCATCGTCAGGAATGAAGTGGCTAATTCATGTATTATAGATGCATGCATGACAGGCAGTAGACGCCAAACGTGCTCTTCGTGAATATAATGTAGTTTGGCAATAATGATGGTTAGTGACCTGGGAAGAGAAATGCCCAGTAGCCAATACTTCTTTTTTTTCTACACGACCTGATAAAACAAGACATGAACATCGCTACCGCTTTTTCTCTTTCTCCTTTTTAGGACAGTAGCCCCCAAACGAGCAGAGCCAATTTTCACGAAACAATTGTGTATGCATAAGAATAATACAAACTATATATACTATGCTTTCATTCACTTCCCAATTACTTCTTGTGTCTTATATGTTATGTGTGTGTTGATTTAGTAATAAAGCCGAATACAAGCAAAATGAAGGAAATAGAATTTGGATAATAGAAAAAAGGTACGTACTTACCAGGTGTGAAGTGCTTGTTAGGGCTCCCGGAATCAAAATATCTTGGGTTGTTTGAATCCAGATATGATTTTCCTGCTGCCGCCTCTTGCATATACTTGGCCGCGGCTGCAGCCACGGCTTCCGCGGAAGGATACATGGAACTGATGGCCGCTGAGTATCGGTACTTATCATCGATCCCGGAATACGCCTTCATGGCATCCTGCATTGAAGAGACCACTTGATGAGCTGCTGGAGATGAGACTGCGGCTGCAGCGGCCGCCGCTGCAAGACTTGAGTTGTGCATTGCTGAGCCAAAACTCGCCGCCCCTCCGTATGCACTGTTGTAGTAACTTGACATTTGAGCTGCCGCACCGGGTAATCCAGCTGAAACAGAAAACAAGGAACACGTTAATTTTTTATGAATTAAATTGATTTTTTCCAGCTTTCAACAAATTTTGTGCATTCTATTGAGGAGCGCTGTTGAGCTAGATTTTCGTGTCAATCTTGCATGTAGAGGAACGCCTAAAACATAATAACCATGATGCCACTCCGCCAAAAACCATTTTAACCCTTTCGCCATTATTCTCTCCTCTCTTTTGTTCAGCTTTGTCAGCCACATATTGCATCATTATTAAACCATACTACTCACTGGGCACACATGCAGGCTTGCTTACAGCGAACCGAGAGACCCATAGCACCAAAGCCAACTTTTTTTCTTACTCCAGAGAGCTTAAGTACGTCTTTATACTAATTCCATTATGGTTCCATTGCCACCTTTGCATAATATATTGTCCCATTTTGTCATTGGGCTGGTGAGAAGAAATGCCTCTAATAATATAATTCCCTTTCTGGAACGCAACATCACATAATGAATTTGTGTTTTTGTCAGACAGAAATGCTTAGGGCCCAGCTTTACTCCACATGCATCATCCTGATCTTGCATACACTACACAGGTACCTTTTCACACAACTACAACAATATTCCTCAAACGTAGTATTTTTTAGAAATGAAAAAAAATCCATCTATTCAAGAAATAAAGGGTTGAACCCGGCCACATTATGTAGGTACAATACCAGTGAATAACAACCATCACCAGCCACATTTGAATGTGAATGTTTATTTTATTTCTTTATTACAATCAGCCATATTTATATGCTTTATTATTTTCCCCACTCATTTCCCCTTTTACACTGGCTACACAGACACACACACGCTTTTTCATTTCATTCCATTATATTGCACAACATCAGCATCAACGTAATAATCATAATCATAACCGTAAATATAATCATAACTCAATCCAATCTGCCAAGTCAACTATTTTTTTTCTCTCTCTCTTCACTCCAGTGTGTATGGTATTACTAGTTGAAAGGGGAAATAAAGAAAGAAAAGACAGGAAAGAAAGGATTTTTCTCTCTCTTTGGGAGTAAGCCATTTCACCTTTTGTATTACTTCACCATTCTTTTCTCAAAATATATGTATGACAAGACACAAATGATAATTTGAAATATTTTCTGTTTCTGTTCACTCTTTCTGTCTTCTTAAGAGCATTAGGGGTATTCCGGCGGTGATGATGAGCTACATGCACAAATGTACCTATCAAACTTGGAAAAAGTGTTTTTTTAACATTTACCAAAAAACCTGCATGCTGGCATCCCATCATTAATGTGATCATCATCAGTAGTGTGCATCTATTTGTTGTCTAGTAAGTAATAATAATTCTCTTCAAAATTGTTATTCCAGAGGTGAACGAAAAACGTGCTTTACTCACAACGATGTCTCATGATTATGTTGGTTGGAGGCATGTCATTTATAAATTGCAGTAATGATACAATATCCCGCTCAACCAATCTTTATTTAATATTGATGTAAAGTAAGATGACATATTTAAAATATGTGCAAGTAGATGGAAGCTAATAGCTCCATCAACAGAACAGCTCATAATATTCTCAGAAAAATGTCTTATTGCATTCCTCTTCATTTACAAAGAACCTGTTGTCAGCCACTTTAACCTTTACCCTGTAGCAATACATACGTAACAAATCAGGCACTTCAGCGCATTTCTATCCGGATAGTTAGCATAAGTTAACGAACACATATTTGCACCAATTTTCACCAGTATTTCGTTTTCTCAACAAAAAAATACTCATTTTCACCAAAAAACAATTACAACTCGGATGATTTTGCTGTTGTGAGCTTTCGCACAAACAGCATCATCGGAATCTCCTTCAGAGAAAACATACAAAGACTCAAGAGCGAGATGTGCAGATGGTGTCATTATGAATTACAAAATCCTTTTGTTCAATTCACACTATTCTTCGCTCGTTGCAGCCTCTTCTCTGTTTCTCCGCCTCCTTTTTCTCCTTTCAGAGAGTACGACTACACAGTGCTGTGTAATGATCGCAACACAAGAGAAACCAGCAAACAAAAATGCGCCGTCAATGCAATAATCACAATCATACAATAATATACAAGTTCATCCAGCCTTTTTCTTCGCACTCCACCTTTGTGTACATCAGCATCATCGTCTTCTTCCTTCTTATAATATTATGGCTCACACTTCAAAAACCTCCACTGTCTTATTCATTGAATTCTATCTGGCTCATTGAATAGACGATAATTTCCAGCTGTATTCTCTTGCTCAATAGAAATAAAAATAAAACTCAAAAGAAATCCGTAGAAAATAAAAATCGACACTTGCATTGCAATCATAATACAACACAATAGCTTTATTATTTACCATTATGATTTCTTTTATTATTATTGCTGTTGCATGGATAGGCACGCTCGCTGTCTTTATGATCGTTATGTCCCGAAACTACACAGCTGTATACATTTATTCCCTTTCTAACTGGTTCCTCTTTGCGATTTTCCCGTCTAATCAGCATTGTAACACCTTCACCACCACAAGAGCAGCAATGTAGCAACTTCAGTGGTTAGTGCTGAGGTTCAACCAAAGGAAAAGGAATTCTGTCAACTTAATTTGCACCAAGTTTTACCTCGTTCGGAAAAACATATAAAAAGCTCCCCTGCCTCCTCTCTGTAGGTTGTCACTTCTCCCTACCAGCCAGGTAAAACTTTTACGATCCCTTCTACTAACTGCAACATGCATTGTTATACGTGCAAAAGTGCATCTCTTCTCATTGAGCCAGTGAGTGGTGGAATCATCATCAGATATAAGAAACACACAAAGCTTCAGCTTGCATTACGGAAAAAAACTTGTGTCTACTCAAGTATCTCAAATCAAATTACCAGGTACTACTTTTTCAGCCACACCACCATTTTTTAACTATACTCTTCTCGTCATCGCCAATGTACTCTGTTATTCCATTTCCTTCTGATTTTTTTTATATTCAACATTCACCTTTTCAAATTTTGGTTTTCTGTTGTACATACACAGCATAGCTACACACATACCAAGTTATTATTGTCATTGTCAAAATTATCATCATTACTATTGCTGTTATTATTGTGCTTATACAATCAAAAGCTACAACGTGCAATTATTGTCATCATCATTACACACACGGCAAGTAACATCTTTATTCGGGGAAGCATACATCATCGACACCTACTGCAACCAAAGTAGTAAGCAGCAACTCAATATTATATGATGATGAAATGAATTGACTGACTGAATAATTTCTTAACAACAATACAACAACTGAGTGAGTGTACAACAATGACACTACAAAAGCGTATTCACAACTTTACAATTTGCTAATATTCACATGATGATATGTACTTCTCCACATCATCATCATTTTTTTTCTTCTTCTTCTTGATTCCTTTTGTTACCTTTTATCTTGCATTACGAGGTTGTTGCCTGTTTGTTGGGTGCGTAATAATTATGTCACAGCTCTTTCTAGCCAGCATCATCAACATCATATCACACCTTGAAGAAAAGAGAAGTCCTGTCGCTTTTTTGACAAGCCAATAACCCTCCTTCTTCTCGTCACGTTATTGAGGTGTTTTAAAGAATCTTTACGTTACTGCAACGCAGCGACCACCGTCACATGTACGAAACTGAACCATCATAATAATTATGATTATTATTATTATTACGCTTAGCACTTAGGCATATTTCTGCTATCATCATCGTACAACTATTTCTGTGAACGAGACAGGGACAAGTCACAAATTGTGAGTGAGTGCCAAAAGAAAAGGGGTGTTGTGCCAGCCCATCAAACAGCTATCAAACTGATTTACAACTCAGCAAGAAGAAATCTACTGTCAGAAAGGGGCATTCACATATGCTTATTGCTAACAAGGGATATGACACACACTCCTTTCACATTCACACTCGCTGCGCAATAAAATCATAATCACCGACCGGTCACACATTATTCGCATGGACGATGGTGCTGAATGGAGAGGCAACAACAAAATGACAATTTGATGACAACAAAATTTCAGATGAAAAACAAAGCAATTACAAAAAAAAATCAAGATATTTTCCCCCAAAAACGAAATGATTTTCTACATCCGTGAGTGAATGAATTTGTACAGCAATGCCGTTTTTAATGCACAGTAAGCTGGGCCGCAATACAATAATACGCGATAATGTATATATGTCTGAATACGTAGATACTTACATGAAAATGTAAGGGTCTATTTTATGGCGTGGGTGATTTTTACAATCAGCAATAGCCATCTCGTAAATTAAAACATTTCATTCCATCTCAATCCATTTCCGATTGCAATTCAGGGTTTGACTAAAAAATAAGATAACCATGATGGATGACTTATTGTTAATGGCGAAAAATAAATGAAAACTTCCACGTTTCCAATTGCCCTCTTAGAAAACGAAAAAAATGTGTACTTGTACTTGCATTGTGTTCCATTAAGCTTTCTGACTCAGTTTCCATTATTTTCTCTTTCTGCATTTCGACTTTAAATGAAACTGTAATGAACAAGTGCAATAATGGACGAGTTACAATTTACTAATCTCCGATGGTCCAGTTCGACAATAGGCCCTTTCTTACCGTTTCATATGCATATGCAATACACAGAACTCAAACTAATTCGGAGGCATAATATAGCGGGATTCTCCACTACATGGTCAACGACTGACCTGGTTGAATATTACACGGACACTCAAAGTATGCCAGTAACAAACTTCCAAATGAACTAACGCGTCTTTTTATGATACATATAGCATTTGCCCTGGTGTTTCCTATTGTGTTATCATGGCTATTATTATTATCTAAAAGTATTGCTTCCTTTTTTAGAGCTTCACGTATTATATGCGATCGTTTATTGTTGAGCTTGCATTATTCAACGGAGAATAGGAAACTAGTCAGCATTGCTGCTGCAAAATGCAATGGTTTGATGGTGGTGATGCGATGGTGCTTCATTTTATTCTCCGCACTGTCTGCCTGTGTGTGTCGATAATAATGCCCTAATTTCTGTCCTTTTCTACACAGATGAATAGGAAAATGGACTCTTTTTTCTATTGTATTTCTATGTATGCATCATCCACTCTTTCACTCTCTTCTCTCTCTCTGGTGTAAGGTAGAATGACAGAGCAAATAACACTTGTTTAGCTCTCTATTCAACTGACTGTGAGCGAGTGAGTGAATTCAACTATCTATATCTATCTATTTCTGTCCATTCGTTCGAGAGTTGGAATCCTATAATATTATCATCATCATCATCGTCGCTGTATTTGTATGTTTGCTCTTCACTTCCATAATATTATGTACGACACCAGTAAAAGTTTGCATTTGCTTGTCATTCTCTTCTTATTCGATTCCATCACCATTTTCTATCCTCTTTTTTTTACAATGGAACAGAAAATGGGAAAAAGGACAGGGCTTCTCAATCTCTATTATATTCTTCCTTCATTCAACCATCTATGTACCAAGCTCATCTTCTTTTCTTTTCTCAAACTATAAAAAAAGTAAGCCAAATTCAATCTAATTTCCTTCCTTCCTCTTTATCCAAGCTTTACTATCATTCTTCTATAAATGGAAGCTACACGCATCTCCGTTCTCATCAATTTTATATACACACTATGATTATTAAGAGACGACGAAAACCTCATGCTTTCCCATATTCTTCGATGATGTAGGGACAAAAACGACACGAACTGCATCCCAAAAATAATACAAAAGTTCAAAAAGTTCCTTGCTCTTCTGATCCTTGTTTGCTTCATGTGAAAGCGGAGATAAATATGCCAGACATACTTGTTCCATCAACTAACCCCAATGTCAAGATGACACTCGGCACGATTGCACCTCCTTTGCCATCCTCAACACCAACACCACTGCATCATCATCAGGAAAGCAGTCAGTCAGTATCGTGGCAAAGACATTACTCTTTGCGACTCCTCAATTTTATGCTGCTGTGATTGTGTGTATGATGTAAACAGTTCAAAACAATAAAGTTATAGCATCAAGTCGCCATAAGTAAGAGAGACAACGCCAGAAACTAGGTATCTTATTATCATTCCAATTCCACAAACTCAAACCAAAAAACCGAACCAAGAACCACACCATTCATGCTCATACCTCTCTCCTCCACCACCACCACCACCAGTACCAACGAAACTTTGCGTGATGTCGAGGGTGGGGAGTGGGGAAGCGTGACAGCTAGCAAGCCGAGTTGGATGAATGATAGAGAAAAGGAACGAACGAGACAAGATGGCAATCGAATAACATCTTTTTGGTAACCGTGTTTCATATGGCTGAAATACAATCCTTGTAACTTTTGGATAAAAACTCATTACGAATTTAATACAACACGAATTTACGTTTGACACTTTATACGTGTTAAACACGGCTCGTTCGTATTCAATAAACTTGAGATTTGCCTCAGCATATAGCAAAGAGCCGAGCAGGAGGATCATATTATTGTCATTTCTGTGACAAAACTAATTCTTTCATTATCATAATTTGCATTGCCAGTTACGGTTACATAACATTTAACTTTAGCGCAGTATATACTCCTTGAAACCCATGAGTACTCAGGAATGCTTCTTTCAAAGTACAGATCTACACACACAAGTGCATACAATAGGAATCCCAAACTAAAAAAATGGTCACACTCAATCAAGTTTTGTGTCCTAATGTCAAGTCATAAAATAAGCTCTTCTCATTTTTTGGCTTGATGCAATTCATGCTGTTCGTTTTCTTTCCCTTTTATAGCATTCCTTGTTCCTTCTTAACCCCAACACAAACAAGACGAATGTAACTAGTGCATACATTTCAACCCGACTACACAATAATACAAAAAAATCGAATTCGACCAATGCATTGCAACCAACAGACAGACATCGTTGAAAAAGTGAGTCGGTCTTCTTTGCATTCCTTGTGAACAGATAATTCGACATCATTTGCACAGGTCAATTGACACAAAATCCTAATCATTTTCAGACTAGTACATGTATCACAGGGAATACCGTACTATAATTCAACGTTAAGTATACATGAATATTCTTTACCCATGTACTTTCTCAAATAGTGATCCCTCCTAAAAGAAACTTGGCAAGCAGGGAAAGGATATTTGAAATTTTTCAATCTTGATTAGCTAACTATGATGCTAACTTTCTGTATATTTATCTCACCTACATAGGTATGAAATTCTTTTTGTTTGACGACTCTTTCTTCCCACAGTTTGCTAGAAAACCCTGCATATACGTACCTTCCTCCACTCCACACTGGCAAAATGACCATGAACATTATGGGCCTTTTACCTGCTTGCCTTGCCTTTAACCCCTACACAGTACCGCAGTGTTATTTAATAAACTTTAACAACAGGAAGACGCACGTAATATGCATCCATTCACAGTGTGTTATGTGACACACACAATAAAATGCAAAAATCCCTTGTTTGCCTGCTTACTAGCTTGTGCAGCAACACAAAAGGTTCCTCCAGTTTAAAATCTTTTTTTTTGTCCTCTGATTTTCCGAGGTCCCAGGTGTACATTACAACAATAAAACCAAACAAGCAAACCAGGTACACGGACGGATTCTCTCAAATTGTCAAAGTAAGTAGTATGAATGCACATACACGTACACGAACGTATTATAAGGAGGATCATGTCACGTCGTATACGTATGATATGTCATGTAAATAGGAGCATTATAAAGTTTACGGACAAAAAAGCAGGCATATAAAGAGCTCTACTGATTTCTGCTTGAACAGCCAACGTAAATGTAAACGAAACCGGCCAACCTCACTCACTCCAACAAAAAAAGCATATTTAACATTAGAGACGAAGAATTGCTCAATGTGCCATGATAGCGTGGACTGATGGTTGGAGAATATAAGGAAAGGCATTGCGTATCCAAATGAGCTCAAGTGAAAAAAGAGTGAAACGAAGAAAAAAAGCTCTTCTGAAAGCTAAGCTACCATTTTACCACCAGGCAGTCCACCACCACGAGTAAATGTCAGCATAAAGCCGAAATCTTTATGCACGAAAAAAAAACTATAGTAGTGTGAGACATCCAGTCAGCAGCAGTAATGCAAGGAATACACGATATTGTGAGACTTGGCCAGGTGCAATGCCCACGGCAGTATATTTATTAATATTACTGCTACTACTACTACTACTGTATTTTAATATTTCTCTCGTCTTGCCAAATAAAGCTAATGTGCAGCTACTTCCATGAACATATCTCCAACTCCCTTCTCGTAGGAAAAAACGCACACCTAAAAAGGGAAACCTCTTCTTATTACAATTTTTACTTCCTCTATACACTGCCCCCACTTTTTCTGACCCGAAATCATTAACTAACTCATTCATAGATTTTTTTTCTTCTCATTGTCCCACCTTTACTTTGTTGAATACAACAACAGGATTTTCATTTGAAAGGAATCATTTGTATTGTTCGCTTATGAACTAAAACCCTGACTTTCTAAAGAGCCAATTCTTTTGCACAGCGATTCACTTTTTTCCATGAATATTTTTGTTATTATTTTTATTATTGTGTATTATTAAGCTGCTCATATTAAACTTATGATAAATTATACCTAAACTGTCAACAAAAATGCGTATGGTCAGTTCACAAGGGGCGAATAAATACGAAACCTATTATTTTTTCTATCCACCAAAGATTTTCTTATTGTTACTTTTTTGATAAGGTGCACAAGACACAATAGGCAGCCAAGGATAAAGTCTTAAAATATGAGATTGGGCAAATAATATATCTGGCACATGGACACTGCTAAGTAGAAAACCGGGGATGTTTTATTGCTCTGTTAATTTGACAAGTCACCGACGTACCTTTAATACCGATTCTCTTGACAAACATTATTCTATTCTACCTTACCAGTCCATTCTTTATCTTATTACCTTTGTTTTTCTCAAAAATTCAGAGCAATAAAAATCAATGTGCTGTATATCATGGTGCACCGATCACTTATGCACGTGCGCATTGGCAAACAACAGGTAAAAAAGGACATCCGTGCAAGCCAAGGCCACCATTTACACTTCTAGTCAAAATATCATAAACCAATAATTTGTGTCGTCTGATAAATAAATCAGATTGAAATTCCAGGTAACAATAATTTCTCTTTTAAATTGCACCCATTACCATCAACAGCCAAATCATCATAAAGTAAAAGATTTTGGTTGTATTTATTGTAGTGGTGATGACATGTCTAGTCAAAACAGGGGGAAATACTATTTGCTATCACAGACTTTTGTATATAAAGCCATATCTTGATATGCATATTTCTCTTCAGAGTTCCTTCAAATTCCTCAATTTTATGACACGTTTGCGCCCATGACAAAAGGACATGAAGTGAGATGACAAAACAAAGACGGGGAATATTGCGCTTGTATTTTACTTGGATCAGCGATGGGGCTCACAATAAGCCATAAACTAATAAAATCTGACTGATGCTGTTGATGACCATTTATTTATCGTCATCTCAACTCAACCTGAACCCCGCTCCGCTAGATTTTCACAGGTGGACGTCAAGAAAATCATCATATTATCAACAAGGTAGCTACTACCATCACTAAACTGCCAACCACAACTGCTATCAGTTCAGTTGAACAAATTCTGATTTTCATCAAAACACAAAACAACAACCGAGAGGAACTAACTCGTAAAGCAACTTTTGCTTGTCAACAAATACCTCAAGGACCAACGAGAAGTAACGATGAAATGGGTAATCAGTATAGGGTTTATCGTATATCCGCATCATGATAAGCAGTGTCAGATAGGAGCGGAGCCTTCGACGTCTTCATCATCTACGAATTTCAACTTAAAAGTTACCTCATCATAGCTCATTTCATGCGGTCATAAAGAAGACATAAAAATAAAGACAAAATATGATTTGTTACTTAAAATGAAGAAAGTACTTTATGTGAATTTCTCTAAATGATCATGTTTACGATAACGGTTATGATAATTATCTTCAAGTTGTATATGCACGAAAAGTGAGTAAAACTATCCGAAATATTCAAAATTCAGCTCGGCCCAGACCAAACCTTCAAGAATAATCATGATCATGTCATCCTTCTCCAAAGCTATTTCACTGGAATCCAGCAATACAAATTCCAGTTAGCGCCATCATAGCTCATGAATTACTACAATGGCATCATCATCACCACCATCACTGCGAGTGAAAGAGAAAGCCATACAGTGCAAAAACTTTGTATGTTCCTATAATGCTTTTTAAAACATAAAATTCTGCTTAATGGTCTTAAACGATTTTCCATTGTATTATTAATATCATAATAGCAGATAACAGAATAGCGTGTTGTAAGGGGACAAAACAGCTTTTTGGAAGTTAAGTGAGCAAGGCAGCAGCCACATAATATTAGTGGATTTTTTACACTCAGAAAACGAAACGTTAGAGTTAGCAGCAACAGCAGTAGCATAGCACTTTGAATACAAGCCTTGACGGCTGGATGATTTACAGTCTTGTTTTCAAAGGAGAATTAAAGCGTTGGATTTAGATGGATGGCGCAAATGATGTTTCATATAAAAATACATGCAAGCCACGCACTCCAACCATTTTACACATTAACATCTGTGTAACATGGAACAACTAACTTTTTCTTTCTAAAACCATGTTAAGTGTCTATTACGGAAATTTGGTGAGCATACTGAATACAGAGTACACTGCATTCATACTACTACCACCACCACTACACAACACACAAAACTTCATGCCGGACGTGATGCTGTTGTTGGGTTGGATTTATTATTTTGTTTCAACTTGCAATAATTCCTTCATCCGTGTAAGTTAAAGCATTCCATCGAGTGAGAGGAGGAATGCAAAAGTCCACTTGAAAATCAAGTTGTTAGCCATAATAATATTACATGAAATTATGGTATAAACAACAAAGTTTGCATTCCTCCACCACCACCATCACACCACCACTCATCTCTCCACTTTACAAATTGAATATCATCATCATCATCGTCGTGCCGTTAATATAGTATGGCAATATATCTCATATATATGAGGTGAACCCGGTGGCATGTAGCAAAAACGTGTAATAATATGAATACAGATTATAGATGAGTCGCTTGCCACTCGAGTAATTTATGTTTTCATGCATTTAGTTGTGGTAAGAGAGAGTGAGGGAGAGAGATAATATATATTAAAGAAGAAGCTAATAGTGATGTCTGCTTTTTAAGTTGTGTAAATACTTTCATAGCATCATTTCATATAGTTTCAGTATTTTATGATTATAGGAGTAGTAGTAGTAGTAGTAGTAAAGCCGGCGGCCCAGCCTACCTGTTTCCAACAGCATTGCTCCTGACGCTCCTACTGCATCTGATGCCTGCCTTGTCTGTCGTTCTGTAAATGACATGATAATGTTAGGTTATTACTTCATAAGTATGCTAGTTAAATTAACTCGACAAACTAGGCGGCTTCATCACTTTTTACATTATACACACATCTTATTTCACAAGTTAAACAATTTCGTGTGCCTTGTGCCCATATCATCCTATAGTATCCTCCATGAAGGAGAAACCAGCAAACTCATAAATGTGTAGGTTGGCTGGCTAGCAGGCAAAATGACAAGCAGGCAGATAAATTGTTTTCTACGTTACATCTCTCCTTCTCTCTTGTCTTTTCCTCCCTCTTTTCTATCTCTCTCTCTTCCTTACTGGAATATTATTATTTGCTGCAACCTCCATTCTCTCATTCTTCTGAAACGGTGTATGCTTTTCAAGTCTGTGGGCTGACCTGCGAGTCAGACGACCTTTTGTCTTAAAAGTCGAGAGTTGTACGATTCTTGTGTGTGTATTTATATTTCGATGAATATCTTTCTTTATCCTATTATATCACTACAGCTATCACACATTATATGGTGCTAGCTCAATTAATTTCATGCTGTCATTAAAATGATAGCCTTCCCACTTATTTAACAACCATTATCACATGCTCGCTGGTAGTATATAAGAAGGTGTCATGTCAAATTAATCACAACGTTTTAGAGATCTCATTCATATTATCAGGACTTGACTATCTCAGTACATTATACGAACAAGATTTCAAGTCAAGATAACCGTGACAAGTCATTCACAATCCTTTACTAAACAAAACAATCCTTTTAGCATATCACTAATCTTTTTTTTCGCTTTTCTTATGGATTCAATAACAGAGGAACCAACTGTGTAGGTTTCAAGTATACCCATGATATTATTATGGTTTTATTCAATTTGACTGTTGTTCATATCTGTGTGGCGCACGATGTTATGTGGTGCGAGTGAGGAGGACTGCGAGGAATAATCTTAAATGGTTAATCTTTTCTTTTGCTGGAGATACCTTCAGCTCTGCTTTACATTTACAAAGCATTTCAATTTGACAAAACAAAAAAGCTGATTAGATCTGCGGTAATCTAACAAAAAGATTTTCGTGTAAACGATGGAAGGCAAGCACTTTGTGGATCCTTTCTACACATTATGCATTTTACATCCCTCAGACTAATTGTACGCAGTCGGATTATGAAACAACAACCAAAGAATACCACTGCTGCTGTTGATGTTATTGTTGTAACGACCTACCTACCACAAAAAATAGCGTAGCTGCTATACATCAGTGTTTTAATCAGGTTTTTAAAAACTTAATCATAAATAAGACACACAGGGATACTTTTTGGCAAGGCATGACTGATCCAATATTATCTACCCTTTCGACATGCTGCACGCTCTTTTAGCAACAAGATTTTCTTTTAAAATGACTCCAGTTATAGGTATTGTCGCTTATGTAGGTATTATCGTCATATTCCGTTCTCACACAGGCCAGGCCTTGCTTGTCTCAAACAAAGCATTAGAACCGCAAAAAAAGGAAGAGAGTAAAAAATAAAGAATTCAACTTTGCAACTGCCATTTCAAGGATCTGACTTCACTACTGCTCTCTTTTTTACTACATTTTTTTAAAACTAGAGATAGATGAGGTAAGACACTTTATATGGTCTGACGGGGTTGACTTGACGTTCTAAATGTACACAAGTTTGTGTGTATCATTCAGTCATTGATGGTGGGCTTAAGTTGGCCAAACCCAAAAAAAGAGTTTTTTTATTTATGTATTTACCAATAAAACATTTCACTCCTTTCTCACCTTATGTGTTAGTGGAATAGCTTTTTACTTGTCAGAGATGTTAGTGAATGAACAAGCTCCCTACCAAATAAATTGTATAATCGACTTAAATTTATATTTTCTTTTGCAAAACTTTTGTGTAAAAACTTTTAAACTTGAAAATTGTAATGGATTTCCCCTCTCTCCCTCGGTCAAACCGTCTCCATCTTTCTTTTTCATGACCTTATACACTTAGGGATACAATTCAATCGGTTATGGTTTGCTCACTCATTTCTCCGTTACCAGAATGAAACAAGCTGAAAACCAAAAGCCATAACATACGAGTATTTCATTTTGCCACCACTGGTCTGCAAGATAAAGGTAAAAGATAATGGTCACATGCCAAACCCACATTTTCATTCGTCTTTTCCTGTAAATTTGACACAACAGAATAATATTTCTTATGTTTATTATCGCAAGAAATGTACGCACGTACGCATGATATGCTATAGGAGTAATGCAAGTCGATCCAGAAACAACCATTTTTAAAAGAACGTTATCACACAACAATTTAAATTTCTCCTGGTGCTTGTCGAACATGAGAGCAAGAAGAGAGCTAAAAATGATTTCAACATTATATACATAGGTGCATAGTGCGTACAACTCTACCTTTACAACAAGTAAAGCAGAACAAGCAGTCTACATTAATTACGACTGCTATGTGAAATTCCGAAATTCACGCGACGCCAACAAATAAATAAGCCAAAAAGACAGAGCCGTCGTGACTGTTGACTCTGAGACATGAACAGCAACAGTTTTAATTTACAGCCCAGCCATTTTAGTTCAGCCTACACGCGGTTGAACGGAAGTTTGGTTGGTTTCTTGGTAAACCATCGAGCTGTTCAGCTCCCCTCTCTGTCTCCCTCGAGCTATGCTAGTGGTAATTGTTACTTCTGCTCGCGTCGCGTGTGAAGTGCAAGTATCCTGAAATGGAAGCGGATAACAATAATTTTCACACCCTAAAACAATACATGTTACATGAATACCGATATGGATGAACGTGACTATAGAAGGAACGGCTAAGAATAGCAGTTTTCTATAGTAGTGCATTAGATAAAAAATGTCTCATAGTCTTGCCAAAGTCATTTTATACGTACCAATGGGGTTTGTGCATGCTATATGCACATAGCTGTCAATCTTGAAGGCATTGCTTCATATAACCTTTTTTAATTGATATTGTAAACAATGATGAAAGAAATTATTGGTTTTTACTCAAATTAATCTATCCATCGTTGACAGCCTTAATAATTATGTTCAAATGATGATCAGAGTTGCGATGATATACATACCTATACATCGTCAACATTGTCAAAACATTATATCCATCTTGTATTTATGCAAGAGCAAATGCTGTTAATAAGATCAACTCTCAGTAATACTTTAAATACATACACAGTAGACTGTGGATATCTACTGTAAAATAGTAGATTCGCAGTGAACCAGTATTGGCATTCGTATTTTCACGAATTACATTTTAAGATCTCTTGTGCCTCACTTCAAAGTATAGTTGACTAACATAAAATGATTTTCAAATCTCATCCAAAGTGGAATATTACCACCTATAGACGACGACTGACTGCACATTTCCTATTTATTTTGGCGGAGTCAGCCAAATCCTTTGAGAGTCTCTTTTATCTTTGTCCCAAAATAACCGTTTTCCCAATTTTCTTTTTCAGCTACTCATTTTAGTTATGCCATGTTACATAGTTTCATTCAGTCTAATCCAATGCCAATCAAAAGAATGCTTGAAAATATCAAGCACAATTATACGAAAGCTAGCATACAATAACTTAAAGAGAGAGCGCGGATAAACAAAAATTTGAAAAGAACTTGGCGAATCATCTGCTATTTATGTGGAATAGGCGAAAACTGGGTTTGAAAAGAGTTATTATGTTGATATGTATCTTGCAAAAATTGCACCATCATCACCGTCAACACCAGTTATACTCGTCTCTCCCCATCTAATGCAAACACTCATCGCCACCATCACATGCCATTTAACTAGGCTAATAGTAAAATTGTAAGCAAGACGTGTTTGTCAATATAACTTCTTGAGCACCATGAAAAGAAAAGGCCTTTACAATATCTCATCTGAATTAAATGAATACCTACCTAAATCATAAATGTGTCGATTTTATCTGTAATAGGCTTGAGAGCAACCATATTGGACTTCACTTCAGCTACATATTATACATCTTCTCTCTTTCATCCAACATAAAATTAACAAGATTCACTGCAACCTTTTCAAGCGATAAGAAATAAACTTTCAAGCATATGAAATGTATACGATACCATCTTTCCCATACAAATCAACCCATCTTAGTGGTCGTATTTTGGAGTAAGGTTCATCGATTCAAAAAAAGAAACTACAACTTTTCAAATCAGAAATGGTCAATATGAAATTGTTAGATATGTAAATGAACCGATCGTGAGTATAAAATAGTAAGGTATGTATATACTCATTTCTCTCGGATATTTCACACAACACATTTTAGTTAATTTCCGATTAAAAATTTAAATCATTCCGTCAAAGCTTGCAGTGATAATTTCCATCCCTTCAGTCCAAGCCAATCCCTTCACGGATCTACTACTTGTGCCACTTTCGATTTTTAAAATTGTTTTTATTTATGCAACAATAATCGATATATCAAATCGATCGAATTACGTCTATTTTCCGTTCTATTAACAACAAAATCCCATGCAAAGGGTACAAACGCATAATGTTGAATGTGCAGATGCAAAATGTTCAACATTGGTTAACAGACATATATTGTCACACTTGTCCACGCACATAATTCTACGCAGATATTTTTCCTATGCATTTTAACAATTGTGTCAATAATTCGAAATTGCTTGCTGTATATTCGTTCACGATGATCTGAAAAATGTGTCATTATTAAAAGCAATCAGTTTTGTTTGTTATTGCTGAATATTGAAATCTGAAATCACACAGTCATTCAATTTAAAATTGTAGCAGCAAAGGCAATATTACAATTCTCTGGCAAACCTCAACATGATGTATAAATAGAAGCTATTTATTTAATATTCTGGTCTCACAACCCGATCTCCTTCATGCATCTACTCCATATATATTTCATTCCGTTCTTCTCTCTCCCTTTTAATTTCATATAATAGGAAATAAAGGAACACGGCAATAATATACGCACAACTGACATGGGCTTAAAGAAAGGATAATAGAATATGCATTCATTTTTGTTGTTACTCATTCATTCATATCGTGTATCGTATTAAAATGAGCTCATGAACATTTTAAAAAACCAAAAACCCTCTGTAACTCCTGCACGAAACGTATGCATATTTGTGTATATATTTGTGCATTTGTACACAATGCTTACGTTCACACAAAAATGTAAACTATATCGGTAGCTCCACCACCACACTACTGTGTATCAGCAGCTCATACAACAATACTAATAATAATAAATGCCACTTGATTTGAATAGCAAAAAAGAGCGGAAAAGAGACCAACATCACAAACCTTTGAATTTGAATAATGTTTTTAAAAATTCATGTGTGAAATGGGGCAGCCGTGAACAGACCAAAGCTAATGGGGAGGCATATAGCGTATAACATTAACTTGAAGCCAAGGATGACTGTGATAAAGGTTCTTTAACACTACGGGGAAAGATTTAGAGAAAACTTATTGCGCCTGTCAATCAACTTTTTACAAAGTTAAAAGATTCCATTTTTCCCTTTTAAGCAGTTTCTCACTTTCAGCCGTCATTATCCGTACTTTCTTTTCATAATATACAAGTACGGCTGAACTGAACATATTTTTTGTTGTCTTTTTCAAATGCACTTTGATGATAAATGGAAGACAAATACTTAACTTTTGTATTAATGGCTAATCCAATATATATGTTTCTCGTTTTATTGGCAAAATGCTTCTCCTAGTGGTAATGTGTTATTTTATGTCATAACTTTTCATCGTAAAAATGTAAGGTATGCAAGTTTGCACAATACAGCTTTATTTTCCAAGGTGGAAACGGAAACACTAAAGAACAGAGAAGCTTGTTTATTGTTGTGCTTTGCTTTCGGCTTGTTGAGTTTATGCTGCACGTGATTGTTTATAACAATTGAAAAATGATTCATCCCATTATTGCTCCTTTCTTTCCAGCCAAAATAAACTTTCAGTGAATACAATGGAACTTACGTGTGGATTGCATGCATTTACATGCTCCCTTTTACAAAATGCCCCAGCACACAACAGCCTTCAACACAACAAATAATAAGCATTGCTCTCTATCTATAAAGTTTTCATGATGACAATCGCACATGAATGAATGAAAGAATGAATGACAAAGACATACATAACACAACTACAATGCCTCACATTTCACATGATGTGTCCGTGTGTATTATGCAAGAATGAAACAACAAAAAGAATATACAAAATTCAAGCACATTCTAAAACTACATATTCATGAATTTTTCTGCAGGACAGCGGTGCGGTGCTGACGGTAGTGATGATGCCAAGTAGTCAGTGAGGGTGGTAGTTATTTATTTTTGTACTGCTCCAATTTAACCATTATTCAAATCATCACTCACGCTATAGTATAACATAATGCAATAATGAAATACAAATCATGTCAATACATCCTGTCTTCGCGTCCAACATACAAATTACACTGCGCACGAATAATATATCGTAATAAAAAAAGTCTGATTTGATAATATTATTATAAAGAGGGAAACACGTACACAGAGTTACAACAACGAACGGCAAAGTTAAGGAGGAAGCAAGTTTGCTGCCTATACACGAATCTTTACAATTTTTCCAATGCCCAAACCAAAAAAATGTACATGTCCACGAATCAGGAAAAAAACTCTCTCTCTTTTACATGATAAAAATTGAATAAATTGAGTTTACTCGCTCGATCTAAAGAATACGCGTGACATGAACTCAGGTTTATTCTAGAGAGAAATACAGATTCATTCAAAAAAAATCTGTCTTCTCCACTTGACTTTTTCAACTTTTTTTACAAAGAATAAAAGAAATACTGTGGACAAACCCTATCCCTATCCGTTTCATGACAGAACACATTTTTGTTGTCGCTGACCATGTGAATAGAACACATTGCACTTTTCCACTGTCCGATATAATGCAAATATGTCAATGATTAAGTTTTCCATTGGTACAATAATAACATTGTTATCTGTAATCCTGAACATAACTGAAGGATAAAGGCAGTATAATACGTATACATATATCCGACGTACAATGTACATAATAACATATTGTGTATAATTATATTCTTCAAATATGGAAATGGCATATATGTACTTGTATATGAACAAAATGTAATAGTATAACATCACTCCCACAACAATACATTTTTACCAATAAGCCAAGTCAAATATCTTTGTTGTATGTAGGTAAAATGAAAGATCAATTTATTCAAGGGTTATGAAAAGGTGCTGAAAGACTTTTTTACGAGAAAATATTACTTGAATAAACTTTGCATCTAACGTATTGGCCAACTAGCTTGAATAAAAAACATCACATTGATAAGTCAGTGACCGTTGTTTGATGAAAAGAGTAGGAAATGAAGTAAAAAGAGTAATATCTGTGAAAAATGTTGAAGACTGTACAAAAAATTTAATGTTTCCCATCGCATAAATTTATTTTCAAGATCCACATTTTAGTAGGAAATAAAAGTGGCTTTATTCTGCCTTTATAGTGCTAAAACAAAGGGTCATGTCCTCTAAGCAGCACTGGTTATTATTCTTTTGGGGTAATGTGAATCAAACTATGTACTTCCGGTGCTGTGAATTTCTAAATCACAAAAGACGTACCATAAACTAACAATAGCTTTGCTTATTATCCTAAAAGTGTTAAGTCCGTCAATTTATCAATAAATTGACCTTCAGCCTGAGGATAGCTTTTTACACATTATCGTCTAAAATCCGAACTGTAAACAAAACGACTTCTGTGTGAATGCATGCTCTCTCCTATGTCTGTGCATGTATGTATATCCCTGGTAGTTGCATGCTTCATATTATAAGCACCCGTCCCCTTAATATCGTCGTCGTCAATGTTGGCTACTGTTTGTCTGACAGTACCAAAAGTTTTTACAAAATGATGACTTTTTTCTCCTCATTCCGGGTACTTTAACACAATTTCTGCCGAAACTATTGCCTGCTGTTTAAATATATACAGCGTATCGATTCACACCAAAACTGAAATCCGTTTCTCCATTTTTCTAACTTGTTCCAATACATGAACAAAACAAAGTAACTAAACGTACATTAATAGATTACCATTATTTTTTGAAGAACAACCACATAAATTTTTTCAACGTATGTGTGTATAGGGGATAGATAGTCAATAGAAATTATATTTTTTTCTTTATTCTTTTTACCCTCAAAAATACAAAAGGATTAGAATAATGCTCTTTTGTACGATTCAAATAAACCCACGACGACACAACGATGGAACGCATTCTTCTCACCATTTTCCTATATTTTTTTCCTTTGCTTTTAAACGCTCCAGCTACTTTACCTTCTACTTTTCAGGAGAAAAGATAATAATAACATTGTAAGAGGGAATTCAAACCTCCATGAGTAAATACCTGACACAGCAAGGGATTCCTTTGAATTTTTTTGGCAGGGATTTAAAAGTGTGTAAATATATCTGGCTTAAAGTTAAGTAGCCGATATCATATACCGGTAACTCATTTTACCTTAAGGAGTTGAAGAATGAAATATATGCTATACAGTAAACTATGTATGTACGTAAGCAGTAAGTACATGCCACTCTGTGCTCATCCAAACGAAAAATTTGGAATGTCTCTATAATATACATACTCACACCGATATATTGATAAGGGTACACATATAATCTACGGCTTGTGTAAAAGTCTTATCTCTTCCTCCACACACACATGTGACGTGACCACAACAGCAGCAGCTTCACAGTCACAGTAGCCAGGTAGTCTGGAAAAAGGAATTTTCATCCTGAGGCAAGGCAAGGACAGCTTCACTCTTTTACTTTGTACTCCACAATGCGTTGTGCATTTTGACTTTTTTTGGACAACAAAAAGCTCCGATACAACATATAAACTTATATAAGCACGCATGTTTTAAAAAGTTGAAAACGGTAGCCAGGAAGAAATTCCATCAAGGGGAGCCAAGCTGGCTGGCAGAGCTCAAAAGTCAAACATAGAGCGGTGGTGGTTGCACATAGGCATATTTTATAGGAGAATAGATAATATGCAAGTTGATATACTTTATATTACTTTAAATGTATACATTTACGCTGTTCTACACCGTCAGGCATACATATTAAATTCGTTGGACATTAATAATCGTGAAAAGTACTCTAAATCTTAACGAAGGACGACATAATATACATTTTACAGCCACTAAAAAGTATTAAAATTCTTTCTTTAAAGTATCTTTTACACTTTTCGGTTTTAATACTTTTATCCATGCTCCTTTGAAGACTCGTCTTTCTAGACTCTATGCTATCCCCGAAACCAGAAAGAGGTGCAAGCTGGACAAAAATGAAATACATATCAAATGACACTAGCTAACATACTTTTATGAATCTTTTCTTGTATATTCCCTCCCTTTCCTTGATTTTACACTATACGAATGTGAATAATTATGGAGGGTGAGAACGTACCAAGAATTTTTATTAATACGCCCCAAATGAAATACAAGTAGCGAAAATGTATTATCTGTTACAATATTTATTTATTTATCCTCCTTTCTCATCATCGTCCACACAGACATTCATTTTATTTTTGGGCCGACTGTTACTGCCAACAGAATAACTCTTTAGCTTACAAGAATTGTAAAACGAGTTGATGAGTGTGCTTGTTTTTGAACTCTAATTCACGGTGTGAAGAAATCAGTTTCCCGCAGAGATCACATCCAACACTGGAAAGTAAGTAATGTGAATAGAAATGAAAACACAACGCAGGGTATCCCACCTGATGTGTTTCTATATTAAGGCCGGCAGCTCCTTTTAAATCAAGTCAACAAGGTTATCAAACGGTTATATACAGAGAAAGAAGGAAGGGGCAAACTGCAGCCGTTGTGTCTGCCAGTGTTTTCAGCAAAGTGAGAGTTGTGTGGGTATCATCCTCGTCGTCGTCAAATCATACACTTGAACACCTCTAAAATCAAAACCTATCTCAAAACCACCCCCTATCATGTATAGATTCCGTGCGTAGGTCCCGGTTTCCCAATGGTCAACATATTTAAAAGAGTAATACAATAATAATGATGATCTGGGTATAATGCTACGAAAATGGTAACACCAATGCCATGAATGTCTGTGAAAAGAGCAGGATACTTTTCAAAAAATGTAATGAACTGGACGGGCTGACATGACAAACCGCAGTCAATCAATTGACACAACAGCAGCAACGACCTAACATGAACGTCAATAATGGTTGGAGAAACGATCGAACGGATCTCTCTCACTGTGAATGGCATGCATTTGTAAATTAGGTACATGGGCCAAAAGGGAAGGAGACAAGCAGGTTTCGTTCATTTCTTTACGTAGTTGTGAATGAAAATTACTTGACGGTTCAAAAATCTGGTTCAATTCACACCTTCACACACGAAATGATTTGCTCAATGAGCCGAATCAAGCTATTTGTGATCTAAGCAGATTGAGGACCACTCTACTGGCTATCATATCATTATACTTATATGGCATGTGGTCAACATGTTTGGTTAGAGAATGCCTTGGCTAATTTTTGACGGCTTAAACGTACACACAGAACACCAAAATATTATTAAGATGATTGCGTGAATATTTATAATCTTTACCACTGTGCAGACAGGCGACACAACATTCCAATTCCAGGCGGTTACCAAATATAAATCGATCAGGAGTGTCTACGCATATTATGACGACTATTTATGCGATTCCTGCTTCTTCAACTTAAGGTACTATACAAAAAGATGTGAAACTTCTTGTATCCCTATGAGATCGACTTTTTCGTCCACCTCGTCAAAAAAGTGTACACTTGTACAGCACACAAAACTGGCTTTTTGAGAAAGCTATTCTTAGCTAACCATCTTTAAAAAGTTCTCGCTCTCTCTCACCCTGTGTGAGCAAACCCTCTTAAAAATGTCAGTTATGAAATGGTATATGGTTATGATGGCTGTGGTTATACTGATTGCATGTAAGTGAATAAGTAAGTTATGAAAAAGGAGAGTCTTGAAGATTTAAGATAACTGCCAACCCAATATCCTGAGGAATTTCTTGTATTCCGATGATTTTTTTTCACAATAACAGTAATGTATGTATTACACTCATTCTTTTACTGTATGATGTTGCTTTTCTCAAAATATTTTTCACCTCTTGAGAACGTGGAGGAATCTTTAAAGAAAATAGCTTCTCCATCGTTTCCCTTGAATGTACAGGTATGCGAGCTCGGAACTTTAGAACAACTTGAAGCAAAAAAGGTGCAGAGAGAGAGAGAGAGTGTGTGTAGATCATCACCATTATTATTATAATAGTGTACATGTTAGAATTTAATGCAGAACAACAATATCTCTCTCATGATGAAACTGCCAATGACGATTGTTTTGGATGTACCTACTTAAAAGAGAACTGACACTTGGCAAGATTTTTTTTCTCTAACAATGAGAGCCCATTGAGAAAATTTACTCTTTGAGTAGGCAAGTAACACCACCTCTTCTATTATTCACCACTCACTCATTCCCTCTCTCTCTCTCTCTGTCTTACAATTTTACCGACCCCACCATTCAAGACATTTTATTCCTGTATATTTGGAAATTAAAAGCAAATAACATTGAATGAAGAAAAAGTTGATGATGATGATGCACCATTTCGACCTCACAATAATGTGTGATTTGATATGATGGCTCAAACTGTGAACTCGAAAGAAAAAGAATTTTTCTCAATGGGAAGTGAGTGCAAGTTCGCGCTTGCTATGGAGTCCCCAGCCGATGGAAATAAAAGAAGTGTGAGACCTGAGACTACGATTTCACGTGTAGAATGATGATCTAGGTCAGCTCTTCCCTTATTCTTTGCAGGATTTTTTTCCTCTTTATGAATAATGTTCTTCGCCACTTTAAATTGACAGGTTAATGAAATGTATGAACTTCAATGAAATGCAGTGGATGAATACAAAAGAGTAAAATCGAGGAATGCAATAAGTGGCCAGTGAGAATGAACAAGATAGCGTAGTAGATGCTTTCCTTTCCACAAGTTGACAAAATTCCTTCATTGACAAAGTTCAAACGTACATATTTATGCCCATTTGCTATATTAAATGGTTATTTTTTACTAGTATGTAAGGAATGCATATACATATTACTCAACAGTCAAGTTACCCAATGTTATTACCAACTCCTCCAAGAATTCTTTAGATTTTGAAAGTGTTTGAATGATGCGAATTATTTTGAGGGAAAAGAGAGGAATAAAAGAATTCCTTAAAATTGATTATCTCCATCTTACCTCTTAAAGCATCCATTGGCACGGATGGATATGGGAACGAATATGGATATCCTTCTTTTTTGAGTGTTTTTGGTTTCCTCCTAGGTCGGTACTTGTAGTCTGGATGATCCTTCATGTGCTGTGCTCGGAGTCTTTTGGCTTCGTCGATAAATGGCCGCTTTTCATCTTCTGTCAAAAGCTTCCACTCTGCCCCAAGCCTTTTACTAATTTCGGAGTTGTGCATCTTGGGATTCTCCTGAGCAATCTTTCGGCGTTGCATGCGAGACCACACCATGAACGCATTCATCGGCCTTTTGATGTGATCATCATTTCCAGCATTCACTCCACCGAGACCAGCTAAACCTCCCGGAGAATCTTTCTTTTGTCCCGACTTCATGCTTCCACCCATTACAGACTGTGGGCTCATGAGACCCGTGGAAGAGCCGGATGAGGAGCCTGTGCTTGGTGGGGTTAAATGCGATGATGGCGTTGTGTGGTGATTGTGATGCTGTTGCTGGAGATGATGATGGAGTGCGGAGCTGATCCCGTGGTGGCCCATTAGGGAGGTTGGAGGAGTTAATCCATGAGATGCAGCGAGAGACATGAGGGGACCTGTTGGCCCCATGCGGGAGGAAAGGTCGTGTGAAAGACGGCTATTGTAAGCCGAAATGTTGTCGTCACACATCTTAAATGGTATTTATTATACAATTTGTTCTCACTAAATTGTTAATTGTGTAGCAATACTGCTACCAGAAAAAGCTTTAAATAGCCTGAGGAGTAGACACTTTAACACGAAATGATGTTCATGGTGTATTTATTTCTTTTTTGATGAGACTGGAGTTGGATTTTAGTAGTATTTTAAAAGCTGTGCGAAAGGAAATAAAGGTAGCGGTGGTCACAATTACTGCAAAATTAAATTGATTTGCTGGCTGCTTTTAATGATTCCAACTGACAAAACAAAATTTTCTACAAAAAGTATTTTACTTGATATACTTACCTTTCGGCTTTAGAGAAAAAAATTATCGTTTGTATACATAAAAGTGTATGTAATTAATATTGCATCTAAAAAGAAAGGCTCTTTTACTTTTATACACTTCGATTCAAAAACACAATTTTTCGATATCTTTAATAGCGTTAATCCTGTCCTGTGCTTAAATCATAGATTTGCTCTACAAAGTTATTGCACTTTTTGTTCAATCGCAATTAATCAGAGATAAATATTTAAAAGATTCACACAAAATGTCACAATCTCACCTCACAGATACTGATACAGTTATTATTTGCATACAGTCGTTTATTCGCATCTAGAACCATGCAAAATTTATACAATGTCACTTTTTAAGCATTTTAATTTTTCTTTAGCCGACGGAATATTCTTAATTTCCTTCTTATCAATTCAACGTCTTGGCTAATATGCATAAATTGATAACGACATAATATATGTAGCTGATTAATAAAGTGAGCTACAACGCAGAGATAAGATAAGAATCACTTGTTTTACAATAATACGGCAGCTAAACAAGCTTGCTCCTTTTTTATCAGCACAATTGAAGATAATGGGTTTGCGGTTTATTTATTAAGTGAAGACGCGGAGAGACAAAGTGACTCTGCCTGTGTGGATGTTGGAGGTGTCGATGTCGATAACACTGAAGTGCTCAGAAGACTGAACGGACTGAGAGTGAGAAAAACATGTGTATCTGGTTAGGTTGACTATGCACGTTTGTCGTGGAAAACGTCCCCTCTCTTCTCTTGTGTTCCTTTCCTGCACCACCACCACTCTCTGTTCTCTCAATACTCTTGATATAATATGTCTGTTGTGTGCTCAGTGCTCACCATTCTATCATCTCTCTCTTCCTCCACAAAACCCAATATGAATGCCTTTCTGCTTACTGCTCTCCTCTTCTGTCTGTGTTGTTGCTGCTCCTCTAGTTAGTTTTGGTCTTTTAGGTAGTTTTTCAGAGCTACTATTACAGATTAACATTGCTCGTGTAAATACACACAGGTTTAAGCTAAAACATCACCATCGTGTTCAATAAATGCTGAAATGCCATATACCTAAAAATCTTCATCGTAGTAATAACAAACAGGGTAATAGGAGGCAGAACGGGAGAGAGAGAGAGAGAAAGAAAAAAAGGTATAAAGCAGAGTGCTTGTTCCATTAAAGCAAATAAAATTGTGTTTATGTGTGCGTTGTTGTTGTCGTTGTGCATGTAGGTATGGATCATATTAACATCATCTTCCATATCACCGTAAAGTAAAGCATTATTATTTATCATTGTGCTACTCCGTTGTGTTCTTATGTCTTCTCGGCAGCAGTAGTAGTAGCTTTAGCATCTCTCTCTTTCTCGCTTCCTTAAAGCCTCCGGATGGAGGGGGAAGGACCTAAATCTCTACTCTGGAATATTGCTGGCTGCCTTTCTCATTGGGCATACCTTTTCATGTCCTTCCTTCTCGTCATAATAATAACATTACCACCACCACCGTCATATACGAGGGATTTCCAAAAGTAATGAGACGACTTTGACAAGGAATATCTCTATGGCGGATTTATCAATTCAGACCGTGTTCATACCATAGGGTAGACCAAGGTTTGGTCTTTCGATTGACATGCTACGTGTTGCGATGGATATTACCAATCCAGAGGTAGAGCTTGTTAAACCTGAAATTATCTTTTTTCTTTACGTAAGATGTTCGTGAGAAAGTGATGTAACCTTTCTTGGACGGTCTTTCCACCAGTTCAAATCACTATTATTTTCAAAATATGTTGTAGATCCCGTGCTTATACGGACAACAATCGATCGGTGGCGTCGGCGACTTAAAAGAGCTTGCCTATCGCTGTAAAACAGGCCAAAGTTAAGACAAACTCTAAGTGTTACCGATGAGAGATTTGTAACCAAAAGGATAGCTGTCGTCGATTTAGATAGTCAATCCCAATGGTGAGAAATATCATAAATGGTTCACATAAACCCCCTGAATGTGTGGAGGTACTTGGATTTCAATTTTGCACATTTGTGTCGCCGTCATGGATGCATTTGCGAAGACATTACGTTTGAGAAGGCAAATTTTCAGTGCAAGCAAATCTGAAAAATAGCACCTTTCTCTCAAAGGACGTAGAGTTTATCAAGCGTCGAAATGGTGACTGGAAATGAACGATGGACTCATCATGACAAGATATGTACAAAAAAACATGCACTACAGCGAGTCCTGGCTAATCTGCAGCATCATTTAAAACGCAATTACGAAAAAACGTGAAAAAACGGGAATTTCGATTTTTGAACATGGAAGCACGGCACTCTAGCGTAATAGTATCTGGACATTTGGTGCAATGTGGATACGGTGGGCAAGGGTCCAGGGAATATATGTGGAACACGCTGATTGATTTCGCCCACCGGTTTTAAAATGAGAGTAGAATAAAGTCGTCTCACTACTTTTGGAAATCCCTACGTAATGTAATATATTATCGCCTTGGTCTTTTTTTTCTCTAGAGCTTCTTTCATGTATTATCTTCTTTTTCTTGTGTATTGTACGTGTTAATAACATGCATAATGTATGATAATACATTATTATTGAAAGTACATAGAGCAGCAGCTTATAAACAGAGAGAGGGGAAAAGAATTATGAAGCGTGATATTCTTCACGACTTGGCATTAAGAGACACTTTACCGAGTTTATAATAATGTCCCATTGTACACTACCTGCGTGTTTGCATGTGCTGTATTGGTGCTCATTGTTCTTTTTCTTGTGACATTACTTTCAAAAGGAATTAGATAATTATTGAAAGAAAGGAAGGAATGAATATGCATAAAAATGTTCACTGCACCACTCTCTGCAAGCAACGCGCTGTCTGTTCATGCATATTGGATTACCCTTATCAATACTGGTGTATATTTTTTACAAGAAGAGATAATGCTATTCAGAGGGTAAGCTTAAAAATGTGTATGCATGCCTTTTTATTATTATATCTTTGTTGTACGTTGACAAATACACGTAAACAAGAAAAAATGGTAAATGACAAAGTGTAAGTTGACAGATTGCAAAGAGAGAGAAAGAAATGGCTTACGTGAGGATAGGTTCGTAGCACAATGTGAGTTTACAAAAATAAATGAATAGGATATTACCTTTGGGACCTCCACAAAGTCCCAAATTCATTTAAATTGGTGCATTCTCAAGAATAATTTCTTCCTTTCTTTTTTTAAATCGAAGGATGAAGGATTTGCTACTGATTGTTTGATTTACTACAATAATTATTTATGTCTACTCTAGACAACTCATTGTCTCTGCAACATTGTTACAAAAAATTTAAAAAAGCATGTCGAATTTGAGCTGTCGGTTTGATTCTTTATTCCAAAATTGTCTTCAATCTTCGCCCTATCATCCAGTTTTTATTTTTACAAATAAAATAAAAACGGTTAAATTAAAGAGAATCTATACAAAGTTTCCTGTTTTCTGCCTTCAAATACACCTTCTGTTAAAAATGGAGCATTGTTTAAAAAGGCTTGTATAACATCCATTCAAGTACACGGATTCGATATAATAATAAGCAGATTCTAGGAAAATGTGTCTGATTCATAAATAATTAATGTGAATTCTAGTACAAATTCAATACATTTATTCATGATTTTTATTACGTTCTTAAAAGCTTGTCATTAGCATTTCAATGCGTTACGAAACATGCGATCAAACAACAGCCATGTTATTTCGGTTTGTACTCTCGCAATTTGTCTCAACAGGAAATGAAAGAACGCTCAGGTATTGTCATGTAAAGAATTGGCGTGTGCACTTCTGCCAGCATAAAACCTTGCATACAACACAATTCGCATTAAATATTATAATGAGCTGAAAAGTTTCCACGTATTGATGTAAACCGATCTCATTCGTAACTTTTAATTTCAAAAGTAAACATCTTCATTTTTTGTGTCTAAATATTCAATACCTACAATATGTCGGAAGAGTTGGCAATGGAGTTATATACCCTTGAATGTCAAAACTTTTTTTTTTAAATTCAGCCTTTTATCCTTGGTTTAAAACCGCATAACAATGCGCATAAAGCACGTACACCAAAGCTAGGCATGTAGTGGTAGAAAGCATAGATGTGTGTAGTGCTGTTTTGTTTGTGTAAACCTCTTTTTCATAGAATTTTTTTTCACAAAAATACCAACCAACGCCATATGGCAATGATGTATTTTTTGGTTTTCTATTCAAACAAAAGGATTTATATTGTGTATTTAAGTCATCGTCAGAAGTAGAGGAACACTGTCGTAGTATTAAGCGCATAATAATATTCAATCCTTCAATGTGAATGCGACATTGACAACAAAAAATCTGTTTTTGACAGTCTTACATGAAACAGGTGCTCGCTCACTTCATTCATTGTACTACATCAATCGTCGTCGTCATTTGTGATTCATGTATCTGTGTAAAACCAGCGTTCTGTTCTCTTCTCTCGGTCCTGTGTGTTTATGCTATTATATATTTATGAACTTCCTCTTCATCATCAAAATGCAATGCACAAACATTTTCTCGTATGCTTACTCAGAAAGCTGATCTAAATTACAAAAAAATGTATAATGTAATAGAATAAATTGTAGGGAAATGAATAGGAAGAATAACAATCGTCAAGTGCTGGGACACAATGTCTGCATCAATGTTGTTCCTCCTATATACATATGCGCGCTACTGTTGTGTGTTGATCTTCAAAAAATAAATGTTGTGCCAGCTTTAGTAATGCAAATCAAGTAGAAAGGTGGTTATATGTACGAATGTTCATCATCGGCAGCATGCTGCTGATGGTGATTTTGCATAATATTTATATCGGTGTGTGGTCGGTAGACTACTTTCAATGCCATGTGAATGCAAAGGAATCCTTAAAAATGGACAACAATAGATTTCACACCCTGCATTCATGTATGGTATTATGCATCCATCCGAACAGAAATCTTAACAAACGACTATTATGCTGCTACTGTTGAGTAGGAAAAGGCTTTATTAGATCGTTGCAAGTTATATTGTGCAGCAATTTCCACCGGTCATTGGGAGAGTCGGATTGCCTATTTAAAATTAGGTTTCTCCAAAGCCAAGAAAAAACGCTTGAGAACTGTTGGCTATTCAAGCACAGCAAAATCGATTTGGAAGGAAAAGCGCAATGGTACAGGATTGCAAACTTTCTTTTTTTTTGCATAAGATTAGAAACGACCACTACGTTGCTTTTTAAATGCTTTAGAATCATTAAATCCTCAAATATTTACTTACCTTTTACATTGAGAAGTATATTGAATAGAATGTCATATTTTAAATATTTGGTCCAAGGAATAAGATTGGGTTAAGATTTTTATCGTTGCCAGTTTATACTTGTAAGTTTTTTAACTTGGAAAGGGAATGGATGAGATTAAAGTTCTTTTACAATCCAACTAATAAGACGTTACGTGTTACATATGAATTTTGCAGAACATGTGCCTATTTTATTTGCATGATGATTAGGTATCGTATCAACATACGTTTATAACAGAATTATTTGCCAAACAAGATGTCATTGAATGTGCGTATTGATGACATCATTCAAAGCAATGAAAAAAGGGCATATATACCCAATATATATATTGCAATTCATATTACATCTTTGTACCCTATGATATGATAAGATATGATGAGGCTGGTCATGATACGTCGAGGTGCATTTCTTTTGGCAGAGCAGTGTGGAAAGACGGCGACGACAGTGACGATGATATATTAACAATGCTATACAATTATTGCTATAAGGCATAACAATACCAGCATAACATACGCACATTTTTTTGCTTGATGCACATATTAACAAAAAGAACAAGTTCGCTCAGCAGTGGTTAAAGTTATATATTTTATGAGAGTCAAAACCGCAGGTACTCCATTCTCGCAAAAATGTTGAAGATCCCATAGAGTTATTGTGGTGCTATGACCAAGTGCTTGTATGAATATTATGCACAAGTGTACATAGCCACACGGTAAAAAAAAGTTTTCATCTCATTATATTCAGCATACCACATGCATGCCCGAACTTCGCGCGATGATAAAAGGATGTGTTAACCAAAGAAAGGATATTACATATACACAGAAAGGCAACAATGCAGTGCTTACATTTAGAGCAGCCAAAGAATGAGCAACAACACTTGACAATGTGTAGCATTCAAAACTGAAGCAATAGTAAGCAATGTGATGCGCGTATCTGTCCATGTATACGCATGGATTTATAACTACCTATACACATTTGTGTGCATTCGCATTACTAGTGTACAATGGAAAGAAAGAATAAAAAACGAGGACAAAACAGCTAACGAAAAAAGAAAGAAAGGAAGAAAAAAGGAGCGTGCATAAAAGAGAGTATAATAGTGTTGCGTGAGTGGTTGTGCAAGAAAGTGGACGGACAGGGAGAGACAAGCCCCCTGATTTTAGTTAGAAGCCAATGACAGCCCCACCCGAGTACAAAAGGCGTACACAGGCTTTGTACTAGTGCAACCAGATTGGTTCCACATCTCGATCCTCAACAAGCAGCATAAGCATACCTAATACAAAAAAGCAGGTTAGTTATATGCATGTATGTATATTCTCTGCTACCAACACCACCACATCGCACACCGATACATGTAATATCAATCCGCTTCTGATGATGAAGATGATGATAATATTATGCAGTTACAATGCTCACAACAGAAGCTAGATACTTGAATGTGTGTGTAGCAAAGCAGGTTGTGCACGTATGCAGTTGTTTTGGCACACACACAATATCTCACATCATCATCACAGTTTATCGTCGTGTAAAGGTAGAAGAGAGCGGGGAAGTGGCTAGCTCAAGTACTTGTGTAACAAAATCAACATCATCACTACCATCCTGTTCATCTTGCCTACCTTTGTAGTGTACCCATAATAATCCAGTGTTACAATTATTGTAGCTTGTTAATAAGCGAGCATATTTGTTCTCGTCCCTTCTTTTTAATGCCCATGCCAAGTATGCCATTCTTGATTACACTTACATACATGATTAAATATACTCGAGATAGACGACATTTACGCATGCAACACGAGCATAATATATTCCTATCATTCGTGCCTTAATTTGTTCATTACTGGTACTGGTGATCATAATTCACCCATTCGTATATTGTTGAGCAATTAATGCATTCGAGCTATTAGTATAGTGTCATGTTCCGTCAGTTGATTGCGAGTTCCCCTGATATGCGTTACACCATTCGTCTAGTTTATGTGGCAGCGTTATGGAGGGCTTAAATGGAAAACGGATGAAATAAAACAGAAAGGAATAAGGCAAGTTGACTTCCATGGCCTATGAAATGATGCCGTTTTTCATTCGTTTCCGTCCTCTCTCCGTCATAAGAACAATTTTGCAAGGGTAAGAAAATGAAGGATAAGGGATCTGTTTGATTTTCCATCGTAGTTGGTTTTGCAAGATTGAATTTGCAGGCGTTCGCTTGTAGTATATCACCTCTACACAAAATTATCATTTCTTCACGTACAGCCTGGGTAAAGTCAAGATAAAGTAATGTATTTGAAGTATAACTGCCTAGTTTCCGGTTCGGTAAGAGTCGACTTTGATGATGATGACGATAATATGATGTTGTAATATTATGCTTGGTTGGCCATGAATGTGTCACCTTTCAGTGATAAAAGTACTCATTCTAGCTTTAACACAACAACTTTGTTACTGACTTGTTATGCTATAGTATACATGCATACGAACTTTATCTTTGATTTATTGTTACGGTATGCAATATGTTTGTGAATATAAAATCAGTTCGTTCTGAGAAATAAGAAGACGTCAAAAGTTCAGCCGTTAGCACTATCGGTTAAGCCGATGCGCACGTATGCATGCATACACTAGGCTGTTATTAACGTCATATCCATGCTAATCACGTAGATGTATGTATAATATGACAAGAATAAATATTTATGGAGAATTCTCTGTCACCTGTCATTTTTCGATACATGGCTACGTGTGCGGTTCAGCCCTACATGTATTGAACCGATAAGATACATAGCTGAAAATTGGAGAAAGCTCGTTTATTTATAATTTTATATACCGAAATCAGATACATTGTCAGCTCATCACATTTTCTTCCATTAGCCTCATTTCTTTTTCACATTATTATTTACCCGTCTTACAAAGACTGCGAATTTACAAATAACGAAGACTCGTTCATCATCGTCACCTTTCTTAATGTACGAAGGTGATGATCAACGACATGTGTTAGAACACGCCAATCTTTTAAAGTTGAGGAAATTCCTAGTTTCAGGAGCTAACATCTTTTTCTTCGATGCTCTTTACACTCGAGTTTCCTCTCTCTCTCTCTTGTTTAACTCCATGAGATATGGTAGGTGTGCTTGTATATTTAATACTATTTTGACGCAGTAGCAGTGTTTGCTTGTGTTACACAACCAAAAAAGTGTGTCTTCTTTCCCATTACCGCCAACATCAAATCAGAAAATTTCACAGATTCACACAACAAGGAAGCGCGTGCATATCTTAGGTGTAATATAAGTTAAAGGGAAAATGTATTGTGATAGTGTAAAGGAGAAATACAACGGGCAAAATAGAAAGAAAGGAAGAAAAGAACATTATGTTGTGAAAAGACGACACTGAAGATCGGAAGATGTAGTCGAGGAGGAATAAGAGGAGATGTGATTCATGCTTTGCTTCCATGTGACAAAGAAGGGAAAGAAAGAAAAGAGATATGTGTGCTCCGCTCTAGTTCTTTAAGATGCAATTTTGTTCCTTGTTGCTATCTACTAAAAATTTTACCCAATATTTGGCTGGCCTTTTCTGCTTGCTCGTTCCTCTTGCTGAACGAAAAGAAATGATATACCAATACCAAGGAATACGAGCTCACACGACAAGACTGTATTATCTTGTATATAGTAAGGTTGGTGACGCGATGTGAAATGCTGTCTGCTACAATCTAACACTAGGTTGGCATTATATGCCATTATATTATATAGTGTGCTTGCCAGTTTGATGATGATGCTGTTAATGCTATTGTCATTTTCATCCCTTATTCATCCGCCGTCTGAAGAGTGGGAGCAAGTAAAATGGATAAAAGACTAGTACTTTGCAGTATGTAATAATAATAATAATGAGATGAGCAAAGGGGGAAACGTGAAAATAGCGAAAGAATTATAAAGGACGAGAAAAGAATGACTCGATCTATCTCTCTATCTCTTATCTGTAATTTATTTTTTTTGCGAAATGTATCGCCCTTTTCAGCACCAGAGACGCAGGTAGTCAGACAAAAAGAAAATAATAATGGAAGCTTGTTTCAATGAAGTTGTAGCTACTACGCCTACATCCTATGAATGTTGATAAGGAAGAATTCCCTCTATTCGTACTAGTGGTGTAATGAAACTGATGAGATTCATAACAATGGAGAATAGGATAGAAGGTAGAATAAAGTCACACGACGAAAAATGCTGGCTTGATGAAAAGACTGACTGTATTGAACATAATTTTATTCTGAATTTATCCGCCAGAAGAATGCATGTAAAATAAATTGAACATTTAAATGTAGAAAAATAGCGAAGAGGACCATATAACAAAAAATTATAAGAAAGCTGTAACAAGGAAAACAATATACCTAATGTGTTTTGTTATCAAAAGGTCAGAACCAGGGACATGGTTCTACAGTAAACATTTGGTGTTCATTCCGTAATTAATTCTTTTGGTGTAGCTATCCACATCTAGAGAAAATTGAAAATCCACAGGTTGTGTTCATCGAAAGACGGACAGGTAATTAGTATTGCGTAGCATTCGCTTTGCTACTGAACAACTAAATTCTCGGAATTAATTACAGAAAATAGTTGCAACAGTTGTGAGGATAATATACCCACATATCAAAATCATATTATACAAAAAATATACTATGAAAGATGTCAGTAGTATTTTCCCTTATTGAATAAAGTAGCACCTTAAAGTAGTTGAAGGAACACATGTATTTAGAACAGTATGACAGAAAAGAAAAATACAAGCACCTAATAATATGATAAATAAAAAATATCGAATTTCAATAATCTCGAATGAAATGATAAAATAGAAACTTTGTACGATCGCAGCAAAAACGGAGTATTTCAAAATTGAACTGTACAGAATAGCTTGCTTCCAATATGCCCTTTCATGTAGAAAGTTCAGTGTTTTAACGGCATCTGTTTACCCAACCAACTTCAAGCATCTTGTCTTGAACCTTGGCTGAAGATGCATAACCGGAAAGTGTTTATAATGATGCGTTGCTTTCAACAAACTACTTAATCATTAGTTCATCATTGATTAACATTTATAAATATTAAAATGTTGACAATAATAAAAGAAATATGCAAAATACGTAGCTGCGTGTTCTCCATCAGTGCTAGACATTGAGATACGACATTGTCTGCTGACTTTTTAGCTTCAGTTGAGAGAAAGCCTATATTGTCATCCAACGCAGTTGATGCAACAATGAATAATTTTCATAAAGGAAAAGTATAAGCAATAAAATATGTCTACGATAATTTGAAGGCCAAAGGAATCTAAGGTTATTTTGTATAAATTCAGTGAATCAAAATGAAAACATTTTTATTTCTAAATGCATAACTTGAAAAAAGCTTACAATCGGATACATTTCAGTTGTACATATTTGTTCGTCGAAATCATAATCGAGCTTATATACTTCGTAACTATACTTCAATGTGAAAGATTTAATTCAAACACATATTTTTTGCGTTTTTGTGGGACGAGGATAAATAGAATATTCGTCAGATGTTCGATTTCGTAAAAAAAAGAAGGAAAATATCGGTCAAGTTGCTTTTTTTATTATTCTAACGCATCCCAAGAAGAGTTTTTAAATCGAACAATGACTGTGTCATGGAGTGGTGATCATTATATATACTTGATGAAAAAGGATATAACCACTCGGTCGATTAAACTTTTTATTTAAATAAACACCTCCACTTCTTTAAAAGGCAAAAAATACTAAAAAAAGCCAAACGAATGACCAAATCAAATTTTTCCCTTCATGTTTGAAGTTTGAAAGGAATGTGTACACACAACAAAGCGATTTTTCTGATTCTTGCAGGTAATGTAGTTCAAAATAAAATCCTTGCTCTATAAATACATTAATTTTTTATCCACTCATTCAACTTTTTTTCTTAGCTACTCAGCTTAAAAGATACAATAATATTAAAAAGTATCCCTTGTTCGGTTGGTTAGATTTATCCATTGTGCCAATGTCATGATAATGGTCATGATTAAGCGGAATATAAAAGCGCACACACGTTTCCCCAATGTGTGTGTATAATAGTTTGACTACCTGCCTTCTACACAGATTCTAAAAGGAAATCAGAGTTGGGACTTACATAAAAACTCATTTTTCCAAAAAGGCTTAAGCATGTAATGTTCTATGATGCAGTCAGCTACAATGTAGCAGGCAAAAAGAATTAAAACTGAAATGCAACGTGCATTGTTGTGTTCGGATGTTTGTATTTCATTGGCTTATTTATCTTCTTTCAAAGAAGAAAAGAATGCAACATGGTAAAAGTTAAAAACTCTCTTGGCTTTTACCTTGCATTCAACCACGTCATTCCATTGCCACACTACTACTCATTTTTTCATGTTGATTTTTTTCTCTTGTTGTGATAAGGAGGTTGATACCTTCTTCAAGTTCTGCAGGTACACACACGGTACTTACAATGCCCTCCCGATGCCTTCCAATGTCTTCTGCTTGCCTGTCACATTTTATGGGGATGTCTTCTTGGCTGCATCAAACTCCTTTTGTGAATCGGACAGAATGGCCATTAGGCAAACTTAAAAATCTTAGATGAAATGATTTAAGGCATGAATTGGACTCATTGTTGGTGTGAGTGACTGAATGGATGGATGGAAGTGTACAAAGTGCAATATCAGACGTTTTGGTATCAAAATGATAATAATATTATTTATATTATTATCAAAGCTGCATGAGCATGCCATTCTTGTTATTATTCTCTGCCCTTTTTTATACAATTCCTTTTAAAAATGATGACGATTATGATCATCAGCAGGTGTATTCCTTCATCATATTCCTACAGCTCGGTTTTCAAATGGAGTTTAATGGAGTGTTGGCAATAGCTTTCTTGATTGTTATGATTATCCAAGTGATTATGGCGCATTGTTAGAGGCATTTTTAAAAGTAGAATTATTATTATGTATTATTATTACCCATTATTGGTTTTCAGAGGAAGAAAAACGTGACATGATACCTGTCTCTATGTTTATACTGCACGATGTTGAATTATTAATAATGGAAGCATTCTTTGAAATTGTTTTTATTCAAATTCAAACTTTAAATATTGAATACAGCTAGAGAAAAATTTACTTTCGGATTTCTGACAAGGCATTAGGTCATCACTTGCATAGCTTTTTCGTGACGCTCTATAGGCAAGATATTTATAAATTGCAAAAGTACAATCACGGTTTTAATTCATCAGGTCACTAAAATATTTTGCATTCAAATCATTTAATATAGATGAAACATAAGAGACCTGATGACAATAATATAACTTTTTGCAGTTCATTTTCCAACACTGTGGCATATTTTTTGCAAATTCTCTCATTGAGTTATTTTTAAACTGTCATTTTTTAAAAAGTTTTCTATAAAGAAATTTGGAATACCCGATGATTTTTTGCTTCTTTTATCCTTAATCATCATCTGATTCTATATTCATGGTAAAACAAGCTTCAATACAGTTTTTGTTCTTGTTGCAACAATAATGCAATAATAGCTTCATACTTTCATTTCATCACAGCATCCGTTATCCACTTGCTGTAATCAAGCCCAGACGAGAAGACAAAGTAGTACCTTGTATCAAGTGTAGATACTTTTCAATACTAAACCCAAATAAATTGAATTGGATAATAATACATAATAACAAAAAGCGAATTGTTCAACAGCAACCAACTGTCTCGTCCATTGTAAATAAACGAGTAATTCAGCTAGCTGAATATGATTGAAAGAGAATTTTACACCACCACCAGTCACCATACACGCTATGAACGTTGCCTAAACGGTGATCTGCGCGGTGTATGAAAGTAAGTAATAAATGCAGCTTCACAACAACGTGTGAAAGGCAGTGAATAATCTGTGAATAGCTGTCTTTTAGTGCACATCACATTTGACAATCAAGAAAAGAGTTACGACGAATGATGATGATACAGTACACTTTACAAAGCACACAAGCAACGCACCATTCAACTAATAAAAATGAAGAAAGCCAGCTCATCTCTCTTATATCTCATAAGCAGGATTATATACATTTTTGATTGTGACAGAGACGCTCACACAATACCATAAAGGTGATCTACGGCAAGAAAGCAGGCATTCTATACTCGTATTTTAATATCATTTTCCTAGTGTAATTATAATCAAAATACAATGTTAATAATCGAGAAATCATAATTGTCATTCAAAAGTCAACAGAAGATGAATAAAACAGAGAATAAAGGAAAAATTGGACGTGAAAAAAGAGGCATATGACAGGAGAATGCCTGATTGTTTGCTTATTGTTACAATACACTCGGCCTGGTCTGTATTTGAAAGAGAGAGAGAGAGCTACATATATAAATATATATATACACTTAACTCTTTTTGGTAAAAGCATTTATAGTTGAATATGTTATTATTAATACTGTTGTTACTGCCTTTCATCTTGTACAATATATTGTAACTACTATTTCGAATCATTTTAATATTACTATTGCACACACTTCATTTCACCTTTGTAGCAACTTTTTCGAGCGGCCACAATCACAGTCATTTCATTTCGAGGACAATTGTTTATTATGCCAAGCAATATTTTATTTGTAGCAGCAAACAGCATGATAATGGAGAAAATGCAAAAATTATGAATGCTGATTATTTGGTTGTCCTTTCTTCGCTATGCTTCGTTAAATACAACAGTGTATACATACAATTGCAAACAAGAAACTCACTACAATGTATGTATATGTTATGCTTGTGCTTGTACAGGTTGACTATGTCAATGAACAAATACTCAATGGAGACATTTGAGTAGGATAATGCAACTCACAAGCATTATACTCTGTTGAAATGTTAATAAAAATATTCGGCCACCTCCATCGATCTCCGTTCAATCTATTATACGGGAGCAGCGTATAGTAATAAAAGCAATAAAATAACATTGCTGTACGGATCCATTATAGTAGTTAAGTTAAGCTTATATCCATTAGTACATATATGTATGTGTATTATGTTCACTGAATAGGTGTATGTATAAAGTGGTACATAATTAATATTTATAATTTTTGTGACGAGTTAATTAAAAGCATTTTAATGGCCTTTCATCGAAACTCGATTTATTAATGATACTACAGTGCCTCTTTTGTTCCATAAAAGATACTTTTCCTGACAAATAAATGTGACATTTATCCAACATATTCATTTATTTTTAGAATTTTCACGAAAACTGTAGGAAATTACTGAGAAAGGAGCAGGATTGGGACAACAACGGGAGAAACACCGCATACTCTTACTGTAAAAATGGGTCTAGGCAGCAGTGAAATGAATGTTAGCAAAATTAATTTTCACGTTTTTTGGAGAGATCACTCATCGAAACAACTTGTTTTCAGTTCAACCATATCGTCGCCCGTCCATGAACATTATCGGTGAAGTACTAACGCAAGGGGTTATACAGCATTAAATTATCATGTTAGCTGGAAATATTGCCGAACTGTTTCATTTCTAACGAAAATACACCACCAATGATATGGATATTTTATTTGAAGTTATGCATATGGATATGAAGTTATAAAACCAAACTTTGACATAAACTCTTTATAATGAAAGCATTTAAGCATTGGAGTTCTGATTCTGTGCGAGGAGTACACAAAACCACAGTAAACTCTTTTTTGATAGGATTTTGTTTCTTTTCTTTGATTTGGTTTCATTTTAATTTCCACTTCAATTTCCTTCCTTTCAATTTGACTCGCCTCTTCTCTCTTTCTGTCTCGTTCTCTCTCTCTCTCCCTTGTTCTGTATCTCATTTCACTTTTGCTTACTTACATTTTACATCTCTCTCTTTCCATGATCATGACGAAAAACAGCAAGTTTGTCAACCATTTCTTTCCGGTTTTATTTTCCACACACATACTTTTCATGATAACAACAACAACTCCCAATGCGAAACTGAAAATATATCAACATTTTCGTGAGAGCTTTTGCTCAAAAGAATAGACGTTATCAGAATGGAAATTTTATTATTTTGTATTCAGATGAAATAGTAAAATGCTCAAACGTTTTCCCCATTGATATTTCTTCTGTGTTTGTACAAGCATTCGGTTCTCAACAAAACGAAGAGTATATAACGAACCTACGGTACTAAGTTTACATGAATGCCTGCTACACGTATATCTCATCAATCATCAACAAATCTGCGGACAATTGCAATGAATATAAGGGGTAAACAACACTTGAGAGAATAAAAAACTCGGCAGCAATAGTGGCTTTTATGTACACACTGAAATAATTGAACAACTCTGTGAATTCGTAATAATGTTAAGCCTTCTGTAGACAAAATGTCTGAAATTGGTTACTGCACGCATGCATGGAACATTAGTACACCCATATTTTGATGGTCCACTTTATTCCAAGATTTAGATCATCTCAATGATCTCGACTCAACAAGCGTGTAAGTACAAGTTAAAAAAGTATGTGGTTCCCCCAAAGAGCGCATATTATTATACATATTCCCTGATTCCCTATCGTGACATCTCATCACTCACTCCTCATCAGTATCATCCCCATCATCATCATCATCATCGAAAACCGACGGAGACATGAGGAGAGGGTTCGCTCACTCCACGAGTACACTTTTTATCAGATATATCTCTTTTATTACCAAGTGGTTTCAATATTTGCGGACAAAAAATGAGTACTGTTCGCTTTTTCAATATATCAAATATCAAGCAATCAGTTTTCAATCAGGATGATTTAATCGCTGTCGTCGTGAGGTATAATAAGCCTTGTACGAAATAAGTGCATACAAATTACAATCACACATTAGAGATACCAGTGTGCATCTCATAAACAGAAAGACTTGCACTTAATACGTGTGTCCACAACGAGTAGGGTAGGTACGCTATATATTGCCTATTTCAAATAGGCCGTTTGCCTCAATGTTCATTTGATCACTCGGATATATAAAGTTTATTATTAGGCATTATTGGAATGTATATTTCTGTTGAGCAACCACCACCAACCACTATTCAGATACTCAACTCATTCATCATGAAATTTTATTAAAAGGAATATCATGCATGCTCAATTTGATACGACGACGGATCTGAATCACAGTGTTGAAATCCACAAGTAACTCTTTATATTCTTTATTTATATGCACAAACTCGTTCGTTACAGTACACTGAATTGAATTTTATTGAATAGATATGTACAGTGCAAATGTTTCAATAAAAACATCGCATGCTGTGACATTTTCAAGTGGACGCGTATTAAATGCTTACAACAACAGTGATGGAATCTAATTCTGGGGAAATGTTCTGCTTTACAGAGATACATATAACTGCATGCATGTCTAAATCTACGAAAATTCATTTCTTTGTGAATAGATGAAGAGCTTCTTACATTCATGGCTCATCTCACACAAAATAAATTGTAAATAATTACCCATGCCGGTGTGTTCATTTTAATCGATACCCACAAAATAATTTGGATCTATTTTGATGAATGTTTTGAAGTGGGGTAGTAGAAAAGTATAACAACGAACGTGCAATCATATTTATTCAGACTATACCTCGTAAATAGAGTAATACATATATGTACTGAATGTCAGCAAAGGGTTTTTATTGAAGTCTGTCAGTAATAAATAAAATTGCTCTTCAGTTTTCGAGAGTCAGTTTGTTCCTTCCAAACCACTTTTAAGCATCCTTGTTCCGATGTTAATATACTTAAAGGTTTCTGCTGCAGTATTGAATTAGCTGTAAATAGCAGTCATCTTAACAAAACAACACGAACATCTTTGTTAAAAATTCCTTAGATGATATCAACAAGGTAATCGTTACGATTGGAATTTTAGACAATATCATGCTCGCACTACATTTAGCAATGGTGTTTCAATCTTTATGAACCCACTGCGTACGATCATACGCATGTATATGTTCGATTTTGTCCGGAAAAAGGAAAATGTTAATTTACTGCTACTAACAACTTACCCAAAATCAATCAATAAGGCGCCTCAACGTCTTGTCTATATCCTCGACGAGATTTTTTCAGGCCCTGGTTGATTTCATAATAATGGAATAATAACAAAGAATAATGGATTTAGAATATAGTGGCTATCTACACAGTGCACGTACGGCAACAAGAAGAAAGACGACTGCGACGAAATAGACGGCAAGGAAGGGAGAAGAAGGAAAAGAATAACAAGAAAAAAATAAATTTTTACACAAGAGAAAATCTTTTCTCCACTCACAATGGAACGATCCATACGTTTTCTTCTGTGCACACAGTACTTACACAGAGAGTTGCATTGCATGACAAATCATACCAGTATGTGTAGAAAAAGGAAGAAAGCAAGCAGAATAAGTAAGAAAAGAATTATATTTGCTTACATGAATTCTCACAGTAAAAATGTTCTGGAAACGTAAATAAGTCTGTGTAAGTTTTTGCAAAACACATCTCTCCGTAATAATAATGATGTATCCCCAACTTTTCCGTCAGTGCTTGATGCATACAAAACACACAACGTATCCACGTTTATGTTCTTGTACGCTTCGATTTCCTTTTTTATTCTCAAATGGCAACAACTAAAATAACGTTGAAAACGAGCATCATCTTTTTGGATCCGGAGATGTTGTGTGGAGGTATATGTCCTCTGCCAGTAAAAGAATCGAAATCAACGACATCATCATCATGGCAGTCAGGCAACAACTCATAAGCACTTACTAATACTCCCACTGTCATTTTACTATATATACATACATATTATATATCTACATTTGTTGGTACATGTCTGTATGTGTCCATTCCTTATGATAAGATGACTTGGCTAACAACAATAAGTATATATACTTGTACGGATGGATGAATTGTGTAAGCAGTTTACTTTAGTTTGGTTTAGAGATTTTTGTGAATTGAATTCAACTGAATTGAAAAGAAAGAAAGAAAAGAAAGAGAAGAGAGAGGATTGAAGAAAGGGAAAAAGAGAAGAGAATAAAAAAAGTTTGTCAAAATTTTAGTTTTTGCTGTGTCACAAACAAACATACATCATCTCACACACATAACGACAACGACATCAACGGAACAGCAGAGCAATACCAGCAGAAGAAGCACATAGTTTGCGAAGATCGTACAACATTGGGTTGTTGGAGCTCTAATAGTGAAATCAAACAGATGAAAAAGGAGACAAACAGCCTGAGACAGACATTGAGGTTCAAATCGCTTGCTGCTTGTGCTGCTGTTGTATTCTAGATGGATGGATGGAAAATAATATTAGGAAAAAAACGTATATATGTGATGCTTCTTTACTTTTTTTCCATTTAGCTCAGTATATATATCTTGTACACTTTTTTTACTTTGTATGTAAATAATAATAAAAATAGCTGTCGTTATATTATACTTGCTACATATATACACGTCTGTGTATACATTTATATGATTGTGACAATAATAGAGGGAGAAAGAATTGCATCCATGCATGTGTGTGTAATATATGGATTGTTATTGTTATAATAATTCTCCTTCTTCTTCTTTCTTCGCTGGTTGGATCCCTTTTCTTGGAAGAATAATGTGAAAAAGGAGAGAAGAAAAAAACTAGTGCGAATAAAAAATATAAAAAAACTTGTGGACGGATATGTGTATTCTTACTTTTCTTCTTTTCCATTCTACTCTCCTCCACTTTACTTCTTCTCGTTGTTGTGTTGTTGTTGTTGGAGTGAAGTATGCTTTTTGCTTTTTTATTCTTGTAAATTCTGCTTGGATGGATAGATACACGTACGTGTGTGTGAGTAGTATAGTTTTGCTGTTGTTGTCCTTGTTTGTTGTTTGAAGTCTATGTATGAGTGAGTGAGTGAGAGTGCGGAGTAATACAGTATTGCACACACACACAGTAGTGCTAAACACACACTATCTATAGTATAGTGACTCAATAATAATGGATTCTTGACAATTGCCTTTGCCAACAAGGCATTATGTTGTTGTACACCCATTATTTGTGTACAATATGACTGGCAAGGTTACAAATATATCCTTCTCTTCTACTATGCGCAAAAGTGTGTGAAGAGAAAGAGCGAAATAAGAAGCTTGTGAAAAGAAGGGGGAAGGAGAAGAAGAGATTTTAATAAAATACACAAAATCTTTCTTTTTCGCTTTAAAAATCACCGTATCCCAAACCTTTGGTGCCTGCTCGTCTAGTTATATGAAACTTGGGATTTTAAATAAGCAAAATTGAAAATAGAGTCATGTAGTTATAGTTGGCAGAGATTGTTACTTGCGTCTGTCACAATGATTGTGTGTGCATGTACCGGAACTGCTTTCTTTTTTTGTAAATCAAATCTGCATTTTTAGTCATTATTTTTGCTTGACGACAATATATGGTAGTGTGATTGTTTCCTATATTCAAGGGTATGAAAATAATTCATTTCATTAGTAATGTCAATTGTACTCGTCGTCGTAATGAATTGAACTCCATTTGCATTAGCTTCTAGATTAAAAATTAAACGCAAACTTGGATGTCATCATAAGGATAATACTTTTTGAATCTTTTCTTGGTGTCAACCCAGCAAACCGTCACCCAAAAAAACTACCTACATACGCTCGCTTCACTCGATACTCATCCTTTTGTATTGAGCATTATCTATTTCAACTGCTTCTGAAACTAAAAACCGACCTGTCATACTCATTTATTCAATACCCTCATATACGTTGTAATAGAAGTGGAGAACAAAAAAGGGAGCATCATCATCCCATCCCTCTGCTGCTGTGTCTGTGATAATACCCTGCATTATTATCCCCGTGCAACAAAATATGCAACAACAGAAGAGCAAATCTCTTTTCTTTGATAAGTGACAATAAATACTTTATGGAATATATGGAGTGTCCCTCCCTAAATAATTCATTCTCCGTTTCTCATTCACAAAATACTTCATAACACACAACAGACACACTCGAACAGCATTATCTCTCCTTTTGCACTCATACAAGTATTATTAGTGGTCAGACAAAAACGAATACTCATCCTCATCATTCCTTTTGATGAATATGAATTCAAATTTAGAAAAAGCGACAAAAACCAAAACAGCTCAAAACAGTGACATTGTGCACACACACAGAGAGAAAATGTACCAAGATAAAGTACACAATGCGCACACAAAATATAATGCATGAATGAGGGAAAAATCTGTACTACACACGGATTATGAACGGTTTCACCTGAATTGATGGTTCTGCTGCCGTTGTTGTTGATGATGACGATAGAAAGGACAGGAAGCGCTTGACAAAAGATATACTCACTCATCATCCCTCACAGGATAAAAGAAGCCTGGCAAAAGCAATAAAAGAAAAAGATGAAAGCAGCAGCAGGGAGACATACAATCTGGGGATAATCGGGGACACACAACAGCAACAAAAACTGGATATCAATGAGTGAAGGTGAATGAATGAATGGACGGATGATGGAACTGATGCAAGAATATGAGTTGACAGTGAGGTAGCAGCAATGTCTGCGTATCCTAAATTTACCTTGCTATCCAAATTCAAATACTTTTTCACCTCAAGAATGTGCACACATCGATGTGGGTACATTACGACTGTAGTATTTGCTACAGATTTCTAATGCCATACGTATCAAATTCAATCCATTCAGGTAAAATTTATCATGTACTTCCGTGGATCATTGAGCTTACATGGCAGACATGTTCCGTATCTGTGTGCATATATAACAAGTAGGTATATAAATGCCATATACGGCCAGTTGAAACTTTTGCAGTAAACTGCAATGGAAATTAAGTATTATGATTATTGCATATACGTAATAGGGTTGGTCATGCTCGTAGGAATGGATGATGATGTGGATATGATTCCTATTTTTCTTCCAAAAATGATCCTTTTATGTCGGTAATGCACTGTATTCTGTCCCTTGTTGAGGGGAGTTTCCACCTCCCATTTTTGTACGGAAAACCATATTTATACGGAGCACAAAGTGGATAGAGGACCAAAAAGCTTACATTACATTTTGTTGTTGTTGTTCATTGACTGCTCCTTTTTATAGTTCCAAAAACTTTTATAGTTTTTTCTTCCTTTCTTTTTCTTCGTCTTCCTCCTCCTATTTTTCTCCTTTTAAAACCGGTGTCCTTTTCTGTCCTCCTTTGGCATTATATTATGGGCATTGTTGTTCTTATTATTATTGCCATTGCTATTATATTCTTCCTGTTGTTCCATGTCTCTCTTCTGTCTCACAAGAAAGGAGGAAATAACAAGAAAAGGGAACGCCACAAGAAAAAAAAATTGATGGATGCAGATGCACAATACTACACCATACACATCTACAAAGAAGGCAAAGCATTTTGTACTATTCTCGTTCATCTTTTTTTCAGAAAGTACAATATTTTTGGGTAAATTGAACTTTGTGAATGAATGAAATTTTCTGAATCGAAGAAATATGAGCAGCAAGAAATGCTGTATGTGAACTGGTTTAAATATAAATTTGAATGAGAACTGTGAGGTAATATCTAACATGTTGTTCTGTTTATATGAATACCTATATGGATACAACTTCAACGATTGATGAGTCGGGAAAGATAAAGACACCATGAAAAATGGAAAAAACGAAAGCGCGTCAGAAATAACAGGCCAAGTTTAGTAGCTACATATATAATATAATAGTAGTAATCACACTCGTGAGATGAATTTAATGCAAGATTATCAGTATATTTCATGAACTATTGAATGTTTCCATAAAAGGTCAACGCTTAAATAGACTCATGCATGCATACCTACAGTGCACACTTTAAGCTCGTTTCATTTGGATATTTAGCAGTAACTTTAGTCACTTCTATTTGAAGCATCTAAAAACATTTTAGTGTATTTACATGAATCCTTAGATTAAAGAGCACGATGTAAAAAATTTTGCCAAAAAGGAGTAATCACAATTTTTCCATTCCAGATTTAAGACAGTAAATATTTTATCATGCCAAACTCATAGAAGCATTTATTTGTTTCACCTCCATTAATTTATGCAATGTTTATAACATAACATATTGGACATTACACTATAAATTCTCTGTGCTGGTGAGATAAAGCGAATACGAATCTTTCACGTTACTTCATCACAATTTCTAATAATAATACTACAACACAATACCTATATGTAATCAGTGCCTTGCTCAGCTCACCTTTTCCCCATACGTTTTTGACGATGCGTATTGTTGCCCAGTGGAAAAACTCAAAAGGCCTGAGACCATTCATAAAAGGCAAAGTGAGAGAGAGACCCTTAAGCGAAACACTTCATATCGCTTTCAAATGCACTGCAGTAGTATTTTAACTGTGTACTTGTACATACCCTGTGCTTCATTACCATTGTGTACAATGTGACATTAGTTCCACACTGTCTAGCTTGATTTTTTTCGGTTCATGTACGTCTACGGAGTACATGCCTTTGCGAGGATGTGCAGTGGCATGCACGCAGATTTAGGTACATTGGTATTTCGATTTCAACAATGCCATCAAGGTGCTATGTGTACACTGCTCAGGACCGCGACTGACTAAACCCCCTGACCGACCGACACATCCCACCTTTGTCACTAGAATAAAATGGATGATAGCTATAAAGACAGAGAGTATCAGAAAGTAGAAAAGGAAGAATAATAGGAAAAAATATCTTTTTGTAATATGTGTGATCCTTTAACCAGTGCTGCTGCTGTTTTTTGTTTAATTTTCTTTCTGATCCCTTATGCACACATACATACCTAGGTGAGCTATAGAACAAATTGTGAAATGAAGGATGAACGATCAGGCGGATGAGATTCCTTATTTTCTCCCGTGGTGTTATTTTTCCTCTTTATTGATAGTGATGGTAATGACGCTGAAGGTTGAAAATTACAGACTCCCATTCATAAAAGAAGCATGCTTTTTAGTTAAATCCTAGGTCCTCCAGGAGCAATCCGAAACTAAACTAGCTACGAAATGATAAAACCTTTTGCTTGTTTTGTGGATAGGCAGAGTTTGTATTGCCGCTGTATATACACAACCAGCTTAGAAGAGGTTTATAAACGCTACAACAAACAACTTACGGTCCCTATAACTTGTATGTTTTTTTTAAACAATGACACAAGCTCCGTAATATTGCTAAATTCTAGACAGGGAAAACAATGTGCCAACGGATGAGATTGTCCAAAGAATAAAAAAAGTCTTTAATTTTTTATGTTCTTTTGTATGCCTCAATTGAAAGTGCTCAAAACTTCCATAATAACTCATGAACTGAACATTCATGCGCTCTTACTCACAACAGAACAAAGTTTTAAGTACATGTACGTAGTTGTAGTAGTAATAATAATAATAATCGTCATTCCATAATAACTTTATACGATAAGAATGCGAACTGTCCCGAATAGTTTGCATGAATTTATGAAGGCATAGGTGCAATGTGCGGTGTAATTTCCATTTGAAATAAAAGTGTGTAGCCAAGTGTGAAGGAATTTCAAGTGTTAAAACTTGTACGTTAAAAATGAGTTTCTTGCCATATATCAGAAATGTTCATAAACACTTTACGATATATCTCAATTCACCATTTCATTTCTTTCAAGATATACCAGGGAAGTAATAATTACGACACAAAAAGATTATTATTGCTTTCTCTTTGTTTTCGGAGTTTCAGCATTTTTTTGTTTAATAATTAACGGAATAAGCTACAACAAGACTTATCAAGTTTGTCAGTTTGTCTGCTCGATATATTCTCAAATGGCAAATCCAATACTTTTTGAATGGGATTTCATTGAAGTAATATTTTGTTATGAAGGAATTTGTTATCTTACGCTACTTTGTCATTCTCGCTATATTCATCAGGTTTATTCCTAGCATATCCACAGAACCGAATCTATTATCATTACTTAGTAAATTTTTTTCTCACTTGGCTTTCATAATTTTGTGATACTCCCATCATAATTCATTTCTCAAGTACTTCACATTCATCCACAAACGGTTTTTTGCTTATTCCCTCTGCTTCACTAAAAAGATTTTTTATTGTTTGTGCCTTGTCAGCTTTTGTTAGGCCTTTTTATAACAACAACGTGCTCACTCGTACACAATCTGTAAAAGCAAAGTAGTACCCACTCGTCGTCATCACGGTCGGTATGCCTCCATGGCTGTTAAATGGACCATTCTGGAATGAAATTTATATCAAATGAATGTTGTAATGAGATATGAAAAATGTGAGCGCAATTCAATAAAACACCAGCAAGCTTAAAAATGCATGAAAGGATATTTTATTTTTATAATTTAAGGCTTTTTAATATTATTTATTACTTGTAATGAATAAATGATTGGATAAATGTAAACGTTTTGTTATTTCTATTAAACCGTTCTGTATTATCGTGTGGAAATGAGACGTGACATACACTACACGCTGTTGTTTAAAATATGTTCATGGATTTTTCTATACCACGAGTTAGAAAAAAATAATAAATAAAAGGGTCGCACTCAAAATCAGAACAAGATATAATAGAGAATCACAGGCTAAATTACTTTTTTTTGGCTCGTTCTCGCATTCTACTCTCATGATATTTACCTCTGCATTTTGATTTTGTATGCAAGCTGCATAATGCCGCTACTGCTCTAATAAGTAAAGATGCAAATAAATGCGGGCTTGTGCATCTGAATTCGAGCAGATGCCGATAACTTCCACAGGGTTGCTGTTAATGAGACTTTACTCCTTGTAAATCCTGTTGTATTTTTTTCACAAGGAGTAGTGTATCAACGTGTAAAAGAGGTAAGTTTTTTTTCAGGAACTATAAAGCCAGGTTCAATTATTTTTTAAACATGCTCAGCCTCATTGTCACATAGTCACATGCACCAGGTAATACTGTGTCGGTTGTGTCCTCTGTGCAAAAGGATAACTAGATTTATCATTTGTACTTTATACTTACTTTTGTCGGATGCAACAATTCAATGTACAGTATAATAAAATACAATAAAGGAAGAATGGAACGTATGTTATGTACAGTTAAGTTTTTCATTGTCCCTTCAATAACAGTACATAAAACGCGAGCATGAAAGAGGACTGAATAATTGAATTCATATGGCACACATAGAGGTACATGGATTAGCACGGCAGTAAAATCCAGTCGTGTTAATATTGTAATATGTGAAAAGAAAGTGTGATAATAGCCGGCAGCTTTTCTGATATAATACGGCATCATAGTGGTGCTAATGAAGAGTGACACATGATCTGTCATAGCAAAGCAAAACATTGTTGCAACTTTGTACTTAAAATGCATATTTCGATGGAAAGTGGGGAAATTCAAGGGTTGTTTTTTTTGTTCAGATCTGTCCAGAACAGTAAAGGCTTTTGTGACAACGCCAACATTTGAATGGGAAGTTAATGGAAGCGCAAAGTTCTGTAACACTTATATTGATAATAATACAGACATTTTTCGACAAAAAATCCTGATAGTTTTTTGCATGAATATGAACTACTGGAAACGGACATCTATTTGCGCCTAATAATAGAAGTAATAATAATCATCCGTGCCTATTTACAAAATATAACTAATAAAATACGATAGTCTCAAGTCTCACCCACTAGATCTCACCTCAAAATTCTGTACATACCTGTTTGTATATACCAGTTTACGTTTGTGTGTAAAAAGAAAGATATTTTTCGATTGTAGGTGTCTTTCAAGATTTTCATTTTGAAGCATTAAAAAGTAAAAACGATAGACTCAGTGATTAGGCTTTATTTTTGCCCTTTCTTTTACTAGGTTAACTAATTGGGATTTCCTTTACATGATTAAGACATTCGTTCTGCTCGCATTACACTGCAAGTTTTCCGTATGAACATATTACATTTTATAGCGAATCAGAAAATGTTGTAACAGTTGCTGAACATTTCAAAAACACAACTAAACTGTTTACCATGTATAATACTTTTGCAGTCAGACGCAACTTGATGTTACACGCAAAGCTTGAAAGAAAATGCTTTGTTTCCTTAATTCAAGCCTCCTTCAGACAGGCTTCACTGCTTTGTTGTTGTGTTCGACGAATATGGCACTCGATTCCATTAATAAGTTGTTGTTTCTGAGTACACACTTAACTTATTGATAATAATGAAAAGGAGGAAACATTGTATATCTTAGCGTGTAGTAGTAATGATATAATTTAGCAGCATTCCGAATACTTACAAGTTTTAAAAGTGTACATAAAGACAGGGACACATTTCCTTGTATTATTATTATTATTCTATTTCTTCTATTATGATTGGGCTTAGTTCCGCTGCTGGTGTTACAACCGCAAAATACCACCATCACCTCTTATGTTCAAACAAAAGTTTGGTGGCTTTTGTATTAAAGGAAAACGCAAGAATATCAAGTCATCATTACAAAAGACCATAAGGATTAAGACAACCCGTTCTCAAAGAGTTCGAGTCGAAGAATAAGGGAAACAAGTACATCACATGAGTTGATGATGAAGATGACGAGTTAATTCAGCCAAAAAGCACTTGAGCTTGCTTACATTCTTGTTTTGAGATGGTTCCCTCTTATTCTTGGCATTATGGCTGCTTCAGACAAAGTATAACTGCTTGCGTGCCTTTCTCTCTCCACGTCATTTCTCCCTGAGCGTCTCTCTCTCTCTTGTCTTCCATCTACATCATCCACTTGCCCTCATGTTCATCATCGTCATCTCGCTAGCTGAAAATGAAGTTGTTCAGCAGCAGCAGCAGTAGCAGCATATTATACTTTCCGAGAATGTGATTTTTAACTTGTTTTAATTGAATTGTTTTCTAAAGGAACTTCAACAATAAAGGAGCAAGATGTTGTTCAACAATCTTCATTTTATAAGAATATATGAACATTTTGATCTTGCTTGTTGCTTATTCATCGTCGTCGTTGTGAACGCAGTCGACATGATTATTTGCTTGTTCTCATTTTCTTGCAGCTTCTGCACCAAAAACAATTACCACAATCATGACAATGGAGAATATATACGTAACAGTTGTTATTTCACATGCATTGTTCAAAATTGGGAAATAACTTTTGTTGAAAACTAAAAGTAATTGAATTGTTTTCTTCAAATGTCCAAGTCATGACTCCATTGGAATATTGTTCACGTACAACAAGGTAGCACAGAGGAGAGGATATATGTGCCTTAGTGGTTGATAATGGAAATGCTAAACTTTTCTTGAATGTTCAAAAGCGAGTCACACTCCCAGCAGGAAAGAGCAGCCAATGGAAGTTTAATAATGCCTTCTGATATAACCATGAATGCATTATTTATTTATTTATATTGTAATTGTTTTTGCGTTGCTACTCCTGCTGACTCTGCAAAGGAGAGTAAATATTACACATATAGGTAGATGTTGTGGGGAAAACAATAACCAGAGGTTGTTTCAATTTATTATGTGACCATGTTTGATTCACACTGGTTTGAGGTAAAGCTAGAACAATGAAGATTCCAGGTTTTCATCATTAGTTCGTCAAAAATAAAATGAGTTTTCTCTCGCACGAATTACCGTGCAGTATGGCTTCATGTTACAAATGTAGTTAACCAAATGCTTACCCGTACGACGATACATCCATAAGTTCATGGAGCTCTTGGACTAAATATTCCATGCATTGTCCTGCAGAATGATGATGGTGGCTCAGTTTTCTGTTTTCTTTTACTACTTTCCGATGGTAATCATATTGCTGTCACTTGTATGATTGAGTTTTGCCACAACGTGACTAGTAAATGTGACCTGTGCACCATACCTGCAAATTATTACGCTTTTGCCTTCCTTTTGTTCCTTACTTTCGTAACCACTCGCATTCGGTATTGCGTTGCTTTCTTCTAGCCATTTGATCCATATTCCACCGCGTCAACTGAATTCTCATAGCCAACTAATTATTATTATGTTTGCAACCATGTTTGTAAAACTTATCTACAGTATTAAAGAAAATAAGCAACTTTATGAAATGTAGTGGAGTAGGCATAAATTGAATCGTTTCACTCTTACTGTAATACAGAATCAGTAGAAGCATATAACTTGTTGTATATAACATATAAGAATAAACGCTTACAACGGCAGTTACAAGGCTTACTGTCTTAAGTTTTAAGAGCTTAAATTACATTCCTAGTATTTACATGAACTTACGACTACAACATTCAGGAATAAAAATGAATACTTCGAATTAACGAGTACATGTTGAATTTTGTTTTAATTTTTAATTCTCTTAATATCACATATAGGTGTATATTACGTACCAATACTAAAGCTCCAAGAGAAATGGTAAGTCGACAGCTATCAAATATCACACTTTTATTTAAAAACTTCGTTTATTAGAAACACAAGAATTGTAGAAACAACAAATGGTATCATATGCACAGTGTACAATAAGAGTATTAAGAAAAGAAAAGAAACTTTGTAATAATAATATTCACACATTCAAATAAAATTATATATAATACTTAACAATAATTCCAAGATTTTTTCATATTGCTTGTGTGGAACTGAAAAAAATGAATCCTTCAGAAAGCGTCATGAGATTACAAAGAAAACGTGAACGACTATAGTCTGCTGTATCATCCTATTCAAAAAAGTTTACAATACGGAACACAAACGAACAATGCACACAAATAGTAAAAAATAACGACAATAATACGCAACACAATATATTATTCTCTGTGTATGGAGGTTTTCTTTAAATAATAATAATCTCATTATTACCTCAATTATTATGCATAATGTGAAGACCATGATCTTCTCAATTCATCCTGCAAACTAAGTGGAATGTTTAACCATATAAACGAATTATGAAATGAATATGGTGTTACACATGGAAAAGGGTACAACAACATATACAAAAAATTATAAAGGATTAAAGGTTTGAAAAGTGACACTTAAGTATTAAAATGAAGGAAGCCTCCTGAACTCATAATATAGGAACGTAAATGGAGAGTAGATTCGTACAAGATACACCAAAAGCAAGGCAGCAATTGTACAGTTGAAGAGCATGATCGTGACTTTAATTTTGACTATTCATCTACCAGAATCATGTATGCATATTGGTGTAATTTTGACCGAAGATATAGAGTGAAAGAATGCAATAGGGTACATGTGACTATTTTGTTGTGTTCTGCAAATCATTTACTGGAGATACAATTTTGCCTTGAAAAATCATTAGCATTGTAATCCATATCATGCAAAAAAAACTAATCAGTCCGATAAATGTATGATGTTTAATCTTACAGGCTCGAAAATAGCATTCTAAAGGAACAGATGTATAACCATGAAGGGACAACCAGACTGAACTGTTATTTTTACTCCTGTTCATTTTATCTCTGAAATTTCAATTTCCCATGATATATTTTGCTTTTTATAAAAGATACAGAGTCATCTTGTAATGACTCAAGATATCCAGTGTATTTACAATGACAGCAGGTACACACTTCAAGGTGTACCGACCCTCACACAAACTCATTCTAAAGCCTCTTAAAAGACTATACCACATGCATCGTTGTGTATAGCTGCTTGAATTTGCTGAGCTATCATAGTGAGCAATGATAGATAACCTTCCAGCCCTCGTGAAATAGAACGTATCACTAAGAACACACCGCGGTTTTATTTTCTCAAGAAAATCGTTTCTCTTGTTTTTCCTCCTCCATTCTTTCCATCGGATGCTTTTTTCGTCATTTGACGATATGAGGGAATCTCATAAAGGACCAAGTAAAGTAGTCAGATAACAATGGATTCCAAGAAAGAAAGAATGGAGATTCTAAAAGATTACTGTAACTTATACCTGCCTATCTTCTTAAAACCTGACGGAGAGAATGGACCATACGTTCGTAGTACGTATGATAATACTAAAGGGATAAACACACCGGATACATATATCTCTCTCCAACCTTATAAGAACAAGAAGTGTTTTATATTTTATCCAGCACACATACCTTTGTCCTCTCGTTGTCTTTTACTTTTTTCTTTCATTTTACCTTCATCTTCTCCTTGTGTCGTTCTTATTTTGTTCGTGAGAGAATCCTAAAAGCTGTCCCAGTCTGCGTGGCGTCGCTTTTCAGGGGTCAACTCTGGAATTTGACCCTTTGTTTAAGATACCTATTGTCATGTGCTTTTATTCTCCCTCTCTCAAAAGACCACATCTCGCCAAGATGTACATTTAGCTCCCTATGACTTGTATCGTCATCACTATTTCATACCATTTTGTGTGCATGTAAATATCCAGCACGGTCAGCAATATATTTTCATTTTCTATTCCATTCTTCATTTCTACTCATTCCCCTGTGTCGCCGTCGTCATCTTCCTCCTCTCATAAAAACTGTCTTTTCATTTCCCTTCCTCACTCGTTCAAGAAGCATGTATAACAATGCTTTTTGTGCACTATAGTCACACAGTCACACAACTCTTTGTCCCTTCATAAATAATATGGTGTATCTTTATTGTTATCGTTATTATTGCTGCAACTGTTAGAGTAGTCGTAATCACAAGTAACAATTACCATTAAGTTTATTAGAGTTAAACGTGAGTGCTTGTACGTAGGTATGTAGGTAAGTACGCTACGTGTACTGTTTCTGTATGCGGCATGGTTGAGTGAGCGACTTGTTTTGTACCTGCCTATTTACATCCATCCATCCATAATATCCGTACATCCCTTCAGGGTACACCTTTCAATTATTCATTTGGGAAGAAGGTGTGTAGCATCAGCATCACGACATTACGACCAAGAAGACAACGTCAACAACTTGACTCAGGAGACAGAGTGGAGTCGACAAAGAAGATGCCGATGAATGATATTTCTTGCCTCGCATTCTCGCATTGCATCTTTTTTCTTCGCTTCTAAAATGTGTGTTTGGCTAAAGTACATGGCACAGCACACCGTTCAATTATCCAACATCATTATCCAACAAACCATGCACGATTGCTTACTAAGATACATGTGCACCATGTGCTAATGTGTTCAAAATCATGTAAACGGAATTCTTGCGTCCTACAGACTTTCATTATTGCTTCATTGGTCTGTGGTATAAGTATAATCTCTAGCGCGTATGCATATTCTGGAGATTTTAACATTATCAAGAAGCAAGAGACGAAGCGGTGTCACTTTTGGACCCAAGTACGTACAAACAAATGTGATAATACCAACACGAACGACTTGTTTTTGGAAGAGAAGAAGGTACTTGCTCATCCTCAATTCCCACTTGTCACGAGGTAGAGAATTGTCAGGCCAGACTTTGTGGAACCACCATCGCCGCCGTCACATTTCTTCTTGAATGATACAAGTTGACTGCAACCGGTTGAATCCGATTGCAAAAGGGAAACAGGCATGTCGTAGAAGTAGACTGCACGCAACATTTAACTACTACAACAGACATGATGGAGACTTTTGTCATGCTTATATTTACTATTCTGAGCATGACGGTATCCTTTTCTACTTTGCCGTGTGGTGTGCATTATCACATATGCGTATGAAATCATGATCATAAATGACATGGATGAAAATTCATTCAACCAAAGAATACTTTTCAAGTTAATATTCGCTTGAAGGTGACATTTTTGACAATAAATTGTTGGTGTATACTCATTGTTCTTTCCAGGGGATGCAGTGCAATGGTAAATTGCAATTGGACTCAGCTTGACCAGCGGAGAACTGTATTCAAAAATAAAATATTTAGAAAAGGTTGTAAAGTTGTAATCCTGTTTATTTCACTCGAGCCAGTACTGAATTGTCTGAAGACCTTGAGTTATATAGTTTAGTTGCTGCGAAATTAAGCAAAGATAATATCTATGAATTTTCATTAAATTGTTCACAAAGTTTAATAGTAGTTGTTTATCAGCGTATCGATAATGCTACTATACAAGGATCAGTTCTGTCTGTTTTTGTTTCTAGCCCTCTGACTACAATCCGCTACGTTTCATTTCATGTTGGCCAATGAAATCCTTTTCTCTTCTTTTCTAATCCATTACACATTCTAAAATTCACAGAAGAGATAAAAGTGGAAAGGAAAATCGCTGAAAAAGGGATATTCTTACCTCTGTCTTTGTTGATTCTCGTCCTGAATTGATTTCTAGTTAGTGAAAGTAAAATGTATATAGGAATAGCAAAAGAGTTGAGCAAGAGTAACAAAAATAAATTAATAAAGAAGGAGAGGAGGAAGGATGAAGAGAACAAAACCAAGTTTTGTGTGTTTGTTTGGGAAAGGGGGAAGTAACAGTAAGAATCAGAAAGGGAGGTATGTATATAGGTACATGATGAATGGAAGGAGAGAGCGCGAGAAAAGAGTAAGCAAGGAAGGCAAAAAAGTAAGAGAGAAATAAGTTGTAATGATAATGCGCTGATTTGATGTGTACAGTATGCTCATGTACTGAGAGTGTGTGTACAAAGAAAGAGAAGAAAGATTGAAATAAGAGCTCTTTCTTTTCTCTCCCTTTTCTCGTTGTATGAGCAAACTAAGTAAGGGAAAGAGTTGTTCCCAGATTTTCGGATTGTATTGTCCTTCTTTTCCTGGAATGTTTGTTGTTCTCGAACAGAATTGAAAAAGGCTTCAAAAGGGAGGAGGTGTGCTATATGTTGCCGAGTCTTCTGCTTCCAGAAAACTTCTTTCTTTTCTGGCGTTGAGAGTTGATGAACACTTATACAATATAAACGTATATGTTAGCATATATATACATACATACATACACATCCAGATACATGTGCCTACAAATATTTATATTGCATCATTTTCAGGCCTCCCAACGAACACATTCTATACTATCATCTATCTTTATTACATAAATACGCGTCTAAATTAATATAACCTCACTATACGTACAACGTGTACATACAAACCATTTCCATTTTCCTTTTTCGCTTACCTTTACCTATCTTCATCAACATCTCAGCAGCTCCTTTTCTTGTTCCATCCTGCCTCACACACACACACACGGCAAACCAAACAAACATTCAACATTCCCAATGTGAAAATGTATTTTGTGTCTCTTTTTCCTGCATTCTTTCTCTCACTCTCAGAGACACATTCAATTCCATTTCTCCTCCACTTTTCTTGTGTTCCCATTCTTTTTGATCATCATCGTCGTCATCTTTCTCTTTTCTCGTGATATTTATTAGTAAGTGTACAAAACTTGTTAGATAAAAGCATCAACAGAGCTAGATAGAGCAGCAGCAGCATCGTTTTAAAGAATCAAGAAAGAAGAGTAGCAAGCGACATGGGTAAAAGTTGCATAAGAAGGAAAAGACGACAACGAAGGAGAACAAGGAGAGAAAAGATACAGTCGCACAAAAGTAGAAAAGAGCGCAAGACTCTTCTTCTGCTTCCTCTTTCTTTCTTCTCTGCTCCCTTTCTCTTTGTCCGCTATAGTTTCTTTGCAGTGGCAGTCACCGTTACGGTAATATATCAAGAGATTTTGTACACTTGTTAAAAAAGAGTCAACAACAACAGAAAAAGAGAGAAAAGCAGGCAGGCAGCACCATCAGCATTACTACTTCCACAAGATGAGCGAAACAGTCCTCTCGACGTAGCAGTGGAAGCAGAAAGTGATGAGATGCAAAATGTGGAGGCAGCAGAAGGAGAGCTTGTGCTTTATCTATATCAAATCTATTGTCATCACACTTTTCATTTCTTCTTTGCCTCTTTCTTCGCATCCAAAAAGCTGGGAAAGAAAGAGGAGGAAGCGAAGAAAGAAAGGAAAAAGAGGAGACGAATAGGAAGAGAAGAAGAGCAGTAGCATTCTCATTTCAATTCTCTCTCGCTCTCTCTCTCTCTCCATCTTTCTCTCTCGCTCTTCAGCCCAATTATTTTTATTCATACCGGCTCTGCACAGAGGAAAAGAATGGAGAAAAGCATGAATGAATAAATAAATTCAGATGAAAATGTTGATGTAGTGGTATGTAACTAGGAAAGTAATATATTTCCAAACTTTTGACACATATATGTACCATACCGTACCGATGCTCGCAAAAACCCTTCTTCTCTTTCCTATTGTATTTACGGATGAGGAATTGTGTGAGAAATATAGACGTAATAATTGCAATAAGCCTATATAGGTGTAAGAAGATATCGCATTAAAGGGGATGGTTTTGAACGGACTAATTAAATATTACTTAAACTACCAAAAGTGAGCTGTATAATCCATATAATAACACCATTGTTTAATAGCATTCAGCAATGACCATTGCCGCTTCGTCATGAAAGATGAGAAACATATAACTGCAGTGATAAGAGCAATAGCCAGTATCGCGGGCTTATTCGTACTGCTGTCTTATCCTCATCTAAACATGTTTAGTAACAGAGTAGTATAGAGAATGGATATCTGGTCGAAATAATAGCGTAACTTCTATATAATAATTATATGGCATTACTATTAAAAAACACCGGGCGTGTAGTAGCAAAGACACAAAAAAGTAGTGAACGCTCACAACAGGAAAACCAAAGAATCATACAAGAATTAATGTAAACGAAGGCAGTGAGAGAGGCAAGAGAAGGATGAAAATGCAGAAAATTCTTCTTTAATAAAATGAAAACAAAAGAAAATGCCAAGTCATCGAAGGACTTTCCTCTGCACCAGTGGGGGCAATGTGGAAGCATAAAGAGACCTTCAGTTTACAACTGACGTTCTTGAAATCATGAAATAAGCAAAACGTAAAGTTGTATTACTTATAGATGTGCATAAAATACAGGATTTGGAAAAAAAATCATGATGAACTTATGAATTGTTATTAAGCCCGTATTCAAGTTTGTTGAAAAGAATTGAAGAAGCTGATGATGATCGATTTCGTTGATGCATTTCTCGGAAGCAAGCTGATAACTAGTCAGTTTTCATACATACTCTCTACATTACCCAGTTATCCCCGTGTATTAAAAATTAAGCGTTATTTTAAACAGATCATTTTAGATGTCTTAATTGAGCTTACCTGGAATTTCTAACTGTTCTGTTTGGCTGCTATCCTACTCTCATATCTGGCGAGGGGAAATTGGTACAATCACAAGATGAAACTGAATGCCTAACCATTTCATAGTTTGTAATTCAAAATGAATGTACTGCTGCCAAGTACTTAAGACATGATGGTAGATGTTTTCCAATTTTAATGAAACAATTTACTTTTGGAAAACTGTGAAATTGGGAAAACGTGTTCCTTTAAAAAATGGAATGAAAACGTGAGCTCACATGAAATTTTGTAATTAAGTGTTAAATTGGAAAGAAGCTTCAACAGTATGCTTGAATGCTAATTCCTTGAGAAAAAACCTGAGATGCGTTAAATTCACCGTTACTGACAACATAATTATCATCTCTGATAAAGAAAACATCCCTTACCTCTGTCTCTAGTGATGTTAATAGAAGACTAATATGCAACTGATAATACAGAATAATTCGCCATAAACATACGTAAAAATATTAATCAATGATCCTTCATTAATATTTTAGTCGGTAATGACACTTTTAAAGGAAATTAATGCGAAATGAGTCAGTCAGCATTAATTTTTGTTATATATCCACTGCTATTCCGGTTATAACCACACCATCAGCATTAAATAATTTTTTTGTCTTTCTATTTCTTGTTGCTCTCATGCATTTAATTGGAGAACAAAAATTGGAATTGAATTGCTTCCCGTTAATCTTCCCGTGTTTCATTCTCCCAAAAATTGTTACCTTTTATTTGGATAACAAAAGCCTTGTTGAAATCTGTATCGTTCCTATTATACCACATGAGCTTCTTGAATTACTGTGCATTTTTTTCTTTTGTCTCGGTTCTATTTTATTTGTGGATGCCCTGCCCTGATTCTTCATCTCCTTTCTTATCCTTTTGCTCCTTGAATCGAACGCAATAATGGGAATCTCTACGAAACGAATCTCTTGGTGGTGATGGCTAACTGGTGTACTTGTACATTCGAACAGTAGCTTTTTATACAAACCTTTTGCATGCTCCAGCTAGAAATAATTGCCCATCCAACAAGCTCACTTTTTCACATGCGTATCTTTTCTTACTGTGAGTAGCAAAGTAATAATCTTAAATGATAATAAGAACAAACTATTTTTTATGCTTCTCCGCTGTATTTATTATTATAATGATGAGTGTGCTGTTATTTTATTGTTAGCACTCTCATTACGAAAATAGGTAACTAGCAGGAATTTATCATTCACAAAGCAGTTAATTTTCCCTTCAGTTTCAATCAAGTCAATTCACTGACAAGTCATTCTAAAATTTCAAGCGTGGTAGTAGCCACACGTAATGTACACATTCAGAGAGTTCAACATACCATCATCGCTCGTATATGCACATCTTACGCTATAATTTCCCTCCCGTCGGAGTTGCTTGCAAACATAAACAGTGGTTTTTGGCTTAGCGCTGTAATACATTATAATGATAATGCAATATCCGTACAGCCTGTATCTCCGTAGTTAAAGTTTTAGAAGAAAAATATGACGACAACCAGCCAAACAACAATTATTTCAATATGCACATGTATACTGCTGCATCCCTACACAAGATATTCTGGTATTGGGTGCCTCAAATATAGAGCGTAGAGTATTTGTAAACGTGTTTTTTACATTGACTCATCGCATTTCCATTATTATTATTGTTGTAGAGAATAACCGATAAAAAGAGGAGAGAAAGAGATTTCATTTTGAGGACACTACAAAAGGACGCTTTTTGATAGCAATTAGATGACTATGGAAAAAATTCTCTTGACAAGTCCAGACAAAACAAGACAATAGCTTAAAAATGAGAAAAATAGAGATAGGGTGATGTTCAAGTGTTGTCTGCTGTACACTGCTTCGTAAATGGTAACTGTTACTTCACGTTTTTGTTAATGTGCCTTTTTATAAGCATTGTTATTAAATATGACTGATGTTGATCAGATGCTGACTAGTTTGTGCCACTATTGTTAAGGAACAGAGATTCTATTCTCTCGCATTGGAGTGCTCATCTTTCTTGCTACTCAAACTGACGAAATATAAACATATACTTATTGTAATATGCAATGTGGAAGTGTGTGTACTTGTTACTATTTTGATACTCTTTTTTTTCTCACAAACAATTCCTGGTACATAAAAATTCGAATCAGTAAACCATATTACGCTCGTTGAATACGAAAAAAATCTGCGTACGCATATCATTTTTGAAGCGTTTGATGTTACTACTGATTCTTGCTCTAATTTCCTTGGTCGAAAGGAATCTTTTGTGATGTAAATAGCAATTAGATTTTTTCCCGAGATATCTCAAAGTAATGCCTTGCACAATATACAGTCATTGATTGAGAGAGGAAATATCTTGAAGGAAAATGAAAAATGTGGGGGAGCATCACTACAGATTGATGTAAATTAAAATTACATGATCGCCTGATTACATACTGCAACCCATCTTGTTGTGATAATGACGAAGCAATAATTCACGACTGCATTGTTTGGCATGTATTGCATGCAGTGGATGGTTTCGTACCAAACTAAACAATAAAATCGCTACATGATACATTTACAAACATTTTGATCCATAATTACGCATAATTTAACTTTAGAGATGCTGGTAACTGGTTTTATATTTAAGTCTTTAGCATTAGAGGCCACCACAACAACTCGAGCTATGGTCAGCTCGTGGAGTTTTAATTACGCTTTGATAAAGAATGTGTCTTTAAATCGAAGATTATCCTGCGTTCTAGATCATTATCAGTAGAGAAAAATATTCAATCAAACAAAAGATTTTCTTAGAACTACTAGTGTTACTCGCATCAATATAACTTTCGTAGAGTTATATTAAAATTTAAATTCCTCAATGGAAATGAAATGAGTATAATCGATCAAAGATAAACAAGACATTATAAATAAATGTGTGAATCTTTGCTAGCTGCACATGTATGTACATGTGTTTTTCATCTTCTAAGGAGTTAAAAATAACCATTCTTCGATCTATTTTGAATTCAAATACGTATATCATTTCAAGGAAATCTATGGATGACGTGAGGTAAGATGTTGATAATAATATAATTAAATACATGATATCTATGCGAATATAAGGGTAAATTTTTACGGTATACTAATACTAGTGCGTAAAATCAATCAAAAGCATATACGTTTGATAGTAAGTTAGGTAATGCAGTTTTTTGTTGTACTTCAAAATTCATCGCTCAAGTTTGAGTATTACTACTACCGTTTCACACCAAAATCTAATCACTTGAGAGCCACAGTTGAATTAAGATTTGGTAGGTACTCTTTTAGAAATGTGTTGGGAAATGTTCTCGCTCATCTCGCTTAAAAATGTGTCTTTTTTCTGGCTGTGACTCGCAACAGGTGTTGGACAAAGGTGTCATTGAAAGACACTAGAGATTTAACAGAAGCAACAGTAACTCTTAAAAAATAGGTACACATGATTATATTTTTGTATGTTAAATAATAAAAACTCGTCGGAAGGAAAAGTGTCCCTCTATATGTACTTATTTAACTGGTAAGGATTTTTCCTCTTCAGGAATACTTGGTTGTTGCCTCAGCCAGTCATCCCGTCAAGGATGATTTCCTGATCTTTATCTCTGCCCATTCTGTACAGAAACACTTAAAATGTTCCCTACTGAAGTGTGAGAACATACGTTGAAACCCTTGAATTTTACACAACCTAACTACCACATTACCATCAGACCAAACAATCTATCACCAGCTAAAAAGGCTTACCGCTCGTCATGTCCTGGTGTTCGCTATGTCGTGATTATTTTTGAATGTATGACCACACCAAAATCTTATATACGCTTATATATTCTTATATAATCTCGATAACAAGAGTAAAGTACCATATATGACTCATGAATGTATATAAACTAGTGAAGGTGGTGAGCAAATTTTTAGGATTTCTTAAGAAGATGGAATTCTTTACCCATACAATCGTGCATAGCACAGCACATGTGGCTATGAAATTTCATGAACAGTTCTGATCGTGCGTGGGTTGACGATGCGATATTACGTCCACATGTATGTAGATGCAGCGAATGAAAGTGAATCCTTCATCCAAATAACTACTCTATGATCTTATCAACATTTACATTACTCCGCAGCGTTGATCACATTCACAAGCAAGCATGTGGTAGTAATATTGTGTTTTTATGTGTATAATATCAAAAGGCGTCGGTCAGCGTGATCACATTTACGGCTTTTATCTGTTTAAGCTCTGACCAAACCATATACCAAAAAGCCGACCTTTTTTATCTTTTATTTCCTTCATTCAAGAATTCAAAGCAATGTTTATACATCTGAATTACATATTTTATACAGCACAGTGATATCCCATGACGTTGTTAAAGAAAAGAAGAAATCATATTTTTCAGCTGGAAATATTATTGCAGGTAATAACAGCTAATGGCTTTATGGATTTTTGTCTGCAGGTATGTTCACTCATTTTCCTTTACACGATTTTCCTGGTTTCTCTTCAGTTTACTTGACTGGAACTTGTCTTAAATGCTGCTGAGACATTTAAAAGCTTTGTTACTTTAAACCTGCTTCACTATATTCTCTGTTATTTACAGGTCGGGTTTTACTGGAGTGAATATAATGTAGTCAGGATCGTGTTAAGGAAAGGGTGTATACAAAATACAACCCAAGAGAAGTGTATGTATATATTGTATATGGGGTCCGGTTGAGTAGAGTCCAAGCAATTGAGTGAATGGAATTTTAGGAATTCCTTTCTTAAGGAAGAAAAAACGATGCGTGTGTACTTGTTTCTTTCAAGTGGCTAGTACGAAAGTATTGAATTCAATGTGAGTATTCTAATAGTAGCGTACGAATATATATGTATAACTTCCATTGCCACGGCCAGAATGTTTGTTTACTTGACAAATGCACAACTGTAGATTCTGAACCTACAACATTTTCTTTCTCCAGCAACCTCGAGGCCTTTAACGCTACGAGTTTTTCACAATGAAAGTAACTTGCTAGCTGGAGTGCCCAACGTCACTTATTCCATATCATATCTGAGAATATTTCATGAACGTTTTGGCAGACAAACCGGCTCCTTCCCACACATTACATTGTTCAGTTCTGTCATTGTATTGTTTAGAGTAGGATTTTGAGAACACTCATTGAATACCAACCACAAGAATGAACACGTATGTTGTCTCGGCGTAGTTTATTTTGTTGATTTCCTTCTAGTTTCTTCAAAGTAATCATAATATACCGCATTCTTGTGATTTCTATTCCAACAATGTCATGTTACAAAAATATAGTAATGCCAGTTTGATGATGCATTCTCGTTGGTAGAAAGAGATGATGATTTTTGTGTACAATTCATGAAACTTGTTTAGCATTCATGTTACATAAAGAAAGAAAACCGCATACTATTCGTAATAACTTGTAACTTATTTAGCACATTCATTTCATTCCATTGTCATTGTGATGTGCAGCGCAACTGTAGCATTATTTCACACAATGTCATAAACAGAGAGCGCGAGATGACTACTTTATTATATTCTTGCACGAAATAAAAACTTAATTTTTCCTGATCTTTATCCTTTTTTGTAGAAATGAAGGAATATAATATAAACATTTTTGAAAAATGCCGAAAACTGACAAAAGTTAATACACATAATAAAATTGTTTGACAAGTTAATTAGATACAATATTTCAACTTGCTTATTAAAAGCGTCTTTTTTCAAGATTCCTTTTCGGCTACTTGGATTGCAATCATTACGAACCCGCTGTATAAATGGCGAGATCAATTGGAATTTTAGTGAAGGTATAGAAAAATGAAATGGCAAAATTCCCTCCTGCCACTTTTAGAAAATGAGACAAAATATATTACCCCTTCATTAAAGTTAAGGCAATAATAAAATTCGTTAAATATCATCCTTAACCTCATGATGTGCAATACAGATTAAGAGATGAGTTCAAGTGGATGTTTTTTACACTTGCGAACTTTTACTGTGTCGATCAAGAGAAAAGGGAGCAACACACAATCACAATGCATTACAATATCAAGTAAAGTAACTGAAAGGAAGCAGCACAAGAAAGCTTCGTGTTGGGGTGAAATATGAAGTTAAAAAAATAATAAAAGCATCTTGTGCACGGAGGTGTGCACAACGGAAAACCAGTAAATGTAGAGATGTACGTGGTGATGAAGAGAGGAAAAAGCTATTCGCATCTACAAAAAGAGAGAACTGATATATTGTCTATATTATAATGCTCCTGACTCCTAGCTAGCGTATCCTCTCCATTGTTTGAGTGAATTATTTTTCTCAGGATGAACAACAACAAGAAGAAGTATGATCATGATCAGGATCATCGTCTCCGTCTTGTTTCTTACCAGTTTGGCTGCGCCTACACACAGAGAATGGAGTGGAAAAGCTGACAGAGAGCAGAAAAAAGAGCAGATCCAAGTTGCGATGCGAGAGCGAGTTGAATAATGGGAAGACACTTGACCACTTAGGAACGCCTATTGTGTTCCAAAAACACATGTTGTTTTGTTCCAACTCTCATCATTCGCTCACACAAAAGGATGGCTATAATGCAATAAATGTATCAGAGAGATGCCAGAGATTTTTAGTCCTGCTATTTACGTTGTTGTGGCTTGCATCCAACACCATCAACTTCGTCCCAACTTGCGTTATTATCATTTTTCCCGTCGTAGTATCATCATCCATCTCTACACTATGCATGCCTTCAACTCTTCAGCTCTGCTCTCACCGCTTCTCATAGCCTCTCTTCTTGATGTACTAATGTTCTGCAACAACTGCTCTTTCATTTTTCTTTTTTTAAATATGCATTTCACTGTCCCGTACATTGTACGTGTACTATTGGCGTGCTTATTTATGTTTCCCTTAATCATTTTGGCCATTGTTACATGCGTATACGGAGTAATTTTGTTCGGCAAGCTTGCAAAAAATAACCCATTGTTAGAGATTTCAAGACGAAGAGGTTTTTCCTTTCTTATAATTCATACCGAAAAGTGACTTTAAAAAAATTATTATTGTTATTATCAAGTTCTTGAATAATTTTCTTGTTCTCTTTTCAAGAGAGCGGCTACTACTCTTGAATAAAGAACCATATTTCAATGAAAATCATTCATTATTTGCCTTTTACACTTTTCTGTTCGTTGAATGAATTGTAGTGTGTAATTCCTTCAAGAATAATGAGTAAATAAGTGGGGATACAAGGCGGCAAAGCTCATTATTTTGTCGAGATATAAAACTGAAATGTATATACAGCATCCATACACATACACAAATTATTATGACGGATCCATTGTTGCCATTTGAAAACGTCATGACGTACTTGAATTATATTTTATTTTACATGCTTCAACAATATGTTGCGTATCAGATGGTGCCAAATACTCCACAAGTTTTGCGTGTGAAGATAATTTTTATTCGACATTCTCGTAGAGTCAAGTAGATTTCCTCTTGAGAATAAAAAGCTTCATGGCCGTAAAATGTTTCGCTGATAAAATAAAATGGTTCTTGGAATATTTAAACAGGAGTTTTAATATATAAGCACACAGTTGACATATAGATGAATAGAAAATAGTTAAACTACTTTAGTTTATGTACACTTCATGAGAGACTTATGAGATTCATTTGGCAAGGTAGAAAAAGTATACTACACGGTATCATTTAATGAAAATCAGGTATGAATACGGTCCTCGTTAGTTTTTAAATGGCGTAATTTTAATGTAGACCTTAAACTTACCGTCAATTGTACTTTATTTTTTAGTACAAAAATGTGAGAAAAAGTATGTCTGTATGCCCTTATGACAATCTTTTTGGTCAAGTGCTTTACTCTTAATCAAGATTCAAGTCCCGAGTCAAGTTGTTGCGACCCGTATGTTTTTTACAACCTTTTTGCTAGTGAAACTAGGGAGCCACTTGAGTTGGCACAAGTATTTCATGCTGCGAAGTTTTGACAACTTCTCACCACTGCAGTTTCACAAGTGAGCGAGCATAGTTCTATTGCTCGTGATTATTAGAAGGAATATGATTAAGAAGGTATGCAAAGGTTTTAGGCATGTATTTATATTAGTATTTGGATAGGCATGGGGTATACCAACTTGATGCCAACAACCCTCCGACACCACAAACTTGGTAGTTTGGTGGTGGGCCAGAGTGAAGACCGTGTGAAAATGTCATAGGTATGCTGTTACCTGGTTGGTGATGAAAAATTATCATGCTCATTATGAATTAAAGCAATGGGCTTGGCCCGCTCCTTCATCCTTAATGTTGTATTTTTTACAGTTGTACAACTGCTTTAGTGCCCTGTGAACTTAGCCAACCTAACAATCAAGTTCTACAAAATGTTGACTGTCTGCAAACTTGAAACCAGTAATCCATGAAATACGCCACCATTACCAAACTTCTTTTTTTCCAACATCCACATATACTGTGGGTTTGGCAGTGTACAACGTATTTATATACCGTCTAGCTTAAATAAACAGGAACAGGGAAAAGAATTTTCCATCGGGGCAAATGGAGATTCAGAAAACATCCTCATATTTGTTGAGATTCCAGAAAAGTTGAACTAATCGTAAGTAAAGAATATCACATCCTTCACGCTGCTACATCATCTTTGCCTCAACTAGCATCATCATCGTCGCATTATCATCCATATTATTATTATAACGTAACATGACATGATTTGACTGACATGCATTTTATTGCTGTTGCTTGAGCATATGGGGGAGAAACTAGACGAGAGAGAAAATGGAATGCAGAGCGAGAGCGAGTGAGAGAGACGTTAGGTTAGTAAAATGTTATGCAGCCAAGGAAAGTATAACTGTATCATCTCTCCCCTCCATCTCGCAATACCATTTTATTATAATGATGAGCTGCGTTCGATAAGTGGTTCCATTTGGCTCACTTTTACAGGGCAAGCACGCAGACTAATCTATTTATCCTTACCCTTTTGACATGCATGCCCTCAGTCCATCCACTACAAAATATCATTTACTTAAAACGACGGACCAGGCCGGCCCAAACCGTCCATCTCCCCAATTTATCCCGACAACTAAGCTAACCATTTACAACAGCATAATATGGATAATAATAATGATAATAAAGAATAAAGTGGGAAGATAAATCGATAAATTATATCAAACTTAACATCAAAGTGGTTGCTTGCTGTTGTTGTTGTACCCTGTTATCCTCATGTCATGTCATGCATTTGTACGATTTATGTGTACTACAAATCTATCTACCAGCGGAAGAGTAAGGCCGTATTGTCAATTTGTGAATGTGGACAGTGTACGCTGCACATGGACCTTGTTTGTGGTGTTGTGTAGTATTAGTTGATATAGGTATATAATATAACAAATAAAATGACGTGCTAAAGTCATCCCAGAGAGTTTTTTATAGATTACTACTCTGCGTTCGATAAAGTGTGTTCATGATTGGGCTCACTTTTTACAGGGCAATAGCACGCCAAGACTAATCTATTTATCCTTACCCTTTTTGACATGCATGCCCTCATCCATCCCACTATACTACCAAAATATCATTTACTACTTAACAACGAGACGGACCAGGCCGGCCCAAACCGTCCATCGCCCCAATTTAAAAATTCCCCGACAACTAAGGCTTTTTTTACGAATACAGAATAACAGTATCAACGGTTAACTTTTACCGTTAGTGACCGTTACTACTTCAAAATTTTAACATGGGATCCTACATGTGTGACACATGATCATAGGTTGTTTTTCCACCAAAACACCTAATATGATGCCAGATTTTGAAAATTTATAACCGTTTAACTGTTAACCGCCATTTTTCATTTTTTACGATTATTAGTAAATAAATAGGAATTTTCAGCATCTGATTTTTACAAACAACTACATATTGCTATAGGACTACGCATACTGAATAATAGTGTCAATGGATACCTTTTACGGTTAAAAACCGTTACAACTTTAAAATTTTAACATGGGATCCTACATGTGTGACACATGATCATAGGTCACCAAAACAGCTAACATGATGTCAGATTTTGAAAATTCCTAACGATTTAACGGTTAACGGCCGTTTTTTATTTTTTACAATTCTTCGTTACATGGGTTCAAAGGTTTACCTTTTTATTATTAGAATACGTTTGCATCAGAGTTATACTTGACTGTCTGGAAAGAAAAGATACATACATTTGTAATGGCAAACAAAAATGGGAATTTTCAAACAATCATACATACATTCTTGCATTATCGAAAGCATGTTGTCTGTATTATTTCATTGTATCTTGTTTCGTTTGTTGTCCATCATAAAGATTGGTTATAATGGCACTAATAACTGTCGATGAAGATCGTCATATGAGCCTTATTCATAATAATCCTCCCTCATCCTGCCTGACTATCCGAATGTTGATTGCTATAGTGTACTGTACCCAGTTGCTGTTGCTTTTAATGGGAATAATGGAGCTTTTGTTCAAAAAACCAAAACACCATTCTTGAAACATAATAATACACTATTATTTGTTTTGGTTTGCACTAATGCGATAGCCGCCACTAGACACTTTGTACCAGTTGTATCATTAACTGTGCAGTATGTGCTCTCGTACCAAAGTTACGGTAGCCTAAAGTCGACCATTAAGAGACTCAATGACGCTACGGTTTGGATCAAATTGATGATATTCAATGGTGTTCGTTAAACGCACAAAGCCAAAACGAAGTCATCGTACTTGTTGGTATATGTATAAAATGTTATATCAGGAGGATGCGCACTTATATCAGTAAATTCTTTTCAAGTGCTAAAGAATAGGATTGATGATACCTTTTTTATTCAGTTATCCATTTAGCTTAACTCATTGTTTCCCTTATTTCTGTTTCCTTCGCCTGTGAGAAATGAGCTTGTTGTTTGCCGGGAACCTTTGTACTAGCTCAACTTGTTTGTTTCTTCCTATCTTTATCCCCACAAATATAAGATTTAATGGAGAAAGTTGCTGCTGAGATCATACATAATGAAGAGTACATTTTATGAGATGCAATCTCTTATAATATAATCTATAAATTCTTAAAGCTGCATCTTTAATTTGCTAAACAATTCCGTACAATTTTTCTGTACAAAACTTTTTGACACACTCACACGGACACTGATCAAGTCATTCATTATGACTGATGAGAGATTGTTAAATTAATTTAGTAAAAGCTTTTTATAGTTCAGTTTTATGCAGCGATAACGTCATCTAAAGTCAAAACTGCTAAGCTTTGCCAAGAAGGACATGCAAGGAAAATATTGTTAATTATTGTTTCTTCTTTGGTGGAAGGAAAGCTATTTTAAACTCTGACTTAATGATCTACCTCTGTTTAATTCTCAAAAAAAATATTGTTTAAAATGGATATTCTGTATGTTTTGTCGAGAAGAAATGATAGCTATATACGTAATATTGTGCAAAGCACCGCTTTACAAATCCCTCAGTGAACCTTCAACGTTACAAGATTGTTTCTGTTTCTTCAAAGTATCGAGAATTTCTCTTTAAAAAGTTGAAAAAATAGAGTAAAAATGAGACTTCTTTTTATATAAAAAATGTATACAAGAAATTAAGTGTTTCGTTTGTTGAAAGAACCGGCTTTTATCGCGTTAATAATATGCATGCCTAATAATACTACTTTGAACTTATGTTTGTTATTGGCATGCATTCACAAACTAGTGCATACACTTGAATATAGCACTGCTAATAATAAGAATTATGCGTGTATACAAAATTATATTTTTATATTTTAGAAACAGGTATGGATAATAAGGTTTTAAGAATTATTGGAGTGGTATAACGAGCTAGAAAGATGAAAGAATTAGGAAATGCGTCAGTGATGATATTTTCCCTTCATGCCATGCATGCATATTTGTATGTAAATTACTGATTTAAAAAAATCCATGAATATCTTCCGTAAGGTTTCATTTTTATCGTCTGCTAAATCCACTAATTCGTAAAAAACGTCCGTCGACCATATTCAGATTTTTTTTTGAAAAGATTAGGGGACTGTTTTGTGTTAAGTTTCATTTGTTCATTCAATCGTCTGTTAATCAGTAAGCCATGTTGTATACTTTACCGATGTACATAAAGTATGTAGTATGTACGTATATAATTGCCACTGAAGCGTTGCATTTCTTAAAATTGGCTGGCACACTGTGATTGTAATTTTGCAATTTCTTACGTTTCACAGTGTTAATAAATAATGAGAGTAAATCCGTGAGATTTGTGAATTTAATGAGATAAAACTACTTGATTTTTAAAAGCTACGTTTCAGCTTTGTTCGAGAGCATATATTATGATTGTTAGAGTGTAATCTTATGCCGTTCTACTGCGAAATATGGATAGTCGAGACACGCTACAAGTCCCAAAATCATACTCTCATCATTACATAACACTGTTTGTAATACACAATTGAAAATAGAACAAATTCAATACATAGGCAATTCTGTGAATATTTATTTTAATAAGATTATATTATTTTTACTGAACAACATTAATGGAGTGTTATACAATACTAACAGTTAATAAACTGAGAATGAATGAAAAGGATTTTTTGATAAATTACGGTGTACTATTGTAGTAATTAAAGTGCAAGTATGAGCAGAGACATAATAATGTGTTAGCATCAGTTAGTTGATTAGTTGGAATATTAATAATTGCCCTAAACGAGAAGTCCATTCCAAAGTTTTTATAAAGTACGGTGCTGCAACCAGTCTATATGTTATGGGCAGTTGAAAGATAATAATATGATGTTTTAATAACTCTCTGCTCGTCTCGTAATTTCGGATTTCCCATTATCGGGTGTGAAGTATGTGCGTGGACGTGTGTGTGCCGCAAACAAAGCTCAGAGCTGTGTGGTGGTACATGTAGGTAAGTAAGTTGGCAAAAGGGGTGAAATCTGTTTGGATTCGAGTGAAGTGAATACGACGTGCGATGAAAGATAAGAGCTCCCTTGGGACGGGACGACGGCTCTTCGTTTGGGGCAACCCGGTCGCATCACATTGTTATCCCTCCCTGGTTGATCGTTTTCATGAGATCTGGTTGCTTGAGTCGGTGTCGGTACTAAGGTTCTGGTTTTATTGTGTATATCACCTTGAATGTTACCGCTGTGAGCAGTTATATCGACGACCTACGTCACTTAAAAAGGGATCATTTAAAATGCAAGATTTTACTCTTATTTTATTTTATTATATTACTCCATTACATGTTCACAACATGTACATATAACAATTTTGGAGTTTGCGAACCTCTTTTGTAGTTGTGTATTGCACGAACCATATCCTTACCTACACTTTCCCTTTAAATGGGCATTAACAACAGCTTGCTAGTTATTATGTTGCTTCATAGTTTCTTTCTACGCAAAATATCCCATTAAGTTTAATGACTAATACGAAACTGCACAGTTCTGACTCATTCCTATTTTGGGAAAGGATTGCGAATTGCAATTATTTTAAGTAAAGAAATGGCTGAAGAATACATAGAACAGACAATCGTGGTTTTATGCATATGACAGTATTGCATTCACGACTTGTGTACATACATACATCCATTTTATAAAACGCGATACTTTTTTGTGTCCGCTTGCATTTTCGAAAATATGACAGTCTTGGATATAGATAAGGACAAAAACATTGTTTTAAAATCGGGAGATAAATTTTGCTGCAAAGTTTTTTAAGCAACATTGTCTTAGACATCTTCATACCTAATTACAATGGAGTTGATCGGAAGTACATTATGATGTGACTCAAATAAAAAATCAAGCAATTACACGGTGCTCATCAAATTATTTAAGCTTTTACGTGGAGTACTGGATATCGACTGCGTTCAAACTTGTTGTTTTTTAAATATACCCATTTCATTTTAATGGCATGTAGGTGTTTATGTGCATCGCAAGTATGATAATAACACCAAGTTTAGCTTAGTTTTAGCAAAAAATCTAGATGCGAGAGGCAGGTGCTTACACTTACATCCATTTAATATAATCTATCTTCTGATAAATACTGTTACGATTTTTGAAGTACAATTTTAATATCATCAGAAAATTAAAGCGAAGGAACGTCAATAGACAAGCAGCCGAAAGTGTATATGTATCACGTTAAATTTTAATAGAAAATGGACAGCAATACATATCACTGCATCATCACAAAACTGAAAATCTACCGAAACATGTCACTAGATTTCAATTTTAAGAGCATAGTATCTACAGCGAGCTATGATAAGTGACAAGCGTTGATTCCATTTATCATCCTTCCTTCCTGTCTGTGTGCAATATGGAATCCCGCATGAAAACACACATGGGCACACTTGCTTGTGCGCGTATTGATACCAAAAGTCCTTAATCATCTAGGTACAAATTGCTCATTTCATATTATGCAATGTGCATTTCTACAAAAATGTTGTGCATAACATACAACGGAGCACAAAAGAGGGTGGTGGTTTCATTTCAATGTACGTATTTGTTATCCAATTCAATACGTTATGCTATTATTCTCTTACTAAAATGACTGCTTGCGTTTTCTGTCTCGATCGCTATTCACGTACAAGTGCAAATATATAAAATTAAGTAAATATATAATAAAATGATTTGATGAGTATTTTTGATCCTGTTTACCGCGTCCTAACAGTATGAATTACGCTACTACTGGTAGTATCTATTTGAAGCGTCAAAAATATGTTTAATATATCGTGTGGTATGGCTGCTTGTGTCTCCGTGGGAGAGTTGGTAGTTTTCAAGCACAACCATTATTCATTCTTTTCACAATCAAAACCATTACGCTCATTCATTTCATTCATATCAAAACTGAACTGTGTGCAGCGAAGAGAGAGTGATGGTGCACAATTGTATGATAAATGATGATTTCGACACGTTCCATATGATATTTTGTATCATCAAGCTAGTTGAAAGAGAGGGACGAAAAAATATCATTTAATGCTTCCCTGATCCTCCTCAGTTTCTGCTTTTTACCGTTTTGATATGTCATGTCATACATAAGTGCACATTTAACAAGAACACCGGAGTGTGGGTTCTATGCAGGATTTATAGAATGTAGTTTGTTTGACTATTTATCATGATGATGAGCCGAGGCATTTTATGAATTGTTTTCGTGTCTCTTGTTGTCCCTCACTAGCAGAAATGCAGGCTTGTAAACTGGGAAAGAGGACGAATTTGTTTCGTTAAATCTTGGAGAAATTTTCAAGCTTTCTCCTTCAAAAAATGTAGTTATGTGTGAGCCTAAAATGTTATAAATGAGGCAGATTTTTTAAAGTGGTACATAAACATGACTTTTCCCTTAGGTTCCAAATTTCCACAAACAAAAATGGTATACAATTCAACGATGAAGTATGGACAGGGTAAAACCTTCAGCCATCCCTTAGATAAGATTATGTGCTCAACTATTCCTTCCTCATCTTCAAAATCCAGCGAAGCCTTAAAACTTAATTTAACATCAGATGAGAAGAAAAGGAGGACATTTTTTTCTATTCAAATCTTGACTGCTCTTTCAAAGTTACTCTAAGAATCTCAGATGAGTTAGTTATGTAGAAAAAACACCACTTTGAAAAAATTAATTGGAAAGTACACAATTGTAATTTAGAGAGCGGTTGGTACATAGTTGAATACTTCATAATTATGAAGCAAAGTTATATGTTATTGCTATTAGGCATGCACATATATTTCCTTCCTCCATACGACACATTTACCGGTAGAAGCGAATCGTCGGTTGGGTGTATACACGAATAAAAAATCACTTCATTCCAGATCGGTTGACACAAGCCTCTAATTTGGAACTAAATGGTACAAAAATATTTTCCCTCTTCAAACAAAAACGGAGAGAAAATAAAAGCGCAAGCAAAGCAAAGCAAATGGGCCTATTATGAGCGTAAATAAGTGGACAAAAAATATGCTGGGAGTTGGGACAGAATATTTGTCAAGTACCCTCTTGAACGTTCCGTGGAAAATAGGAGCCTGTATAGCTCATGTGCGATAAATGTTGTTCAACCTATTCGTATGCCACTGTATTAACGTTTAATGAATGCGATACGATGCAATAAGTATATATCATTTTCCTATTTATAGATATATAGTTTAATGTATGTATACTGCAGCACGTTTGTCTCCACTAAATATTTATGATTACGGTTATTATATAAACTGACATGAATGAATGAATTATACCAGGTCGCATTTCACAGTAGTTCATGGTTCACGTTTTGTTAACTATTTTTCATGTCTCAAAGAGCACATAAAAGTCTGAATTAAGGCTTGATTACCTCTGATGGGAAAACATTTGCCTTTTTAAGAAATAAAAACAGCTCATGCTTGTGAGAGCGTCACTCTGTGCTGTGTTGTCCATGCCTCACGTTCTCTCTGTGAGAATATGCTATCAATGTACATACATCCATTTAAATCTACCATTTCGTCAAAAAAGGTTGGAGTTTGAGCTTTATTGCATACAATAGATGAAAAACAAAGCATCTTGCATTTAAAAAATCTTTATTTCTTGCTCAAATTTAGCAAAATATTTAAAATTTCATCACTTTTAACATTATTCATTCAGTGCCGCAAATACGCATCTACTATTTACTCACCACTGTCCAGACCTTGGAGGAATAAAGAAGAAGGAGGTTGCAACTGTGTTGTTGAGCTGTGATTAAAATTTCCCATTTGATTGCATTATAAACGGTCGCTATTTTCAACGTTAGCAACAAACTGCCATTTGAAATGCACGGGAAAAATCCTTAGAAACATTCGCAACCCCATAACAAATCACAACCGAAAAATTATTTTACATTGGCTTGCAACCTCCTTCTTCTTTATTCCTCCAAGGTCCAGACGGCTTATGTCGCAGCATGAATATCACAATTTTAATTTCCCTGTGGAGAATCCATCGGTCAGATGTAAATATCTACCGAATGTTGCCGTAGAACTCACTGTAGGTAAAACGAGCCTGGTTAAATTGATGACCTCCAGCATCTTGCACCTGCGTGGATTGTCCCAAAGGAAAATGCGGTAAATGAAGGGCCCAACGTGTTTGACACTGACTGCAGCATGCGTTTCTCTTAAATAAGGGATTCGAGTTAAGGTTAGTTTCAGTTGTGGGTACTTTGAGATTATTACTTGCTCCAACAACACCGATAACAAGATAAGGTCCAAGTAGTTAACTCATCCACTCTGTTTACAAGCTATTATCGCATGCTCATCAAAAGTAGTATCTTCAACTGCGTCCTCAAGCGTTATGTGTTCATCAAAATAATAGTGTGCTTAGGTATATTTATACATACAAAAGGACAAATAATGTATCCAAGTTTATCATCACCACCTCAAGAAAACTTTTCCTCATTCGTTATATTGTAGTAAAAGGCATATTACGCATAACAAGGCATTTGCGGCACATCCATTTAAAGCATAAAATAATTTAACTAACAACTTTATTACAATAAGATACAAGAAAAGTTTAGGTAATAGCTAGCAATAATTTGAGAAAACCATGTAGCCATTATATAGATATTATATGATTGAAGATTGCATTGTAGCTACCATTTTTAGTGAGATCATCTTATTCGAAAAAAGTATTGGGTAAGCATAAACAATGTTTACCCAGATCTGATGTGTCATAAAAGTTTTTAAAGGAGCACATAAAAATTCAATATTTTACCTGCCTTCTTTCGGCTTCATAAAATGCCTTGACCATTTTACAAGGATTTCCAGGATTGGATTGTGGATGCATTGTCGAATACTTAGCTGCAACAGCATACAGATTTGATTAAGTACACATAAACGGAATAAATGCGAAGGGCTGAATAGCTGTTTAACGAAAACAATTCAATAAAATGATGTGTCCCAGGTGTTGAGCAGCGAACAAAAACAGTTTTGACAGTTGTTTTGTTCTGTTTATTATTTATGCCTTATAAACAGATAACAACGTTCGGATGGAATGAACAATGAACCAACGTTTGACTCGTAGAAAAGATGTTATAAACTGACATTCATTTAACAAAAAACTGGAAGAAAATGGTACAGTTACGGCAATGATGGTTATATGACACCATGCACTGGCCTTGTTTTCTTCTTCCAGGCGTAGGTCGAAGATCCATGTAGATTATCACGTTAGGATTGCCCTATTTTTATCCAAGTTAAGCTAAGGTATCCAGAAGAAGAATCAAAGAAATTGATGCCTTCATCGTAGCAATAAAAGTTTATGACAAGCGTAAGGTGACTTCATTGAGACTATTATTCGGGAGCAATTCCATCATTATTTTACAAGCGCTACTTTGCCAAGGTATACTTCATTACTTCATTGGTATTCATATCCTTCCGTCGAAATTGGTGATTGGATTTGGGGCTTCCTGCGACGGAAAACGGTTATCAAAAAACTATCATTAATGGTTTCTAATGAAGAGCCCACCTAATTGAAATTTGCATTGATTTGCAATTCATTGAAGAGTTTTAATCACGACTTCATTTCGCTAGACAGACGTCATACACTTAGGATTCGTATATTTAAAATGACACCTTAGTATGTCTTTTGAAATGCAGTTTGGGTTGAATGTGAAAATTCACAGTAAACTAGTTCTTTTGGAATACCAGTAATGCACTCTCCGCATATTGATGTTCTGTGAAGATTAAGCTACAATTATGATTATATATTTTACCAGAAATGTTTTTAGGATAATTCCATTGATTGTTATTTATAGTTTTCGTTGCACTTCCATAGAATGCAGTATGCAAATCAACAAATCAAGCAAGCAAGCATTTTACTTTTACACTCTACACCTTCCTTTACTATTTTTATCTTGTGAATGAGGCACTCACAATCATGCTGTTGGGTATGTATTGCGCATAATAATAGTACGGTATTATGGAAGGCGACCTGCTGTCTGACCTCTGATTCACTTGAACCATTTGTGAATCTCTTTAGGTGGCCACTTTTTATCTTTGCCGGTTCGTCTGTCTGTGTATCTACATTAAACATTATTATATTATTATGATCATCAAGTTATCAAGAATAAGATGCATTATGCATGTATCGTGATATAATATTCTTTATGCTTATATTTAAATTGTCCATTAGCATTAGATAACATTATAATGTAATCGCATTCCAAGAAGAATGATAAAATGTAATATATCTGCTAAGCCCACGATTAAAACATGATTTATCCTGTACAAAATACGAAGAAGCAAGAATTCGTCGCAACCAGGCATGGCTAAACCCGCGGGTTTCGACCAGAAAACCCGTGGGTAGGAGTTTTAATGGGTTTTACGGGTTTTAATGGGTAGTTGGGTTTAAATGGGTAGTGTATATAAATACATAAGGGGCTTTTTTCCCGCCTAATATATATTACTCTATGATCCCATATACCCCTATAGTAACTTGTTTTAACCCATAAAACCCAACCAATAAGGTGCTAAGTGGGCCCGTTTAAACCCGGGTAAAAACGGGTTCACCCAGCCCGCAATAGAACCCGGAGCCATGCCTGGTCGCAACACACAAATATTCTCGTGATTTTGTCACTTTGAAACAGTATAGTTGTATTTATTGTCTGTGTAACAATTGTATATGCGGTGTATATCACACTTGCATATCATGGCCTCATGTTTTATCCACACATAGCTAAACAGTGCACGCCAAGTAAAAATGAAAATAGTAGAAACTGGTGGGGAGTTTGTGATAAGATGATTCAGGTTAAACAAGCAAGCCAGAAATTCTTTCATCTTTTGTGAAAAATGTCCGAGCGCGGTATTCAGTATTGTTGAAAAATTTCTTGGTTCCTCAAGTTATCCCACGGTTTATATCGTTGGTCAAGTATGAAAGAATGAGATATTTGGCTGGGTTGACTGTGAACATATCATGATCATGACTACTGAACATATTCTCATCAATCCAGTATAATATACAATACATGTTGCATGTATACATAGCCATATTTTTTAAAATGATAATAAAAATGTAAAGATGTATTCACACCCGAAAAGAGTTATGACATGTAAAACTGGTAAAACATAATAATCTCCTTTCTTTTCGACCTGCTTTCCCCCTTTATTCCGCATTGTTGCTCATGTTTTCATATAGACAATCACATGAATGCTATCAACAGCAATTCCGAGTAAAATGGCTTTCGTAGTAAAAAAATGTGATCTTTAACATTAACGCAACTTAAATGAAGTGTATTCTTATAGCGGTACAGGATTGTATAATTAGGCAAGTTTAGAATTTCTTGGTAAAAATGAGTCGAAAATGGGAAACAAAGCGGACACCTTCGATAAATGAAGGCTTCACAATTAAAAAAAATATTCATCCCTATATAATTGCATTCATTAAACGGTAATCCATTAGGGTATTTACTCGACCCAAATATATGCGGAAATACAACTTTCACTTTTACATTTTATATTTACGCTACTAAATTTCTCACCCGTTGTAATAAATACAAATACCTACGCTAATTTCTCAGTATACGCTATAAAGCATAACAAAATCTCGGTTAGTTCCTTACTCAAAGGCATCATGTCAATCCTGTCATTCAGTTAAAAACTGACGTTTGTACATATGTATCTTTCAAATTGTAAGCACGCATAAACAACGATGTGTCATGACTCGCGAGTATACAGATAAGCCAGGCAGCGTGGATGGTAAATACGTAGGAGAATTGGATCCTTACTAGCTTTTAGTTCTTTTAATCCATGAAAATGTTATAATGACTAATGCTTTTCATACTCATTATAAATTACAATTTGAATCTCCAAAAATGATAACAGAAATTAATTACTAAAAATGAAAAATTGGCTGAGTAAGAATTATTGGGAAAGCCGAAATACCTAGTCACTCTTTTTCCATAAGAAACTATGCACATGTATAATACTGTATACTAATGAAATGACATGCGTGTATACGTAGACATCTACTTCAAAGAAAAGAAAGCGGTAATTATATGCGCCTAGTACTAAAGATAAAACTACCGAAACGAAATCGAAACGACCAATTTGGGAATATTGATTTTAATTTTACAGATATTGTTATTAAACTAGTATCAAAACAATGGGATATATTTTAATTTCGAATAAATACAATAAAAAGTGGCTACTGATATACTAATAAACTGTTCATTTCCATTCCATCAATGATAAAGTGTTACTGTCCTTGTCCTGTCCGTTGGAAGTGGAAGGATTTACAAGAAAGAATTGCACCACGAATTTAGACATGCAAAGCATTGGGCTGCATAATGAGAATTGGCTCCACAGATCGACATCAACCACATGGTGAAAAGTTCTTCATTTTTCCTCAACAAGAGGAATTGTCCAAGGAGCACGTAAGCCTTCGTTCGACACAACAGTAATAAGTTAATAAGTACATACAAAACCTGATGCAGTTAGACTGTTATTGAAAAAGACAGGGTTGGCTACTGTTGCATATGTTGTGCCTTGTCTTAAAGTTTACCTTATCAAATCCATAGGCACGAAGTTTACTGCCATATACCGGACCTATCCCAGCCACCTCAGTTACTGGTTTCTCGCCCATCGGTTCTAAAACGAAATTCCGATGCTTCTGTGACGTTGAAACTGTCGCCATATTTTTGCAGCGTAAAAGTTTGTAGATATTATGCCTTTAGCACCACGTTAATTTTAAGATAAAGACCTCGTTCTGAAGTATTTAATTGAAATTGCAGCAAAATCAATCAATAATCAATGTAATATCAATGAAGGAAGAATCTTGATCTGCAATTTTGGCAATGTTCTGTGGATTTTGACCTGACTCCATCCGTGATGTTTGTCTATGGGAACCTTGACAAGTTCCTGTTCAATTCAAAACAGGTTTATTTCTAGAACCACTACTAATAATAATTGGGGTTCCAGAAATTACTGACTATTTATATTGATCCTTTGGAGACAACAGCAACCTTGCGTCTTTTTGCTCATGCTCATATAATAGAACGTGTCATGTATGCATGTCTAATGGACAGAAATTATTATACGCACTTTCCCCGAGATGTATTTTCTCTGTGTATACCCTCTATTTAATAAACAGCATCTTCATACCTTCTCACGATACTAGGTGAACCAAAAGAGGATTACAGACAGACACTATAAATGTATTTCATTTTCATCGAAATAAGAACGATAATAAAATAGTGGATCCAAGAATGAATTGCGTATTCGCTGTAAGCGCTGATTCAATACACTATCGTTTCCATTACAGAGTGCGTATGTCGTACATGGACAATGAACTGCATTATCTGATGTAATGTTATATAAAAAATAATCTGAACTATACATCACACATTGGTGACTAGAGGCTTTCTCTTCTTCAAAAAGCTCCTTTGTATGATGTAATACCCCCTCTTGTACGCGGTGAGAGAGGGAATATGGACAAATAAGCAACAACAGTCAAAAAGGAAATGCAAAAGTTGATGGGCTTCTTCTCCTGTTCCTGACAGTTCCTTCCTAGTGATAACAAAGGCTTTTTGCTAATGTAAAAGACTTTTGTGTTTATATTTACATTCAATTTTTTCCTTCAGTGTGGAATATGAAAGGCCGGATTAATTTTTCAGTCTATTGAAAAAATCTCATGACTCTATAATACTCGAGCATTGTCGTGTATCCGTGTGTGCGTGGGTAAGCATTCAGCATTCAATACATGAACGCACATACATCAACCAAAAAACGCAAAACACAATGACAGCCAGTGTGGGTTTTTATAATTGAAAGTGTCGTCTTAGGCAAATTTTGAGATAAAAACTCAGACTGAAACGGAAATGACTTCATCAAAGCACAATATTTTTTCAGCTGGTCTACGAAAATGATTACTTTCTTCGAGATAGTTTCTTGGTGTGAGCTTACAATTACAAATGTATAGTGTACACAGATGGTAGCACGAATTAATTACAATGAAGTTATTTTATTTTGCAGTAACGTATAATAAAGTTTATGGCATCAGTCATTGCTCCCCATCTTTCAACAAAATAAGTTTAAAGAAATGCATAATTTTAGTAATAATAACCTCAACATAGAAGACAATCTTATTAATCCAAATTATTAACTTGAGCTCAATTCTGAGATCTCAATGGAATACTTTTTGGAGCCGGGACGGAAATTTACAATGTGGTCTATTCAACTTTTCGAGTCGTCAACTGTGAGTGATGACGATGTTGGATGCGGTGTAGTGTCCTCATTAGTTGAAATATCCATATCTAGTCCTTCGTTCCTTGTCGTATCTCCATCACCTTCACCATCCGCATCTTTTGCAGCAGCTAATTTACCCAGTAGTGTTTTTGCTTCATCCTTTACCTATGTCACGAAATGGAAACAAACAATTAAATACCACGTAAGTAAACTTATTTGAATTTGAACATTGCATCATTGCTTGTGTCACATTAACTAACCTCAGGATATTCCAAGCATTTGAAAGCATGTTTATATGCAACATCGAAGTCCTTTTTGCTGAAGTTGTAACTAGCAAGAAATAGATGTGCTTTCCCCTCCTCGTCCCTATCAGCTACACTGTTGGCTTGCATTTCTTGCAAATATTCTAGGTACGCTGTTGCAGCTTTATCAGGATCGGTCAGTTTTTGCATTCTAAAAGTAGGTTGTACAAATATGTATGAATTTTTATTAAAAAATATTTACATACAATGCTGCAGCTTTAGACAACAACAATTTATTTTCTTCTCATAATTAATCATTAACTTACTTGGCCAATTTCAACACTGCAAGTCCTTCAATATCGCCCAACTGTTTTGCTCGTTCATAACATTTGGCAGCGCAACGAGGTCTGTCAAGTTTCTCGTATGCTTCTCCGAGAGCTGTAAGTAGTCGACTGTCGTTAGGCCGTAAGTTGTGAGCTTGTTTGTAATAATACAAGCTGTAGGCAGGCATTTTCAAGATGTCGTAAGTTTGACCGAGACCGTTCCAAGCGCGGTAATCGTGTCGGTTGACCTCTGGAAAAATACAAATTCGTGAAACCTCCATAAATCAAAATGAATTTCTGATGGACATGATCAAATGAAGCACTACTGATAATGATAACGTACCAACGGCTTCCCTGTAACATTGGATGGCAGCGTTGGAATTTTTTAATTCCATAAACTCGTGCCCCATTAAAGTCCAAGCTGACAAATAGTAAGGATTTATTCTCAAAGCTCTTTCGAAATATTCGATGGCCTTGTGATGCTCTCGTTTTAGACTGTGCAAATTTCCTGTAGACAAAAACATATTGGAAGATTAAAGTGGTGCTTTTACCACTACCACCGTAATTTGCAAACGCATAAAATAATTTTCATCATGATTTACTTACCTATAATACATGATGTTTCTACCCTATATTTATCAATTTCTACAGCCTTGTTTGCCAGTACTTGCAAATAGTACTTCTCTCCTTTAACGTACAGCATATTTGAGTATAAATCCATATCGTCAAGCCTGTAAGGATCTTCTTCCGATAAAGAATCAAATGTTTCTATTGCTTCATCAACCCCTACAGAAACACAAAGTTACAATATATGTAAAACTGAGCCATATCATTTATGTAATTATTTCCTGCTTTTTATTTAGTGATTTATTCTCTTACTTTGGACATTATGATAAGCGATAGCTACTTGACTTTTGATATATGTGCTTTTGTGAAATCCAGCCTTCTGTAAAGCGAAAAACGTCTTTAACGCCTTTTCATTCATGTGAAGTTCTAGATATATGTGACCGCTGAAAAAGTAGTACATCCAGCAGCCAGGAAAGTCAAGTACTTCCATTTTTGCTAACTATAAAATTTAAAAAGGTACAGGTTTAGCTTATGAAAAGTTACATTGAAAACATGAAAACAGTAACAACATTTGTGTCGTCTTACATGCTTACGATCCACAACCAAAAACGACAATTCTATCCAAGCACCCCAAATATTGTTATTTCCATTTATTGCTCCAACCAAATAGTCCGTGGCCATATCTATATCACCCAATCTTCTGGAAATCATTCCCAATAAGTACAAATCATACGGATCATAGTGACGAGGGTCCTTTCCTTCCGGATACGATGCTAATATTTCGTGACTTAGCTCGCTTAAATGTTCCATCTGCTTTGGATCTGATACCACTGGAAAAATAACGTGCAAGCTAAATTAAGCCTCCAACCACCATATTTATCCTTACAAAGCTTGTTTTGAATTTAATCATATACATAATAGGAGCCACCACTAAAAAAATTACCTGTTAGTTCACTCATGCTTTCTAGTCGCTTCTTTTCGCAATCCAAAAATAACGCGTAAAATCTCAGAAATCGTAAAACTGAACAGTGCTTGGTAAACGGTTCCGCAAAGAATGCACACCTGACAAATTTAATGAGACCATTAGTGTTGAATTTTAAATGCACCTCAAATCCTGAAAATACAAAATCTGAATTTACACCACATACCTTAAATATTCAGAATTGTCGAAAAAAGATTTACACAGAAGATATGTGTCGTAAAATTCCTTTTGTTCGAACTGGAGGGACGACACATCCGAGGACGTTTTTGAATCTAGTTTGACATGATTCAAAGCAAAATTCAATTCCGCAAGCCTAGCAATTAAAAAAAGTACGGCAACACATTAACTTTACTCTTCCAATAGCTTCATACGACTATAATAATTCTAAACCACATCAAATAAGTTCAATGATCATATACCATTTTGCAGATTTCGTTAGGCCTCTTCGCGTACAGTTGTGATACTCCGTAACAATCTGTTTCTTCACCGTTTTTAGATCAAACGTTAAATTTAATGGAGGCATCGTTGCTGGCTACCTGGAGGATGCACAGGGTCAACTGTGAAAAGGACATTTAAAAATATTAATGCATAATATTCACTCTCATTTTATCACCTGTTTGTAGCACCATTTCCGTTATTTATGGTATGATATTCATATTATTTCTTGACACGACTCACCTGAAGGAAGGAAGATTTTTTTATACCAAAAGAATAAAGAAGACGAAATGGACTGATTAAATATACCAGAGAAATTAAATGCAGGTGGTGGAACTAACTTTTAAAACTGATTTGCAGACGAGTGATTGTTGTTGTGTTTGTGTTTCTCTCAGACTGATGATGTTTTTGATTCGCACCAAAACAGACTTTTCCGAACTTTGTCTCGTTTCCTCGATGCACCGCGGCCGACCAATGCTATGAGCAGCATACTTTGCGCGTATACAAAGTAACGCATCATTTTGTGATGATGCCTCTCGGCTATAAATACAACCTGTATCATATCATAAACTACATCTTATGATAAGATTCTTATCCTTGGATGATAATCTGTTTCTGGTGCTAATTTACTTAGTCTTCGTAAGAATGTATTTTCACAAGCATGCATAATGCATATTATAGTAATTTTAGTAATGTGTGTCATTTGAAAAGTGCAAGAGATTAAAAATGTATTTTAGCACACAAAAGAATGCAGTGTCGGCTCAAGATTAAAGTAGATTTAAGCATTAAATTTATTAAATTAAATACATAATTAATATGCCTATTGATTTACACGAACTGATTCATAGACGTGTAAGCATAAGACTTCGTATTTTACTGGCAATTACATAATCCTTTTATTTCAAATCCAGCCCACGAAATGATTCTTATCATACGAATGTGTGTGTGTTTGGTACATTAACATATTACTTAGTCGTTAATGTTGGTTGTGATAACTAAATTATGCGTGCCGTGCTCTGTGCTCCGCGACATAGGTGTAGTGTGTAATTTAAGCCAATTTCATGTCGTAGACATGAAATATTGTCAGAATCTTTAGATTTTACTCGTTTTTGTTATTACATATTACCAAAATATTACGTTTTTTTGGTCCAGCAATCGATAACGATAATGAGGCAACGACCTGATGCTGCAATCAACTTTAGTAAAGATGACTGACCGAGAATGATTTACTTTTAGATTTAAATGGAAAGTTTTTGTTCCAATTGTACGTTTTCGACATTCTGAATATTTATTAATGATATTCTTGACTCATGGAGAAGTGGTGGGGGGCGGAGGTTGTAAGCGTTTTTGTATTACAGTAACCCTAATTAACGGAATGACAAATAGCAATTCCAGGTCAAAGTAACTTCCACGTGCTGCTGTTTACTGAACGAAACGCAATAGATAGTCTTTTGTTTACGACGTATAGTGTTTAGTATTTATCATAAAGGCGATGTGTTTACTTTCTAGATGCACATTGCACATGTACACAGTACAGAATTTCAAATGGATATAAATGTAGCACATCTAGAGTTGAACCTGTTTCCATTTCGTTCCATTCTACTGAACCACTACTTAATTGAGGTACGATTGCAAATCCATATTATGACTATGACCTATTTATGAAGATAATTAAGCAAAATTAAGAACGGCAACAATAATTGTAAATCACATCAAACGACACGTATAATGTCTTATGTTCGTTGTTCCAATATATCGCACAATTATCTTGAATGCAGAATTTTGGGGTAACGGAAGACAAAGGAACTGCAGAGCATCATCTCGGAAAATAAATAAAATTGCAGGTGTTCTCTTCCTCAAAGGCAAATGAGCTATTGCAATGCATGTCCTGTTGATATAATTAGAATTAAAGACCTTTTACAAAAGCGTTCGAAACATTTTTCAAACTAATGCTTCAGTGTTCTTTCCAATAAATGTTCAAAAGAACGAGTTCTGCTCAATCTAACCGATGACGATGGGCACGACGATTTGGACAAAATCGTTCATGTAACTTACCAGTTACCAACAATTTTATAACTGAAATGATATGGCATGAAATCATTGGAATTCGTAGTTAAAAAGATTATCTTGACGAATGTATATAGGTACATGGATTGAATGTACGGTAGCGGAAGCTACATAAGTTTCGTGTAGTAGTAGATGCCAAACCATAAAATATGAGTATAGTTTATTAATTCCATGCAGTTTTTACCGATAATCATAATCCATGTTTACCTTACCATGTGAAAAAAGATCTCACGTGATAATCAAAATTAAGAAGCTTGACATCAATATTTTACCGCTATAAAAGATAAGATGATTCACTGCATCACATAGGTTCACATAGGTGTTTACTAGAAGTAGGTTATTGACCGATAATACCGTTTCTTACTTAACGTTAATTAGTGGTCCGCATGTGCACATACATAATTGCAAGGTGGAACGCAAAAATGAACAAAACGCAAATGACCAGCTTTTTAAAAAATCGCCATTAAAACCATATTACGACGACAGAATGACATCTATAAAAATGAGAGATGTCTGGGAGTTGTACCTAATAGCGAAGTTGTGGTTCAGAGTGGCAGTGACCAGTTGTCTAAATTATGTCAATAAGTAATTATGTAGGGTAGAATTCTTGGTGGTAAAGGGGAAAGCGAAGTGAAACTAAAGTTAAGCTAAGTTCAGGAAGTCAAGAATACTGGTGAAAGGCGAAAGTGAAATATATTTTCTTGTGAAAAGAAGGAGTTGAAGAAGTGTTTTGTATGTATTATCATGGTGCTGAATCGCACCACGCGGAGGCCATGAAATGGATTACGATGATACTCTTCCTTGTTTCAAGTGTCCCCTTTCTGACGTTTCCAGGTGCTGCAGCAGTAGAGTTCGTAAATACGTTCCCGATAAAAGCCGGAGGTAAGACCGCATCCACAATATTGAATTTGTTTTTACATTATACTTCCGGGAAGTAACGTCCCCCAGTAATCTGGTATTTTAGTCATTTATAACATTTGAAACTTTTACCAACATATCAGGTCGCGAGGGTAGAGGAGGAGCTTCGGTGGTTTACGCTTGCAGTGCCGGAGGTGAGTCAGGTCCATGCGTTGACTCACCAGTTCTCTGTACCAGCCAAGGTGGAAAATTCGTTGGATATTGCTTCTTCCAGGGTCAATATGAAGGCGTGTGCTGTACTGGCCTTAGTACGTTTGTCGAATATAACCGTTACCGTTACCTTATTCTAACCAACTCTGCACAGGTATAAGTTGCTTAACATGCCCCATATTATTTATCCAAGATCCGGCCAATTCAACACTTACAACGAAGGCTCCAAATCAAGGAATTCATGATGAAACAACGACGGCAGCGCCGCCAACAATGACCACACAGACGCTGCCGCCAGCGACAATGACAACACAGACACTCCCACCTGGACCACCTATGAGTACACAAACATTACCGCCCGCCCCGACAATGACTTCTGACACACTACCACCTGCTACAATGACAACACAGACCATGCCTCCTGCTTCAACATTAAGTACCCAGACGATGCCACCAGGCCCTACAATGACTTCGGATACGATGCCACCTGGGCCAACATACACTACTCAGACAATGCCTCCAGCTACAATGACGTCACAGTCACTTCCACCTTCATCAACTATGAGTTCACAGACAATGCCACCTGCACCAACAATGACATCTGACACCTTACCACCAGCTCCCACAATGACTACACAAACCATGCCTTCTTCTACAATGACGACACAGACCATGCCTCCAGCCCCCACTATGAGCACCCAGACACTTCCTCCGGCACCAACTATGCCGTCGCAAACACCTCCACCAGCATCCTCACAGGGTAGCGGAGGAGTGCATGACGAAACTACCACCGCTGCTCCAACAGCACCCTCAATGCCTACAATGACGACACAATCCGCACCAACTGCCCCGACAATGACGACCCAATCCGCACCAACTGCCCCGACAATGACGACCCAATCCGCACCAACTGCCCCGACAATGACGACCCAATCCGCACCAACTGCCCCGACCATGACGACCCAATCCGCACCAACTGCCCCGACCATGACACAGTCCGTGCCTCCAGCTCCTACAATGACCTCGGATACTATGCCTCCGGCGCCAACAATGACGACCCAAACGATGCCACCTGGTTCCACACCGACTACGCAAACAATGCCCCCAGCACCTACAATGACTTCAGACACCATGCCTCCAGCTCCAACGATGACTACGCAATCAATGCCAACAAATCCTACGATGACAACCCAGTCAGGGCCAACAAACCCCACGATGACTACACAATCAATGCCAACAAATCCTACGATGACAACTCAGTCAGCGCCAACAAATCCTACGATGACAACCCAGTCAATGCCAACAAATCCCACGATGACCACGCAATCAATGCCACCGGCCCCAACTATGCCGACACAGACACCTCCGCCAGCACCATCACAGCCTGGTGGAGGATTGCATGATGAAACAACTACTGCTGCCCCTACACCTCCTTCAATGCCCACTCAAACTGCACCAACTGCTCCCACTATGACGACACAATCCCTGCCTCCAGGTCCTACGATGACTACCCAAACAATGCCACCCGGTTCCACACCGACCACGCAATCAATGCCCCCAGCACCAACAATGACTACACAATCAATGCCAACAAATCCAACAATGACCACCCAGTCAGTACCAACAAATCCAACAATGACCACTCAGTCAATGCCAACAAACCCAACGATGACAACCCAATCAATGCCTCCAGGATCCACACCGACCACACAAACCATGCCCCCAGCGCCTACTATGACTACTCAAACAATGCCACCAGCACCATCAGAGACCCCTCCAACTGCACCGAATGCACCTTCAACCCCTCAAGCTCCATCTCCTCCAACCGCACCGACACCTCCTCAGACTCCAGCGCCCCCGCCAGCGTCAAGCCCTCCAGCACAATTTGATGACACAACTTCTACCACTACACAACGCACTTTCTTTCCGACAATGTCTACACATAATATGTCAATGAGTACGATGACCATGTCGACCATGAACTTTACACAATCATGGAATATGACCACACAATCACTAAACTTTACAACTCAACAAATGAATTTGACATCTCAATCATGGAATATGACAACACAATCCCTTAACTTTACAACCCAAGAAATGAACTTTACCACGCAAGAGTTTAATATGACAATGTCAACTCGTCCCATGCCAAATATAACCGGTCCTACTTTCACTACAACTGCCTCTACTGAAGCGAGTACAAGTGAGACAAGCACGGAAGCGACCACCCAACCATCGTTTGATCTACCTCAAGACGGTGCTGGTTGCGGGATAGTAAGTTCGGATATTCAGTCACTATTCCAGAACCCATCTTATCCCAGCTTAGACACGGAGCCGAATGTATATGAATACTCGGTAGTGCCCCGAGAAGGATTCTGTGCTTTACGGTAATTCTATTAACCAAGTTAAGTACAGTTATTTTTGTGGTAACACGTACATAGGTAATAGCTAATAACGAAATATATTTTTCCTTCCAGGATTGAATTCTTGGAGTCGCATTTAGCTGGAAAAGGAATGGAAGGTTGTTCCATAGACTCTGTGGTGATAATCAATAGTATAGAAACACCGACAACTCCACAGTGTGGTCTTTTACAAGGATATCAATGTATGACAGCTTTTGTTTTATGAAAATGATCCCATACTTCTAATTGTCTTAAAAGCAATCTTGTTTTGTTTCAGTCACCGTCAGGGAAGAACCGGGACAACCTGTGAAAATTGTTGTCACCACTCAAAGTTCAGCTCATCTTTGGAGCATCAATGCAACACAGATTCAGTGTTCCAGTATTCGACCTTACCAAGGTAAGAGAAAATGAGTCCCTATACGTATAATATCTCGTCTAACAAACTACAGTGATTTCAATCTGGATATTTCCATTGTCGCAGATTATGAATCACCGGGTTGTGGGGTCAAAAACGCAAAGGAAGCACCGCCCGGTGTTTTCATTCATGATATCAAGGAAGAGCCAAAAGCTGTTGCCCCATCCAAGCTACTCAAGTCTCGGAGAAAAACACTGAGGGATATCATGGCAGACCCACACTTAGGTATTCTTTTTAAGATTTATTTCCTTATGTATTCGTTGATCCACAAGAAATACAAATATGGAATGACATACTACGTTAAATTCATTTTTAGCTCCATCAAAGCTTCTACAAAGTGCTGTATTGAACCGTGAAACAAATATAAAAATTGTTCGTGGAAATGAGACAGCCGTCAACGAATACCCGTGGCAGGCATTACTTATGGTCAGTGGACGACCTCTTTGTGGTGCCTCTATTATTAATGAAAATTGGGTGATGACCGCAGGTCACTGCGTGCAGTTGTAAGTTGCCCGTAAAAGTTTTGGAATAAGTTTTCGTAAATATGAAATGATATTTTATTCTGAAAACTGGGATATGTGTTATGTAGAAATCTAAGATACCCACTGATCTCTGTCCTGACCGTTGACTTGGGTGATCATGATCTTCGCACAACGAAAGAGACAAAGAACATGGTATTCCGTATCTCTAAGGTCGTTCCTAATGTTCAGAATGAAGGGGTTCGGAATGACGTTGCACTAATAAAGCTGACGTCAAGTATTCCGTTTGGAAAGACAATTCGGCCAGTGTGCTTACCACAACCAAAGATTCCACGTAAGTGACGGTTGAGTCTCGGTGTAGTAAAAATGTCACAGTAAATCTCTTCTGTCGAAAAAATGGCGAAAAAAGTAATAGGTGCAAAAATGATTGGGATATTTGTTTATTGTAGCTGATGCGTACGCTGGGCGTACAGGAATCACCACTGGTTGGGGAAGAACAGAGGATTCCGTGGTTTCTCCAGTACTGCGTGAAGCTAATTTGCCAATCCTTTCGAATGAGAAATGCCGACAGCAATGGTCTTCCGTTGGAGAAGGAGCGGGAAGCATAATCGACGGTGGCATGGTATGTGCCGGAGGAGGGGATGTTGGACCATGCAATGGCGACAGCGGAGGTGACAACGTTCATTCCGAACATTTTTATTATATCATTTAGCAATTCACAATTGGCTAACTAACTTTTTATATTCAGGGCCCCTCGTGGTGGAGGACGAAGACAAGTATAGATTAATAGGTCTCACTAGCTTTGGATTGTTAAGAGGATGTGCTGTCTCAGGGGTTCCATCGGTATTCGCAAGGGTCACCTCGTACTTGGACTGGATGGCTCTGAATTTAGCGGATGCTTGAAAATAACAAGACAGTGCTAAATCCATAATTATATCTCATTGTTTGAACGTATATATTTTATGGCTAGCGGCAAATAATTTATTGGTGTTGGGTAATTAATTAAGATGGGTCTTATAAAATATAATGGTGATGGGACTTTCTATTTATATTTGTGATACTGATAGCTGTTGAACTTGCGTATACACTGTGCACGCAATTAAATACTTATCAGCATTTGGGATGAATTTTCGGTGATGGGCTAATAACAGTTATTGAATATTATATAGTTTTATTGATGTATACTTAGTATATGTATGACGAAATATACAATGTTTAAACAAATTAAAGTGACTAAAACTATCAATTTTATGACAGTTATTAAAACTTTGTTACACTTCACAAAAATTCTTACGATTCATATCACTGGTACGTTATATTTCTTGTTATTAATGTCCGGTTTATCATCATATGCATTTCCTGGCTCGCTCTTGGTCATCACACAAGTGCCAAGTATGACAAGTAGTATTGCCGCAATAATGAGAATGGTAAACAAATTTTCTTGGCAAAAGGAATAAACATTTTCCAATGCTGATGGTGCCACAGTAGCAGAGCTAATGTTTCTGCTCATATCCTGTTCTGAGGGATCCTCTGATGGTGGAGGCCGATGGTGATTTGCATGCCGCGTCGAAGACTTGTGGGTCACCGGTTTGTGTTTCGACTCATTGGAATTTGGTACATTATGAGCAGTCGTTTCATTCCGCTGAGAGTTCGCTTTGTCATGATCGTGATTATCATGAGATGGCCGTGGGTCATTTTCTTCAACGTCAAACAGTTCGTCATGATTCATCCTTCGTCCTTGTGGAAGAGGAATTGCATTAGGAAGTTGAAACTGTACTCGCGTTACAAATGCTGGAGCACCGCTGTTATTGTTGCCATTATGATGTTCATCCTTATTGCAATCTTCCGTCTCGCTCGCTTCATCAGGCTCATAAATAATTTCATCTTCATATTCATTGTGCGAAGTTTGGTTCCGCGGTAAACCGGGCTGATTTATTTGCACTGCAGCTCCGTGGAATAGGGGGTCATAATGAGCATTGTTTGTTTTGGGGCTAGAATTTACTAAAGGAGTGATTGGGTGCATTCCTGGGTTGTCAGTGTTTGGAACGTCTAAATATTCATCTGAAGTAACGTTCTGCGGATTGGATTCACGATTGCCAGGCGAGTTTGCCATTGACACTTTTACCAAATGAGAATTGTTGACAATCCTTTTATCAGTTCTAACGGCTGCATTGTACAATTGAGCAATTCTGGAGTTGTCGGGCTCGCTGTTTCTGGAAGTTCTTGGTGCATCATTTGTGCCACCACGGGAGACCAATGATTCCGCATTAGAGACTCGTCGTGTTGAAGTACTTTCCCCTGTCCCATTTTTCTCCAACATTACCCGAAATCGATTTCCGGTAGAGGCCGTAAACGATCTATTTAGAGGATTGAAACCTTTTAAAAAGTCCAAGCCATGTTTCTTATGCAGTAGTAGTATAAAGTATAATGGACACGCACTGAAAGTCTTTCTTCTGTCTATCTAAAAGTTCCAGGACTCGATTTCCGGGCTCAACTGTTCGAGTATTATCAAACATTGATGTACTGGGAGTGCTTGCTGGTAGGGGGCTGTCGTCTTCATTTTCAACTTCATTTTTATTTTGAACGTACAAAGGCATCTTGAAAAATATGTGACAATGACAAATGAACAATAGTTTACCACAAACACTTTTGCCAATTGCAAAAAGGAATAGTGGTTTATCCCCACATGGAATATTTGCATCAGGAGAAAAGAGACAATAAGAACATTACGATAAGTACCTCTTCATTTTTACCTTATTCTGTCCCACCACTCCCTTTCAGTGTAAAATTAGCTTATTATAATGTGGCCAAGCCAACGTTTACAGTTTGGGAAGATGAATCACAACTTGTGACATGGCTAGTCTAGTCTCATAGTCTCATCCATGGTCCTACTCCTACGCGTCCTTTCGCAAATACAAATAGGCGGGGCATTTCTTTTACGAATTACATCTCATTTTGACATGAGGACAATAACGGAAGCAAGCAAAAGTTGATGTCTAAAATAGCAATTCCAATTATTCAAATGGAAATGCTCTTAAACTTTAAGAAAAATGTACCTGTGTAGCATTACTACTTTAAAGGTAATTGTAGGTATATGTTCATAAATTCTATAAAGCCGATAAGTTAACTGGATTTAGCGTCACTTCTACTTCAAGAGAGACACACGTTTCATGCTAGCAAGCTTTCCATAAATCCACTGGTACAATTTTTGGTGCAATTAGAATATAGCATATTATTTTAAAACCAGTCAGTAATCGCAGATTGTGTACAGTAACAAAATGTTACAAAATAAGGAAAATGCCTTGTTTGAATACACAAATAAAATTCTGTCAGTACAGCGAGCTCAGTTCATTGAGCCTTTTCCCAGTAATATTCATCAACTTTTGGCGATATACCTTCAATTTTGTTACTACATTTGCGCTGTCCCATACCGTTTGGTCTACAATCGAACTACTCTTCAATATGAAACAAAGTCAAATATAATTCAACAGGTTTGTGCAAATGTACTCTTTCCTAACTTTTGACGTTTTTTTGGATTTTAAATTCCACTTGATAATTACTGTAAACTGCTTCTTAGATTATTTACACTATTCTATGGACGTGTAGTTTGATCGAATTTATGGGAGTTCTTGGAAAGCACGTCTCAGCAACAAAACCAGGAGATCCACTTAGCATTCTTATGATTCTCGGTGGACTGGGACATCTTAGTCACTTTTCCACTTATCTCTTCACTACAGTTTACTACAGGGACGAAATAAAAAATCTCATTAATTACTTTCTCTCTCATAGCTCACCTCTCAATGAAATGCCGGATTCTAATAGCTTTTCACTGTACAAAACAACCACAGCAGATAAAATGGGCGCAATTCATTCCACTACTTTGCCTGCAAAAAAATTGGGAGAAATTGGATCCACATTACAAAATGTATTTACATTCAAAAGAATTGCATTTGTGTGGTGGTTTCTGACTTTAGGAGCAGGAATAATATGCACGGGAATTGTCACTAAAATATATAACGGTACTCCATTGGTCAACACAGCGAAATCTGAATTCGTTGAATATATAAACAAGACCTTAGTGCCCAACATAGCTGACATACTTACTTCGTCATCCCTTTCCTCACGTTTTTTGCAAGTTCTCCTCAACTTCATTCTTATATGTGCTTACATGGATGAATTTTGTGCAGTTTTCATTTATGCGCTGGAAATAATGATTGCTCTAACCATGAAATGTGTATCTTCTCACTTTACAACGTCCTTGGTGAGCACGAGATACTACTGGAAGCCATCCTCCAACAATGTGAGTATGATCGTTTGGAGACAAAGAGAACTATACAATGTAAAATCCACAACAGAAATGAAAGCTTACAAAACTATTTTTTCGTTGTTGAACTTTCCGATTGAGCTTCTAGGTGCTTTCTAGTTTTATCGTCTTACGCCAGGGTTATCGAACTGTCAACAAGATTTTTGGCTGGCTACTTTTTTACTCGATAATGGGAGAATTCCCAAACTTCACTTTTTCAGTGGTGTTTCGATACATGAGTCCAGATTCAAGCATTCATTGGCCGTACAAATTTGCACTAACGTACGTGATTATGCTTCTAACAATTGCGTCATTGACAGTTAATGAGGTATGCAGTATGATCCTAGGTAAAACTTTATATCATTCCCTTTACAAAAACTTATTTAAATAAACGTACTGTTGATTGTTGTGGCAGCTATCTAGCCTGAAGGACTGGATGCATTTTGAAGACAAGAGGCTTTGGTCATCATCAGAAGGAGAATCATTACAGCTAAGAATCATTCTATTTGAGTTAAGCTCGAACCGATATGCTTTGTATGCCCATGGGTTTTTTCAGCTATCGCTACCTGCATTCATTTCAGTAAACTCAAAATTAACTGGTAATTACATTTATACAAGTCCAGAACAAATATATGTAATCATACTCGTTTCTTTTAACAGATTGCCTCGGGAATTTTGTCGAATGCATTAATAATAGTTCAGCTTGCAATGTCTAATAATAATAATAATTTTAATAATGGCTGAGCACCATTTTTCGCAAACAGTTTTCAGCAAACTTTCAACTTTAGGCTAGGTCATGAGTGGTAAGTTACAAAATGAAAGTACGCAATAGTGCATCAAATAATTATAGTTGGGATGTGAGCCTATCCGTAACTTTTAACTTTTTTCTACTTAACCATATCAAGCTCTATAAAGCCTAATTGTCGATGAAACGAATAGAATAACGACTGAAGGTTCATACCCATAAATGTATATGTATATGAAATGTAATCACTTCGGATTCGATTTTTTGCTAATATAACATTAAAAATGTGTCGACCAAAAAAACCTTGTTATTAAGTGGCGGAGCCGCTTTATAAGATCGAGATGTCCGTCTGTCCGTCTGTCCGTCTGTGCGCGCTCTAACTCAAAAACGGTTTGACTTTTTTGAAATCTGTTTTCGGCAATCGATAACTGGTCACATGAGAAGGGTCCAGCGTGATTTTGAAATACGTAGGTCAACTGTAACCGTTAGAAACCGTTACGAGGTCAAATATTTTAAAGGCTAACATATGGCAAGTAACATATCATTCGACTCGTCTATGACCATAGCACATAGATATGATGTCATTTCGGGGTTGACGGTTACTGTTTAACGGTTACAGCGATTTTAAATAATTTTACATTTTATGCTCTCCTGCTTAAGTGGTTTGGAATATTCCACTTCTGTTTTCGGCAAACGACTTGTCATCACATGGGCTTTACCTGACATGCTCACCAGCTCCAAAGGTTAACGGCAACGGTTAGAAACCGTTAAGAGGTCAACATGTTTAAATTACAACATATGGCAAGTGATATATCATTCGACTCGTCTAACAACATAATATACAGATCTACGGTCATTTTGAAGGTGACGGTTACGGTTTAACGGTTACGACGATTTCAAATGGTCCTGTTTAAATGGTCTTGAAGTTTGGACTTCAGTTTTTGATAAATAGCTTCTCACCACAAGCGTTTTATGTGAAAAGCTTGGCAGCCATAACGGCCAACGATAACCGTTAGAAACCGTTACGATTTCGAAATTTTTAAAAGTCACTTAGGGCAAGTGGTATATCATTCGACTCCACTGAGTGTTCTTTATGCAAATCCGAATGCATTTTAATTGTAACGGTTACCGTTAAACGGAAATACCTGATTTTTGGTTTTTATGTTCTAACTTGATAATGGATTGGAATATATGCATTTTGTTTTTAACAACCGATTCCTTATAGTGGTACTCAGTTGACCATTTTGAAAGATGCATGTTAAGGGTGTCCCTGCTCCGCCACTTTGCTACATGTTAGCTTGCTGAGTTTATTCTTCCCATGCATTCATGCGTTCGCGTCGGCTCGCCTCAAAATTTGAAATCCTAGAAAAGCATTAAGTACCTAGGAACAGGCATAGACGCAATTCAACTTGCCTCTTCTATTTTCTAATGTACTTACATATATTATGAAAAACAGGTATGCTACTGTTAAAGTGAATATTCTGGCTGCTTCGGGTTCATCGTGATTAAAAAACTACCCTAGTTTCTCTCACCGCTACCGATAGAATAACAGCACACGTCATCACAAGAAACGGTAATAAAATACAATATATGAGTAAATTGTTTAGTAATGTAATAACCTATGACAAAAGTCGTAACAGGTGAATGATAACAAGTTTTCTCAATTGAGTTAATGTCTACAAAATATTTACTTAAATTACTTTTAAAGCGTTATTTTACTTTCTTTTAATAGCCATTAAATCACATTACGAATTCGTCGCGCAAGTAAACATCATTTTTATTCTTCATGTGTGAGCAAGAAACAAACCATTAATTTTTGCATTTTTCGTTCAATTATTCTGAACGTAAGTGAAAGATACATATCGTGTGGCTATAACTAACAAGTCTATACTCTTATCGAATAAAGATTTTCAGATATGTATCAAACGAGATAAGCCGAACAGAGTGGGGAAGAACATTCTAGGATGTTGATTCCGATTCTTATTATGAAGTATTCAACATTATTGCTCTGGCATAGATAGACATCTACCCAGGCTTGTTTTCTTTATACCGAACTTCATTTATTGTAGCGCCGCTGTATATTACATTGCAATTAGCCATGTATCACCATTTTACCTGAAATTCTCATGCATTCAATGACCTAATTTGCCTTAGCATTGGTAATCTAGTACTCAAAAGGAGGAGGATATACTGTTACAAAACTAGCACTAGTAGCATTCACACAATCATGTATGATTTTTTATGTCAGTTTGTTTATCAATAATAAATAGATGTTACTTTATTACCCACATTTCTCGTAATTCCGACTTGTAAACTAAATACAAACTCATTCTAGCGTGTTTTCCCTTGCACAAATTGAATCTTAATGGTAAGTACGTGCAAGTACCTGTAACAAAAAAATCTGGGTAAAAAATTATTACGCTAACTAACTAACCACAGCGAGCAGGGGGAATATTGCCAAGGCTCAGTACTAATTTACTTGCAGTTGTAAATGCTCCTCGGCTAAACGAAAGCATAAAAGTCATTTTATTCAAAAGTTCGAAGAAGCGTGTCCTCTTCATGTGAAGGCATTTCCCTGGTACACTGCCCTTCGCGAAAACAACTAAACTTAATAATTCATCTTCCATCCTTTGCAAAATTATGATATTTTAAACGGAAAGCATTTTTGCAGTCGTTGGAATTTTTTTATGTGTTCCTACTCGTGAGCATTTAAGAAATTGCCCTTGTCATTTTCCACACGAGTGATATGCGAACAGCGTAGCAGAGGAAGTAAAAAAGTAATCTTCCTCTTGCATGTGTGTGCACAACAACCACATCGCATGCAGCTCCCAAATTTGTAGGGGTCAGTTAATATTCAATTTACAAAAACGTTACCGACATTTGCGGTTTTGAGTGTGCAACTGAAAACATGATACCGTGATCATGACTTTGCTTTTTCATTTTCATTCATGAAAAGTGAATTGTATGGGAATTATGGCGCTCGGTGAAGTGAATTTTAATGGCCACTTGTACTAAAGTAAATTGAAAATAAAGTTGAAAGTGAAATTCAATTTTGTAAAATGTCGGGAGAGAAGCCATCACAATGGATGCAGTAATATTAACCCTTAGTATCGGGTTAGGAATCCATCATAGAATTGGAGTTGGTCGTTTTGTGCCTTTATATTTGGGTGTGTCAAATGTGTTGCCAGTTTTACTGACACTGTTCCTCCACGTTGACCGTTTGGTGGAGTACAAGGAACACCATACTTACATCAATCGCCGTCATTCCAAGGAGGAGGAATTTGATTTCATAGTTGGTATGAATAATACATTTTCGTAAATACCGAATGTTTAAACAGCTCTATTCAATGATTGTCCCGTGTTTTTATAAACATTTAGCGGGTGGGGGTGCGGCAGGATGCGTCGTGGCAAACCGGCTATCTCGTCATTACAGAGTGCTGCTTATCGAAAGAGGTGGGAATCCTAACCCTTTGACATTAGTTCCTGGATTAGATACAACATTATTATCACGACCGGAAACTGACTACATGTTTTACACAACTCCTCAAAATTCATCATGCTTTGCATGTAATCAGCGCGTAAGTACAATACAAATGAATTGGTCGATTTTAAGCGTTTTTTAATCAAGTGGAACACTATACTGAATGTTATGCTTGTCACTTTTGCAAAAGCAAAGCATCTGGAATCAAGGGTACGGGCTGGGTGGCAGCGGCATGCTGAATTCTATGGTTTACCTCCGAGGTCATCCGTACGACTATGATTCTTGGGCTCACTATACGAAAGATAAGCGTTGGAAGTACAGGAATGTGTTGCCATATTTTTTGAGATCGGAAAACTATTGCTTTGAGTGCGAAAAAGATTCTACTTTGGCAACTCCTACAAATGGTAGTGTCCCTTTACAGCTAAAACAGTTGCACATATATTGTATATACAGACTTAGGCACTTGAATTCTCCATTCATCAGAACGGGAACCTTAATTGTAATTTCTCTATAAATACAGACAAATTCCATTCAACCGGAGGTGAACTCCCTGTTATGAAGCCAATACATGTTCCATTAGTTAAAGAATTTCTTGAGGCAGTTTCTTGGGCCAAAGTAAAAATACGTGATCAAAATGCCCCATTTTACTACAGTAAGACATCAGATAAATATTTTAATTTGAGATACTCCAAAATTAGCGTTGGTTTATTGCATCTTTGCAATTTATGAATTTGAATTACAGCGGCAGCAAATGTGGCAGTTTACAATCAAGCGAATTCAAGACGTTCGTCTGCATATACCTCTTTCATAGAGCCAATACTAAAGCGTCCAACGTTGCGAATTTGGAGGTACACACGAGTGATTCAGGTACATAATTTGAACAAGCATAAAACATTTCAAAACGGCTTAAGTCAACATTCCTCTCTAATCATAATGATAAATGTGGTCTGTTTTACTGACAGGTACTTTTTCATCCCAACTCAAACACTGCTTATGGTGTTCGGTATGAAAGGTTTGGTAAAATTGGAACAGTAACAGCTACAAAGGAAATTATCATTAGTAGCGGGGCAATAAATACACCAAAGATACTTTTACAGAGTGGAATTGGACCTGAAAGCCATTTAAGTAGTCTTAAGGTACCCAATAAATATTTAAATATTGAATATCTTTAGATATATTTCCTGTAGAAAGTCTTCTTTATATAAACTAATTCTTTCCCTGCCGATTTTGCTCATCGCGTGTCAAACAGATACCAGTAAGGCTTGACCTTCCAGTAGGGCATTCCCTTCAAGACCACGTCGGAACTTTAATTGGGCCGATTTTAATTGACAAGCCAATGTCGTATATTTTTGAACGCGATGTTAATTACTACTCAGCTCTTGAGTTCCTCTACAACGGAACAGGGCCCCTTTCCCTTCCTTTTCCCGTTGCAAATGCATTTTGGTCCTCTTTGAATGCCGTCAAGTCGGGGGAAAGTGAATGGCCAGACGTACAAGTTGGGTTTTCACCTCAGGGTGTAAGCGCTGGCCTTGCTGAGGGTCTGTCACGTGGTTTCAATATTCGTTTGGATGTGCTAAACAATTTTTTAACGCCTGTTGTGGGAAGAGATGGCTTCTTCCTTCTCATTGACTATGGCAGACCAAAGTCAAGAGGAACAGTAAAATTAAAATCGACGGACTTTACTGATGATGTCATAATAGATCCAAAGTATTATCAAGATGCAGAAAATGAGGATATCTTCGTGACGGTAGACGGTATGAAATGAAAAGATGCATACATTATGTCTTATCGTTCACATTCATGATTCAGCACAAAAACATGACTGAGCTTGGAGTTTGATCTAAATGGTTCATGAGAAAGTCTAAACAGTTACTAAAATTGAAAATGATTTGTTGCAGCTATTCAACGTGCTTTATACATTGCCGAGAATGCGCCGTCTTTCTCGAAGCTGGGGGCGACATTATCTCCAGTGCCATTTCCGACATGCAAACATAAAAGTTTCAGAACGCTGGCATATTGGGACTGCCTTGCAAGACATTTCACCTTGTCGTTTCATCATTACGCCGGAACAGCTAGTATGGGACCCAAAGGTTCACCTCATGCCGTAGTGGATTCAGAGCTAAGAGTGATTGGAGCGGAACATCTTCGCGTTATAGACGCCAGCGTCATTCCATTTATCACGACAGCAAATACCCACGCCCCAACCATAATGATTGGAGAAAGGGGATCGGAATTCATCTTGGAACACTGGAAGAATAAACACACTGACACTTCTGATTATGCACTGCTAGAGACAAAACCGAAGCGTGAGTTCAAGATCAGGTACGGTTGGGGCAATCCAAGAAGTTGGTTTAAAATAGACAACCATGCCTAAGTAACATTTTTATGCTATTGATGAGAATTAACTTTAACAGACGTAGCAAAGACGTTGTCTCATGCAGCTAAACCACCATTTCTTCCATCTTTCACACATTGCGTATTATTATTTTTTATTGAATATTGTACAGTATATTATAGTTCCTATAAATGAAGATCTCATGTCTATGTCATATATTTCAAGCAAGACCAAGTTTTACAGCCGCGTTCCTAAAACTGGACACAGACTATATATTTTTTGCCGTGTTATTGTTTTTAAACTAAAATATGAAAATAACCTTTATTAGAAAATATATATTATTAAAATTATTGAACATTTTCCAGTGATTTTCCATTGTGCTACAGTTATTATTTATTCAGAAAGCTATTACCACAAGTCTACAGGATTACAATTGATCAAAATGATAGAGTTTAAATAGGTATGCATTAAATCTTAAACTCTATATATAAAGGACTATTTATGCAATGATAATTCTCACATAAAACTACGTATGCACACGTGCCTAATTATTTTTCACCTGGATCACAAATAAATTACCGTACGAAACTATTACATACATAATCGTGTATAATAAAATTAAACGCAGAATTTCCACTGCTACTTGAACTTGACTATATCATTTCATGTGTGGTCCTCACCAGCTGCGTCGTCAAATTTTTCTCTGTAAGTTTTAATTGGCAACAACATATATATTAGTAGAATGAGCATTTTGGTCGTTTATTTATATAATGAATTATTCAAAAATATACCTGTTGTCCACCAACACATCTACAGATTCTCTCAAATCGACAACGCTTTCCTTTGGTTCATCTATGTTTCTTGGAATATCATCGGGACCCGTTGTATGAACAGTTTGTCCATCAGCGTCACCTCCCTCAACTTTGTCTTCTTCGCCCAACGGTGATAGCTCGCCAGTAGCTGTTTTTTGTTGCTCTGCGACTGCATCTTGGAGGGCCTTCCGTAGTTCTCCGAAAGATATTCCTGCAACATCAGCTCCAATAACGATACTGGAAGAAGCGGCAGTATGCCGTGGGGCAATCGCTCCAGGTATCAATCTCGATTTCCTATGTGCATCCAATCCTTTGCTTATATTTTCCAGCATTCTTCTTGTCGAAGGAGTAGAAGTCAGAGTTTCAAACACAACTGACTTTTGGGTCGACCGCCTTTCCAGAGGTTGGTTTGATATTCGACTGCTGTGGTTAGTAATGCCTGAGCTAACCCTTAATGAAGTGGGTTTACTACTAGTACGTCCTGCAATTGTGCCAATGCTTCGAGAGCTGTACGGTGTCGATCTGCCAGATTGATGCGGTGTTGACGTTAAAGATGGCGAAATAATTTTTCTTGTAATTCTCGCTGCAAGCCCCTCCATTCCCTTTGCATGCAAAAATTCCAATGTATCGCCAATCAAATCTGGATTCGTCTGCATAAGTTTTTCTAGAGTCAAAACAGCAAACTGCCGTTGGGCAAAGAAATAACGAACAGTTAATATTAATGTTTGCATCCACCATAGTATCAACGTCAATATGTTGCCCTTTTAGATTTGTGCTAACCTCATATTTTTCCTTCGTAACCCGTAACCTCAAGTCATTCTGGAGCAACTCTGCGTCCAACGCCTCCAGCTTTGACAACTCACGAACAAGTTTGTTGGCTTGCTGCGTGGCACGTTGAATTTTTTCCTTTTGTCCATTGATTTCGATTATGATTCCTTGGAGCTCATACTGTTTCTCCATCAATTGATGCTCGTATTCCGCTCTATTTGAAACCAACTTATCTAGCTCGAATTGCATCTGTCGCAAGTTTTGCGAACACTTTTCACGCTCGTCTTTTAGCATTTTTAGGTTTCTTGCTGAATCCAACTCCTTTTGTTTCAGCTCCTTGAGCTGTCGTCCTTCGTCAGCTATGCGAATTAAAGAAAAGTAAAAGGTAAGTGAACACGTCACTTTTAGGAAAACAGGGTGGATACCTACTATACTTCTAAAAGATTACAAACTTACTGTTATCCGTTGCTGGTTTGAGACTATCTTTAAAAGCTTCATTTGTGCCTATCATTAAGGCTAACGTGTTTTGCAGACCCTCCACTATTTTTTCGGCTTCCTTTACTCGATCATCCCACTTATCGCCCTCCCTACATCAAATAAAGTTGTTATCATAATGATTTCCAAAAAATGTAAATCTGTCAAATTGCCCAACATCTTAAAAATTGCATCTTTACTGTCGATAGTGTTCCCTCTCTTGAGCTAATTTTATAATATAATAAGCCTCAGAGCGACCTCCTCCTTCCGTGGCATTTTCCTGTTCTTTTTGTTCAGCTTTATCAGTTCCCACCCACATTTGTCCCATTACCATTTCGTATTTTCGTTTTCTCGATTGAAGATCGTTAGAAACTTCATGACATTTAAGGCGCAACTTTTGCGATTCGTCCTGCAATGAGCGCTTTTTATTCAACAGGAGGGACGTGAATATTTCAATTTCCTTTTTCCGTTCTTTCACTGCCTGTACAACAGAATAGGTAGGCTATGTAAGGACACCTTGTGTTTTGCATCTAATTTGTACAATGAATGCTCTAATTATAATTTAAAGTACCATTTGTATCGTTACTCTTTCTTGCTCCAAGTCAAACATTTTCGACTCGTAGCACTTTATTGACTGGACCATTCTGCGCAGTTGAACCTGAAGCAAGGAATTGTCAACGCCCATATCTTTGATTGTTTCAAGGAAGAGTTCGTCTTCTTTTGCAATCCTGCATATTTAAACAGATATTTGAGCTCCTCAAGGAAAAAAGTACATACTATCTGTATGTGAAAAATTATGACTGCACTTCTCACCTTTTACTTTCCGTTTCCAGTTTATGTACTTTCACCTCGTACTGTTGATTTTGTTCCACCTCTTTTTGCAATTCTTTCTGGCATGCAAAACCAACATGGTCACAATGGGCTATTTGAGCTTTAATTTGCGTTTGAGCATTACGTTGTTCTTCGCACATTTCTTTTAATTTTGCGATTTGCAGTTGTGTTTGTGCATATTCTTCTTTGTTATACAGGGTCTGCGGATTTTCCAGGCCATGGAGTTTCACCTGGAGGTTCATTGCTTTCAAATCTAATCGGTACGCCACGGCTTTGGATTTGAAAAGCTGGAAATTGACAGGTCGCAATCAGTATCATTATCAAGCATCAAATGATAATGTTCATTTTAAACTTCAACTTACATAATCACCCGTTTCGTTGCATTTCTTTTTAGCACGGGCAATAGCAGCTTTCATATTTTTCGCCTCCGATTCCGCCAACATGACTTGTTGAACAATGTCATTAGTTTGGGTCTCCCTTTGGGATTTCCATCCAATTTGCTTGGAAAGTTCCTTTGTTAGAACTTCTACTTTCTTTTCTTCTTTCTCCAAAAAGTCTTGAAGCTGCTTGGCGTGTTCCGTTGATGTGAGATTCTCCATTGTCACGACATCATACCTTGCCTTTAGATCATCCAATTCCGCTTTCAGCACTTGCATTTTGTCTTTCCAGCCATCGTTGTCATTTAGCATTTCCTTAAGTTTACTCTGCAGCGTTCTCATCTCCTTATCTGTCAGCTTAATGTACCCTACCAGCTCGGATACAGCGTCAGAGTTGTCACTGATTTGGGATTCGGTGTCAAGTCTCCGTTTGTGCAATATGTACATGTTACGTTCAATGTGATTCAATTCACTTGCGTAACACCTTGACTGACCCTGGACGTTTTCAAAGAAAGCTTCTTGTCTCTCCAGCATGCCCAATTTTTTCTTCATTTGCAATGCTATCTTTTTATAATCCTGTAAAAAATATGTCAGCAATTTTGCATAAACTCAAAACTATCAGAATTACTTTTTTGTATACTATTATAATAGCAGAGTTTAGAGTAAAAGCTGGCAGCTTGCATTGCTAATGTCCATAATTTCTTCATCACGATCTTCCAACACGTCCAGTGTTCTCTTCCAATTTTCAATTGACTGATTTCTCTCAGCATGGGCCCGGCGAAAACGCTTAGCCAACTCTTCTAACTCCCCTTCCATTATCTCCGTCTCTGATAACGTTTGATTCAAATGAACTTTGGAGATGGCAACTTTCTCTCCAAGTTGCTGGTATTCATCACGACATTTCTACCAGACATGCATAGATATGTACATATAATGCATATTGCAAAATATCATTCTTAGGTAAGTGGATCCCTATGTAGTGTATTTACATACCCTAAGTTTTTCATTGTCCGTATCAGCAAAGTCTTCTATAAGTTTCATGTAAGCGTCTTCCTTACTAAACTTCTCTTCATAGGCTGAAATCGCTTTTTTATCAAAATTGATAACATCCACTAATTCTCCAAGGTCGTCCTTTCGCCGGAACACGTTATCTTCTAGGAGCTTATTACGCTCCTGTGTATCTCGAAGACATTTCTCCATTCTTCGCAGCTCTTGCTCAGTTTTGGCATGATGTCTCTCGGCCAAGCTAAGAAATTGATGCTCTTTCTCCATTTGACTTTTTTTGGCTGCTTCAACATCCTGAGGTAGTGCGGTTGAAGATTTCATAAGAATATTATGTGCATGCAAAAAATGAATTAAGATGATTTTATGTACATATTGTTGTACAATTGATGACAGCGACCATTACCTTTGCATGCTTGAGCTTTGACTTCAAATTCTTCATGAAGGATGTAGAGTTGTCCACTGCTAAGGACACCTCTTGCACCTCCAAACTCAGACTGACTAATCGGGACTGCTTCATTTCCAGCTACGTTGACCAAGAAAAATTATTGTGAAGCGTCTTATGACACGGTATCTTTCTTCGTTGCAATTTTTAATTGAAATATAATTGAGAAAATAACGATGTGTACCATTTGCTCCAGTCTCTTATTTTCTTCATTAGATATAGGCAATCTGAAGCCTGACCCCCACCCCAACTGCTTCAACATTGAAGTTAACTGCTTTGTATCAGTCATGTCTGGCAAATACTAATGGTTTACTCACAAAATCAGCTTTGTTAGTTGGGTACTTTTAAAAACACAACTGATTAATAAGGCAAATAACAAATTAGTCTAATTTATTCCAGATTTAGTATCTTTATGCTTTCAGTCAATCTTTCATCAACCCCTCAACTTTCCTTGAGACTGTATGACGGACTGTTTTACTGGTTCCTATTCCAAGTAGCATCGATTAAACAGACTCCCTCCCACGACCATTGCATTTCATCGAGATTTGTATGATGATGATAATGTATTAGGGTAACTTTCGTATGCAGTTAATAATATGCAACTACAGCTCCAAACTGAGCTGTATGAGGCTGGATCAATAATTCAATACATGATCACCGGTAACGTATGAAATTTGTTACGGTGGGAGCAAATTCGATCAAATTCACTGAATTGGAATGGACGCGGATTCGATTATAGAAGCATCCGAGATTGGGAATTGGAATAAAACGCCGATTGACAAAACACCGTTTTTGTATTTTCTTCACGTTAAATTTTTATGACAAGAAGGTCTCAGTAGACACAGAGTGTGGACAATCTTTAAAATGTATAGAGACGTGCACCAATAAGAACAAACGCATATTCTGAATAGGATGTTGAAACCAAAAATGATGGCGTCGAGACATTTTGTTTAAATCTTCTTTAGAAACCCTCGACTAACTTATGCATAGCTTCTAGTTGTATCATCAAATCACATTACAAAAAGTGACGATGGTGAAAGTTTGATTTCAATTTCCGGATTTTGTTTATGATTCGATGCTTAAAATAACATGCAAAACTTGTTCACAAAATAAATTAAAAACAGTTAACAAAAAAGTGATTGTGTATGGAAATAAAAATGTTTTTAACAATTTTTATTTTTCGTATGGTATCTCAGCTTTCACATCTCCATCTCTGTAAACATTTACATTTTTACCACAATCTACTTGCGGTTTTGTTGTTGTTGTCTGGCCTGGTCCTGTAAAATGAAACAAAACGAAAAACATGAATTATATTTTAACAACTCGATTATTCTCGAATCTGCCTACATCATTAACTTGATTAACTGGAGTTGTAAATAGACAGACGTAATAAAATAAACATATTTTTGGACTTACTCCTGGCCTTTGGAACCTTGGTGGTGGGGTTCGGACTCTCCTGTCCTTCTTTGAACGATTCCTAACGACCTTTGAGTGAATAGCGCATGACACGCAGTAATGCAACTTGGCGTATAGCTTTGGGAGAATGTAATTAGTGTAGACGGACTGCTCAGAGATATCCCTCACCGCAGCGGCCTCCACAATATTACGAATCACAAATTTCTTGATGGCCTATAATAAAACAAATCAATCACAAAACATTACTAATCAATCAATCAAACAACAACAACATCCTTACACCTCATCATAACTTAATCACTAATGATAATGATAACAGTAAAGTTTACTATGATTTCCCTTACTTTGTCCTTAGGCACACAACGAGCACAGTTAGTGCACCTCACCGGCTTGACATGACCACGTCCATGCTTTGACCTCCCATTATTACGTCGCTTGGTTGTCTGTAAAAAAGTAATTTGATAATTTAGATCACAATTAATATGCAGACATTATAACACAACTCATTTTACTCATGACAGATGATTAAACAGGACACTTTTTAATGCTATAAATAACGAGTAAACTATAAAAATACCATTTTGAATGAGAAAATGAAGTAGGAGAAGGTGGAAACTTGAAAACTTTCCAAACGTCTGTGACTTAATCACACGTTTTTAACAGAAACGCCGGACGGCTTGCTGCGAAGAATTGTCCTTTTAGCTCAAGTGTTCCTCCATCAATGTAAAAGCACATCTAGCTGCACAACACGGACAGCCATTCAAAATTACGTGGCAATTTGTGGGGCATTCTGCTACATTCAAGAACAGTGTACCATGCGCTACCAGCAAACAAGCAAGCAGCAAATGTCAAAATGAAACTGCTCACGAAATGCGAAAGCTTGTCTTTGTTCATCTCTCTAATCGAGCGAGATGATTGGAAAGGGATTGAACCCTGGAATATGCATAAAATTAATTGCTAAATGCCAAAAATTATAATTTTTGATGGCTAGAGCTCTTCAAGTTTTTATTTTTTATGGCTGATTTAATTTCTAATGTTGAACAATTTTCGATTATTTCGGTAACTTGTTCACTTTTGACAGCACAGACACAGACATTAACTGACTGCTTTGCTTATTACTGTTCTCCTATCTTTCCTGTACGTCTGATGATAACGTTGTCAATGTACTCGTATGTTGAGCATCAGCATACTGCGCACTGTAAACTGCTTCCAACAACTGCAACGAAAATAGTTTTGGATACAAAAGACAAAAGAACTATGAAAATGTGTGAATCGTGACTCATGAGTGCTTATATTTTTTAGAAACTTGCAAACAAAGATGAGCTGAGCGAGTGAAAATATAATGCATAGTTCCATTCCACAATGATTTTAAGTGAGAACGGATTTATTCTAAATCCTGTACCCTTTCAAACCGTCAAACCGTAAATCTATGGAATGGATGATCATTGCACATATATTTCCGTTCAATTAGGTTTCCGTTAGTTTTAAACGCGGGTTTAATGTGTTGTGAAGCAGGGCGTGTTGCCAATTAATTCAAACTGTTGTTCTCACTCAGGAAGTCGGTAAAAAATTGTTTGCAAACGTCAGCTTCCAAGAAATGTACACTCAGGTTGATGAACGCGTGTTGATCATGCATGCCTGTCTATCCATCTTAATCTTCTTCGCCCTGATTGATTAATGTTTTGGAAAAAATTTGGTCGCGGCGAACCATAACTCGCAGCGCATCATTACATCGTTTAAATAGTTCCATTAAAAAATTTCACAAAGTTAATGCATACACTATCCTATCCTATCCTATCATGCATAATCAAATCAAGTACTTATATGCTTTTAATTTTACCGTTAGCTGTTTAGCTAACGTGTGGATATATTGGATCTGTGCTGTTGTACGCATTGTAACTCGAGTATTGAAGAAACATAGTCCACCGAAATAGATGATTTTTTATTGTTTCCGAAATTGAACGAAGTGATTTAAAATCACTGATTTTTATCAATTAAAATTGTTGAACATGTGGTTTGGAACTTTAACTACCACCAACTACATAGAACTACCTACGCAGGTAAAATCAGGCAGCAAATATCATGAATGGTCAATGTGCAACTAAAATATTACTACGGTTCTGTCATCAACTTTTGATATGAAAACTAACAAAATCCTTCATTCGTTCGCATGTAATTTCATGTCACCCCAAACATACCTATATTTTAATATTTTGTAGGATTCACCTGCAGAAACGCTATTACTCATTGTGCGTGCGTGCGTGTGCTAAACTATCATCATACAAGCAATAATTAAGTATGGAACTGCGTCTATTTCTTTTAGAAATGCTGACAATAGCAATATAAGTTAAAGCGAATGAGTTAGGAATTACGCCTAATGTTGTCAGTCGTATTTTTATCCCATGTATTTAGATTAAATGCATAATATTCTACGCTTCGTGAGTACATTTTCATTTCATGGGTTTTAAAATCTCATGTCAAACTCTTTCTACGTCTTCATGTCACGTTGTTGTCAGTGAGGCTTCTCAGTCATGCTCCTTCTTCTTTACCCACACAAATATCTCAAAAAAATCTCAATAATAATCTCAATCAGCTTGGAGCATTTTACATGCGCACACAATGACAAGAGCAAAGAATGCAATGCAGAGTGTAAATGTGTTCGCCTCTCATCGTCATCATCGCGATCATCATGCAAGCGACAAGCGTAGAATTATGAGAGAAATAAACTAGTCCTTTTTATTGTGTTCATCTTGTTGTTGTTGAAGAGATTGAAGCTGTGAGTGCTGAAAAATGTTTAAACTTCTCTGTGATTCACTCACTCTTGTATTCATGTATGCAATTGCAATAGCGCAAGTTTTATAATGTTGAACAGAGAAAAACAGCTGCAGAAATGAAATGGCGCATCCGCCTCAATAATCATCGTAACGTAACTTTTTTACCACTGCTGCACGTAACGCAAATAAAAGTAAAAACCACACTGACACTGATTGGTTGTGCTTCCTTCCACACACATTTGTGTTCCCATTTCCCATTATCCACTTTTGTGCCATTTTGGAGAATAGCAAATGGAGAAAAACCATCAATAATCACACAACAATGAACAATGGTGTACTCGTAAAAAACCATTTATTATTCTTGGAAAATCGTTAGGAAGCTCCTTAGTAGTCTGGAAAGAAAGAGGAACGGAAAAATGAAGGGTGCTAATGTTTCTCGGCGATGTTCCCCGTGTTGTAGTAGTAATCTCGTAACATAGTTTGACACCAAGTGAATTGCGTCTCTATAAAAAGTATTTTTGTTGAATTCTCAAAGTCCTTCCTATGTTCCTATAAAATGTACGACGCTCAAGAAATAAGAGACTTCGGCCGGGTGTATATTCCGGATCAGCCTGCACTTGAAATAGAAGAGGAAAACCCGGTCCCAGCCGAGGTGGAAGCGGTCAACTATCTAATATGGAGGAGGCTTCAGTTGAGCAAGGCGAAATTGAAAGGTGTCACAGAAATGGCTGCTTTGATGGCAGGTTTCAGTGTGGTAAGAAATGCACAATTACATACAAACAACAAACACTACATCTTAATGAGTGCTAACAGTGCTATGATTATGACTATGACTCATACATTTGCAATTTTCCACCTCTATTTTCACAGGTGGCCACAGTGGAATTGGATGTCTCCAAAACTAAGAGCGACCTGCTGCTCTGTGCTTTCACGGTGACAACTGCGTTCCTGGTGTCCACTACAATGTTTTCCATTCTTATCGCCACCTGCCTGCTTCCACATATAGACGCTGTGACAAAGCTCAACTCTGTTGATTTGGCCAAAGACTCTCCCCACGACGATTTGATCTGGTACATTGACCTTGCATGGTTTCTTGCAAACACGGTCAGCATTTGCTTATTTATAATGGATGTAGTCCTACTCTCGTGGATCAAGTTTACAAAAATACCTGCCATTTGCATCACCAGCGTAATGGTGCCCGTGCTCCTCCTCTTGTGCATTTTTAGTGTTGTGTTTTACCGACAAACTGTGCATCATCAAATCGATCTAGCAGATAAGAAGTATGGGGAGCTGAGAGCGATGGGCAGGAAACTACGAATTGGAGTAAGCTTTAGTAGTGGTGGAGCGGCAGTTCAGACTGTTTAAGTTAAACTTATGTATAAGCATGCAAACATTTTATTGTAAAAAATGACCTCAACCTCAGTCCCAAAGCCATATAATATATAAATTATATGTTATAGTTATAAAATAATATTTGTTTGTTACATATATGCGAAAATAAAATATATATTTCTGTGTTCCGTAAACAAAGTACTTTCCAAATGTATCGCTGTCGATCTCATTTGACTTTGTTGTTCACGAGATTGTGAGTACGTATTAGTTACCTGTACTTGATTTAGAAATTGTGGTGCTTTCTGTTAGATACTCGTAGCATTATAATAGGTGTTCCATATCTTTCTGGAATAAGAATGTAATTTTGGGAAGCATTTCGTGTTTACTGTATATGCCGAGTTTGTGACAGAATGCGTATGCGTAAACTGGAATGATATTATTTTTAACAACACTTGTAAATAAGATTGCTAATACGTGTGCCTTCTGTCGCAGTATGAAAATATCAACTTTGCATGTTACAGCAAACGTAAAGGTAGATAATATTATAGTCCAACCAACTGCAACAGTTGAAAGGGTTGATGAAACTAGTAATGTAGGTGAAACATATATTATTCTGCTCTGTCGTTGATGCAAGAAATCGCAATAGATATTTAGATATACACATAATCGCTTCTCTCCTGTAATTTAGGTCTGTACCTACGCCTACGATCATATAAAATTGTGTATCCCATTGTGCTATTGAAGTTGCAAGCAACTACCAACCAGCAGAAGATAAAACTTTCAACTAATCTCACATCTTTTAAAGTATCACACATATAAAAGTAATCATTTTACGAGTATAAATAAGAATTCATAATTCACTCTTGTTTTGATCTATAAAAATGTGCATAAAACAAAAACAATGCAATAATATGCACAATGCACGTTACGCAAGAACGCAACAACCTTGAAAGTTGTAGAAGGCAAGGGATACGTGACAGAGTACACAAGAGAGATAGAACCTACTAAAACCAATAACCAACACATGATGAACTCGGGCTGAGAAAATTGCTAAAAAGTAAGGGAGCACGTCTACAAACAGTTCAAGTGTACATTGTGCACTGCACATATATACTTGGCAAAAAAAATAGTCGTTTTGCACCTGTTCTAGTAGAAGGATTGAGTAGTGGGGCCATTATATGTAAGTATATGTGTAACAACACATGTAATTACGTGTAATTAGGGGACGTAATTACTATTTAAAAGTGAAAAGTGTGAAAGAACACTATCCTCTTGTCACACAAATCCGTCAAAATGGATTCTAGAGGAGAGTTCCAGAGACACAAAATACACCCATTAACCAATGATTTGGTAAATAAAAGAAACTTATATAACGCAGATAAAATAAAATACTTTCCTTTTTTCGCACACATTATCGTATACAATTTTGTACAGGTACATATCGACTAACATTTTGTATTCATAACATAGATATTGCAGGTACTGGTCAAGCACATTAAATTACGGGACATTCCAAAATGTCGATTGGTGTGTCGAAAATGGAATCAGCTCCTAATCCCAAGAATGCGATCAGAAATGTTAGTAAAATGCTTAGATCAAACGGGCTTTGGCAAATCTTCAACGAGATTAGCCAGATTCCTTGCAATAATGGATGCAAGTCACGAAATCCCTTTTGGCAACTACCTCCTTCTCAACTTGAACTTGAATGATCCTCTGGTGGAAAGATTTTTTGCCCTCTGTGGACAATATATTCATACCTTGAGAGTTCAGTTCATGCCACACGAGATTGACATTTGTTCTCTCCGAGAATTGCTGCTAATGAGGGCACCAGCCATGGTGAACTTCTCGGTGGAAGGTCAAGGCATTCCCGAAACTGTGACAAATCATCCCAGTCTATTTCCAAACTGGTCAGGCTACCACCAACTTAATCCTATTCAAGGAGGACCCACTCTACCATTCCTGGAATCCATTCAATTCAAGACCGAAGAAGGTCAGAAATGTCACCCAGGATTTTTATTTGATCTCTTCAAAGCGGCAACAAACCTGAAAAAGTTGACCTTCCTCAAGTACTCTGATCATACCTACTCCATAAATATACTGACTGCGCTACACCAATCTGGAAACTACCTGCAGCTGAAAACTATTCATTTGGAAAGTTTGTGCGAGCCTGCGTTTAGTCTGCTGATTGAAATGAGTCATGAGGGAATGGCACTGAGGGAATTTTCCTTTCAGTCGCTCGCAGACGATGTGCAGAGTAGCTCCTTGGAAGAACTCGTCTCTTCACAAAAGGACACTCTGGAAACCTTATCTTTGAATGAGGTGATGGGAACAAAGAATCTCTTGATAAGGCTGCCAGCAATGAAAAGATTGAGGAAATTGACACGCTCTGCAATTTGCTCGTCACAAATTGCATTTGGACCAATTTGTTATGCAACGAGCTTACCCAGTCTTGAGGAGCTCTCTGTTTTCGCGTTTGCCGACGAACTGGACTGGAGTGATTACTTTTCTGATACCGTCAACTGGCTACCTTGCAGTTCCTTAAAGAAGCTGGAATTACCAATCAACTTGAAGGATCCAAACAAGCTGCGGCGCTTATCTAAAATATTTCCTTCCGTGACAAAACTCATTGTCGCATCCCCAGCCGATGAAATTATTCCGTTATTGTGGGAGCTTTGGCCAGAACTTACAGAACTGCATTTGTCATTGACTGACGGAAACTCCAACGTTGACTCCCTTTTCACTGGAATTCCATCCCAAGAATGTTTTGGTATAATTTCCAATAAAGCTTATGGGGAAGTTGATATTGAGCGAATAAGAGCAGGACCAAGCATTGCGCATTTACGAGGTACGTCCATTGTCCATACATATTATGACATGTTATGCCTTTGCTAGTTTTCTTGTTGCAAATATCGCGCTATTACAAGATTACATACATTGGAAATGACTACTAATGATCTACCACAAACCATTTCTTTCTTTTTCGGTTGGCTCCAGGTCTCAGAAAACTGAATTTGGAAATTTCGCCCAGGGACATCTTCTCTAGCTTTTGTCTACAAAACACTTCTTGCTTACCAACTGATATTACTGGCTATTTTGGATTGTCCTACTTGTCAAACTTGGAGGAACTCGTAATTACCTCCAGCCAGGTAAGAGTTGTACAGTTATATACATTCTTCAATCATCTTAATTAAACACTCCAAATTCTATTGACCTCGGCATATATTAATGGATGATTTTTTTTTCATTTTAACCATCAGATATCAATGGAATGCGCCGTTTTTCTACTGTCAAAATTCCATCGATTTACCAGCATCCGGATTTGTGATGTAGATAATCGCCCCGTGGTCTCGAGCATTCAGATTTTTAATTGAGAATGAAAAATATATTACCTATGTAGATGTCTATACCGTGTTTTCAGAAATAGTTACCAAAGATAAACGGCACCGTGGTGTCTACCTAGTCATTCACACGATTATTTTACGAAGATTCTAAATATTCTAACCTATAAATATGTAGTAAGTAGATGATATTATTATGATTGCGTTAGGTTATGATCGATGTTGTGAAAAATAAAGTATTATGTGCAAACGGTTTCGGTAATAAATTCCTAGTCTAAATCGAGAACATTGTTTGGATGCTGGAAAGATTTTTTATTAAGGATTTGCTGGTATAGATGACCATTTTGCCACAAAGGCTATAACTAACAGAAAAAACGTTGTACATATTAAAGATAAAATATTGAGAGCTCGCAGTACGGCTATCAACACGAAAATGCATGGCAGCAGCTATTATTATAAAGCACGTAGACTAAATTATTCGTACCAAAAACTGTGAGATCATTGTTTTCTTTATAAATCATTCATTCATTTGGTGTCATTATTGGGAAATACGGGGAGCAAAGGTAGGCCCATCTTATGACCAGTTGCAGAGCTAAAGGGTAAAAAATATTTTTGTTAGCTTTTGGAAACAGCATCAAGTGTACTTTTAAATCGTCAATTTTAAGTGCTTACCCCAGGAACGTTTCCCATCAGGCATTTTATAAAGGGGTCATACGTTGTACAATATTCGTCCTCTTGCAAAGTTTTGAACCCCCGAACTGATCAAATTGATGCACAATAAATCATACATGGTTGTACAAATCGCGACAGTGAATTTAAATTTTTTAATGTTTCACTCACATCCAATTTGCATGCAGCTAAAGAAAGTTCCATTAAACCGTTCTTGCATAGACGCTGGAAATTCAGAAGTAACAAAGGTGTTGTACTGATCCATTGTTACTTGGCCATCCTCTGCAAGAAGGTTCTCTTTAATCATGACGCACCGCAAGATACACTGCAAATGCATAAACTCGGATATTATTTGACAATCAAGAACAAAAAACCGTTTCAATATGAATGCAGACCTATGGACCTACTAGTGGTCAATATTCATCTGTACACTCAAAAAGTAAAAACTGGCGTTGTAGATAAAGATAATCATTTGTGTACTCACATTCATTTTCTTGGACTTATCCTTTCCGTTTTTGAATTTCATTGACTTCGTACATTGCGTAATCCCTTTTTAGTCGAAGCAGATATAGACGAGAAATTAGTGATAACATTGAAAGTATAAATATAATTAAAATGTATGGGAGTCAGGAAGGTTGTTGATGGAAAATACAAATGTCTTATTTCACCCCACATTAGTTCAATTAAGCAAATTTCAGTCATTCGTTAAGAATGATACTTATCCGTTTAAAAACCAACATAACTGAACCAACTGGTTCAACATAATTCTTCTTAAAACAAGCAAAATGTTCACGTACCCTGAATTTGACGCTTTGTAAAGTCTGCTGCGACCATCCTACAACTTTTTTCTGGAGGTGCTTGGTCACTTTTCTGAAATAAGATAAAAATATGAACAAATTCATTGCTTACTGGGGTCTCCGGATATAATTATAATTTATCCGACGCGTAAATTTGTAGTGAAAATTCGATTACCTGAATCATCACAGCAAAAATCACCACAGCCAAACAAAGAAGTCCAAGGGTCTTCATCTTTCTGACTGTGCAAGTGCTCCGGTGCAACAATCAGTGTATGTAAACGTTATTAACCAATCGCCTTTCGCTGCAGCAAATGGTTTCCTCCTATCTTAAAATTTGCTGCAAGTTTGTCACCGAAAACGATTGGGCGATTCCTTTTATATTTTATACGCATTTGCTTGCATGTATGACAACAAATTCAGTCCTGCAATTTCTATGTCTGGGCCAATTCAAAATTAGAGGATGCAACATACTCGTTCGAGTTCTCCAATTATCCATTGTTTGTCTTCAGGGTTAAAAAAATTGAAAATTTTAGCTCTAAAACCAAAGCTACTAACAAAAACTATTATTGATCATGTATGTATTATGCAAGGTAGTTTCAATAAGGTGGAATGTTAGCTCACAATCAGATTGACGGAAGTAACAAACTAGTAATTTCAGAAATCCAAATAATGCATGATGTTATTATAGAATGAAAAACTACACCCAGGCATAAAAGCAAAACCATTTTTATTTTGATTAACAATTAACATTAAGTATTTTTATTCAGTTGTTAGTATAATTTATTTGTACAGTCGCAGTCGTCGTATGCCAGCAGCCAACGTGTATCATCGTTCACACATTCACATTACATTGAATTATTCGCAGACCTGTTCACACGTTAAAAATGTTTATATTACCAATTGTGTGTAAGTATACTTTTGAAATATCCAGAAAAGTAGAAAATTACTTACAGAACTTGCTTTGCTCATAAAGCATTTAATAAAAGGATCGTATGATGAGCAAAATGGGTCTTCTTCCACAGTTTTGAATGGCTCTCTGACTAAAATTGTGCCAAATAATTATTGCAAATTAATTTAAGATTTTCATAAGAAGATCAAAAAGCATGATTACGCCTCATGATGAATCTTTTTGGCAGTGCCACTTATGAAACATCATCGTAAGAATTTTGCTAATTTGATATTTACATTTGCCGTATTTCAATTGCAACTGTTAAATACGATATGCGAAATCGAATATCTTGCATATTTGTTGACGTTTGTCAATTTGCAAAATAACGTTTTGTTCCACAGAAAGTTATTACTGATTCAGAAGATTTTGCAGTAAATGTAAAAGCTTTAGAAATTGGCTACTAAATGCAAACTTGGTAAATATTTTACGTAGCTTTATAGCAAAACAAAGCCCACTATGATGCTTTAAAGTTGGTTGGATAAAATTGTTTGTTACTAACTTCCAATCTCCATGCAAGGGTAGAAGCTCCTGTTTGCTCTGTCAATCATTGAAGGAGGACAGTATTTGTGAAGGAGAAAGTCGACGGAGTCAGCGGTAACTTGCCCGTCCGGATTTGTTAGCTCAGCTCTAATCATTGCACACCTTAAAATGCACTAAAATATTTCCAATGTTAACTATAAACATTCGCCAGATAATTCATGCAGCTACCATATTTTAGGATATAAAATTACGTTCTGCTTCTTAGACTTTTCCTTTCCATTTTTGAATTTCATTTGCTTTGCGCATTGGCTCACAAGTTGTAGTTGGAGTTTTGTAAGGTCTTGAACAGTGGCCCTGCAGCTTTTCTCAGCTACTTCCGTGAGAACTAATTGCTATATATAAATGAAGTTGCAAATGCATGTAACTTACTACAATCAATTAGAATTAAATGAAACGATTAATATGATATTGTGGAAACTTACATGAATTTCAAAAAGTACAATGAAAATCACCAATATCGCTGGAAGCAACCTCATGGTCGCCTTATTCTATTTAACCGTATTCTATCCAAAAATGTTGATAAAAAATATGGCAAGATCTTGGCATTGCAAACCGTTTGCCAATCTTTTAGGTCTGTGATCTCTCCAGGTTGGTGCTATTTATAACATCTGTTAAAATATCCGTTGTTTCACCCACGGGTAATTTAAAGTAGAAAGTCGTCACTTCCATCTGCAAACATCAATTAAATACGTGGGCATTCATTTTTGATCACCAAACGTATCATTAGTTGAGTTTTTACGTATTTGAGTTATTAGCGGATGCAGCGTGAGTCTGACGTATCCAAGTAGGCATGCTTGTCCGTACGTCTGTACATCTGTCTATATATGTATTAAAATTCATATCTACTGAACTTTATAGGGAGGATTATTCCGTATATAGGTTCCTTGTTCTCACTTTTAACCATCGGGAGTGAAGTGCTTAACATCATCATGGTTTATACCATACATTTTATTTTCTTTGTCACATTTGTGATGTAAGCTTACAAATTTTCGATAATTGGATGAGAAAACATTTAATGTATGTCATGAATATTTTAGTCGTTTTTATTACTCCCTCTTGGGGAACTCTAATCATAAGCATTCAACATCGTCAGCTGCCAACTTATGATTAAGCGATTTATGTATAACGTTTGCTTTACGAGCAGTAAAAATATTTTGTTGGGTGCATGATGTAAATATGAGAATGTGACCGATTGAAAGTAGCAAGCAATTAAAATTATAAATGTTACTGTGAAATGGTCTTTAATGTAAGCTTGCAGTTCTCGATATCTTTAAAACTAGTATTTATGCATGTGGAATTTTCCAAATCATAGTAATATCACATGAATGAGTATGTAACCGATATTTAATATGAAAAATGAGGATGCCCGAAAATGTGATAAAGAAAGGTTGGGAACTTTGTGAAAATACCTATGTAGATAGAATGCTATAATTGAGAAAGAATTAAAGTTGGATGGAATCGATTTCTCTAGTAAAAATACAGCAGCATAAGCATATAATCTAACGTTCGATATCGTACCTTAAAGTCAACTAAGTCAACATTATTTTAAGAGCTAGACACAAGGGTGCAGGCATTATTTTACCTGCCAAATTTTTAAGAAGTCCAGTATGAAATCCTACAAAATAAGAATAGAATCGTCAAGCATCCTGTCAACTTCAGATTGAAGTCTTCAGCTACAGATTTGACTTTGTGCAGCAGTCAGTACATCGTTTATTATTCATTATTATTCCGTTTTAAACTATTGTATGCGCATTAATATTACCACTACTTCAACAATCGCAGGTAAAAATAACCGCAGCCAAGGAAAGAAATTCAAGGGTTTCCATTTTTCTGACTGTGCGAGTGCTCCAGTGCGACAATCAGTGTGTGTTAACGTTATTATCCAATTGGCTTTCGCTGCAGCAAATGGTTTCTTACAATCTTGGTACTTAGAACTTAGGATTTACTACAAGTTTGTCACCGAAAATTATCTCGCGCTTTCTTTTATATTTTATTCGGATTTACGTTACCTAACCTATTTACAAATTCATTCTCTGTGAATGTGTGGACGAATTCAAAATTAGAGAAAACAACATACGCATTCGACTTTGCAATTATATATTATTTGTCGTCTGCCACCAAGTTTAAAAAAATCCTGGAATATGTTGGCACTAAAGCAAAGCTGGCAAATGGAAAAACAGTCATTGTCCATGCAAGGTAGTTTCACTGAGACTTACAATTAAATCCCCAGAAGTAGTCATTTCAGAAATCCAAATAATACATCATTATCATTTATTTCTATTTATTTCATTTATTCTCGACTAAAAGTTGAAAACATAGACCAAACAAAACAAATATTTTTATTTTGACTGAAAATTAGCATTCAATTCTTTATTCAGTTATAATTTATAAATAATTCAGTTTTTATAATTCATAATGTGTAAATTGCACTTGTCGTTTGCCAGCAGCTACGTGTATGTGTATTCTCGTTCCCACATTGCACATTACATTGAATTAGTCGCAGACCTATTCAAGTCACAAATATTAAATAATCAAATTATCAACTTATGAATTTGTTATACAATATCCAGATAAGTTGCAATTTACTTACAGAGCTTGCTTTGCCCATAAAACATTTAATGAAAGGATCGTATGATGCGCAGAATGGGTCTTCTTCCACAACTTTGAATGGTTCATTAACTAAAATTGTGTCCAATATTTAGAAATCAAATTTAACTTTCAAAACTAGATAAAATCCACATGTTTATGTCTTATCAAGATTCCTGACTCAGGAATCTTATTTGTTAATACCTCTTATAAAACATCATTGTTGTTATTTTGCTAAATGTAAACTTCATAAATATTTCACAGAGTAAACTCAATAAATGATGTTTTAAAGATGGTAAGAAAAAGTTTGTTACTAACTTCCAATCTCCATGCAAGGATAGAAGGATTTGTTGAACCTGTCAATCATTGAAGGAGGACAGTATTTGTGAAGGAGAAAGTCGACGGAGTCAGCGGTAACTTGGCCGTCCGGATTTGTTAGCTCAGCTCTAATCATTGCACACCTTAAAATGCACTAAAATATTTCCAATGTTAACTATAAGCACTCGTCAGAGAATTTATTCAGCCACTATACTTTGGAATATAAATTACATTTTGTTTCTTTGATTTTTCCTTTCCATTTTTGAATTTCATCTGCTTGGAGCATTGACTCACAAGTTGCAACTGGAGCTTTGTAAGATCTTGAACAGTGGCCCTGCAGCTTTTCTCAGCAACTTCCGTGAGAACTAATTGCTATAAAGAAAGTTGCATGTTTGTGTAACTGGCTACAATCAACTAATCCATTATCATAACAGAAACTTACATGAATTTCAAAAAGTACAATGAAAACCACCGGTACCGCTGGAAGTAACCTCATGGTCGCTTTGTTCTATACTTATCCGTATTCTATCAAAAAATGCTCATAAAAAATATGGCAAGACCTTGTCATTTCAAACCCTTAGACAATCTTTTTTGTCCGTTGGGTAACTGCTGCTATTTATAACCTTTTCAAAAAATCTCATTGTTTCACCCACGGGTAATTTAAATAAAACAGAATACCTAACAAAATTCACTTCCATCTACAAGCATCAATTTAGCATGTAGACATTCATTTATGAACATGATACGTAAATACGTATCATTACTTGTAGTTACCTAGATTTATCGCCTGTCATAGCCTGTCATTTCAACACTGACGTATGTAAGGGTAATGCTTGTCCGTCCGTCCTTCCTTATGTCTGTTAAACCTTAAACCCTGCGTACTAATTCACAGCATCAACGTTTGCTGATGATAACATAACCTAGGCTCTGAGGCCCTAGCCATAGGGAACAAAAGTTATTGATGTGGATCGTATTCGGTTATTCGGTTGTGATGTGATCGTTGGAGAGAACGTTATGATTCACACTAATTTTCGGATTGTGCGCAGACCGTTTATGGAGGTAATGCAGGTAATGGTGGAGGTGGTGAACATCATCATGATCACTATATATCATGAATATTCTAAACCGACATCGTTTTCATCATTGCCCCCTTGGGGAAGCTTACGAACATTCATCATGGTCAGCTACCAATTTCTTTTACGTTAGTAATTTATAACTTTTGAGTTTTGAGCAGTATATTTTGATGTGTGTATGATGTCAAGCTGAGAATAACCGATTCAAAGTAGCAAGCAATTAAAATGGTCTCATATAATGATTATTGTTGTGGTTGGTCATTAATTCATGCTTGCAGTTCTCGACATCTTTAAAACCTAGCAATTATTCATATGGAATTTTCCAAATCATAACGATATCACTTGATTATTCTGGTTAGTAATCGTATGTGAGTCCAAACTCAATATAGGTACATATGTGAAAAATGAGTAGGCATTCCTGATGAAAATTAGATCCTGGAAGGTTAGGAATTTTGTGAATGACAAATGCATAGAATGATAGAATTGAGGAAGAATTAAAATTGGATGAAATCCAAGGTTCTAGTTTCTAGTGAAAATACAGCAGCAAGCATAGAAACTAACGTTCGATATTACATGATTTAATACCATACCATATGCGTAGTGGTCAACAAAATCAGCATTATAGTCATCAGGACACAAAGGTACAGGCAGTATAGCTGCCAAATTTTTAAGCGTTGCATTTGATGAAATCATAAAAAATAAGAGTAGTTTCGCAAAGTAAGCATATATTTGCAAATAATAAATGAATAATATTATACGCAACTATATTATTTATATAATAATACATCGTTTGCTCTGTTTATTGTTCCATTTCATGCGACTGTAAACGCATCCATTACCGTTATTGATTTTAAAATGTTAATAGGGTGTTGATATACTGGTCCTTACAATTAATTATAATTAGTTGTCGGATTTAAAATTGGAAACTAAAACTTTGTTCATTTTGGTTATTACTACATGACATTTGTAACTATAAAAGTAATTATGACGCATAATTATCGGAAAATTAGAATATGTGTAGAGACAACTAAACTGCATTTACTAATCTATTTAGTACGCTATAATTAAGATATATTCAACGGCGAGAATCCTTAAAATTACGCTGGCAAATGATTCCATCATTTCCTTTGGCGCTATGAATATGATGATGCCGCAAACAACAAAAGTATCGGAGTTTTTTAGACTTGTGCATACGCGTGAATATTGCAGCATTATTAGCATATTTAAAGTACAAATTCAAAATGCGGTAGATCAAAATGCTTTGAAGAGAAAATATGTGTTTTAATTGCTCATATCATAACACGTAGTACCCAGTATTTATTTATTTGCAATAAACGGTAACAATATTAAAATACATCGACAAAATACAATTAAATGGTATAAATACATAAAATATAGTTGAGGTTCATTGGTTGGTATGCTGTGTTCTGACGAACTTTAGACCTGGATCTTGCTAATTGGGACATAACTGTAAATCAAGAATATAATTAGCGTAAAAACAAAATAAAATTTGAAGCTGCTTCGCTGTTTTCAGATGGGTACAAAGATTGATAAATAGCATACATTTGGCAAGTTCCCCATTAAGCATTTCACGAAGGGGTCGTAGGTGGCACAATATTGATCTTCCTCCATGGTTTTGAACTTGGTTTGAACTAAAAAATCATGAAACAAGTAAAAATTTATTTTATAAACCTAACTAACAAAAGAAAGAACAATCCTTCTGGAGATGATGCTTTATTAGAATCATTTCCGATTAATGGCAGCATTGTATATAAATATCAGCAACACTGCAAATCTTGGATCCCAACTTGATTATGTGTAGTTATATGGACAGCTTACTTCCAATGTCAATGCACGGGAAAAATGTCCGATTGGCCTGTTCCGTTAAGCTCGGAGGGAAAAATTGTCCAATGAACTCTCCTATTTTGTCTCCTTCAACAACCTGGCCATCTTCTTTCAACTAATCATGAAAAACGTATGGAATATATATATCATTTCATATGAAACATAGGAGTATGTATGACATTTTCATGCTATATCTTTCAATAATTTTTACATACAATTCCGACACCCATCATGACGCATCGCAGAATGCACTGAAAAAATAAAACGAGTGCATATATTTTATGATACTACTAAGAAATTAACAATTTCTGAATTTCCATTTCAAGTAGGAGTGAATTACGTTCATCTTTTTTGACTTTTCTTTCCCGTTCTTAAATTTCATGGACTTGGTGCAAGTACTGATCCCACCTATTTCGACCAAGAATGTTTTACACATTGTTTATATGTTATCCATTGGAACTGTATATATTTACATTAATGCGAACTTAATGCGTAAAAGTATCTTATCAGTTTCTTAAGTACCAAGCTGCATTTTTGTTAAATCTTGAAGAACCGCACGACAACTCTTTTCTTTTTGTTGGCCTTGAACCCACAGATTCTGCAAAACCAAGATGATGAAAGATGAAAACGCACAAATAGCCTCACTACACACTTAACTTGCTCTTCCCGTTAGAACTTTTGTAGTCATCCATACAGTCCATGGATGCATATAATCATCCTCCTGTGAACTTACATGGGCTTCCAAGAGCACAACAACAACAACTACCACAAGAGGGAGATTCCTCATTTTGACCCGTTGCAAGATTATCACTTGTTCCTAAAATGGAAATTTGTAGCGCTCCCAGTCCAGGAGGTCTGATGTCCAATATCCTTTTTGTGGCGGATAGCAAAATTTTCAACCGACAGAATCCCCTTTACGACAAACTTGGTTCACCAAACTTTCCCACCTTAATGCCGTACTATAAGCGTGATAACACGCTTTTATGTGAATATTCAATTATTATATGAAAGGAAAGTCACAAGATTTTTATTGGAGTTTGGCCAGTTAATAATGCAGACGATTATAACTTATTTTTGTTTTGGTGAAACTGATTAAAAGCCTTCAATGCAGCCATAATATTTAAATACAGATCATTTTGGCTTAGAAGGTTGTAATGTATTATAATGAAGGTGATATAATGTGATAATGAAGTAATTATCCTGCCAGGATACAGTGTTCAATCGCTATACAGGTTATACATCACAGACACATAGGAGGCGACCTCACACATATTCATTGTCTAACTACATTCATTATGCCAATCGTAATCAGCTTTTTTATAGTCCATAAAATGTTGAATTTCAAAATTTGATTCTAAAGATAAAAAACCAATGAATAAGTCATTGTTTTACTTGTTCATTCACCGGTGATGTGTTTTGAAGGATTCGACCGATATAATTAATTTTTGTAATTTATTAATACTATCGATAAAATTAATTCTTATTGCGTAGATCAAGTTTTTCTTGGAGATGCGATTTGACGGTATAAAGTGATGTCAGCTATTTGTATGCTCAGGCTGCGTAAGACTTGATTACCTTTTCTGAATAAGATAGGTTATTGCAAATACGCAATAACATGTTATGTACGAATGCACATGTCTGGACAATATTATGCTTCCTACAATCTGAAAAAATTCTAAATATTTACTTTGGTTAATACATGAATGAATATGACGATGGATTTTATGCATAAAATTTTGGTATGTTGACCTGCTAGAATAAACATTCATAAAATCATGTCGTGCTTATTTACGTTTTTAAAAACTTTATTTTAGGAAAATTTAAAAAAATCTCCGCAGTTTTTTATATTAACGATGGAACCTGTTATTATAGCTAGTATGTAATCAAATGTAATTACTGGTTCCCAAAATACTTTTGAATTAATATAATCCAAAAATGTATTTTTTTTCTTTATCCTTAAACTCAGATCAGACAATTGATGATTTAGTTCGATGATAAAAATGCCCTTTTCATAGAACACATTTAAAATTTAACTGACGCAGGAGTAGAAACACATACGCTTAGTTTCTCTGCTACTATGAATTCTGATGATCGGACGCTACGGTAAATGATTTATTTGTGTGTTTAATGAATATTGTTTTATTGAACCATATAATATGAAGATTTAAAACAATGACTGATTTAAACCTCTTTTGTTGCTGGTATAACTGCACCTAATATAGGTAATAGAAGTTGTTGCTGATAGATCAGCACTCACAGAGAGTACGGAATTCTTGGAAGGGACGATAGCAAATCAGAAGTATTTTGCATTAATATCCCATTAATGTCATCCAGACGTGATTCATGAGATAAAAGGATGCAAATAATACAATGGATAAAATGTAGATACGCAGCCGGAACAACGTATCATTACTTGTCTACCTGGCCAAGTTGAAGTGATTTAAAAGAAGCACGACTTCTTGAGCAACTCATTCATAATAATCATAATGACTAATTGAATCTACTATTAATAAACAAAATATGCTAACCTATAATTACTGGCTATTACAGCTTCTAAAATTGCGAATAGGAAATTTTTAGTGTGCCAAAGTGCCAGCACTCATACTGAGATTTTTCCTGCCAATGCACATTAATTCCATTAAATCCACGTGTGATTTTACATACGTTGTCTGTGCAAAGTAACGAATAATTCGGCTTCCCTTGAACTCATGAATGACGTCTGGCAGAACAAGTTACATTAGTAAATTTGAACTTGAATGTTTATTGATAACAGCGAGAGTGAGAATTGCATATGATACGAGGCATAATTTGATGACTTAAAATATTCTGGGTCTTTTGTCTTCGGAATGTAATAAATGCGCACTTTATTTTTATAAGAATAAAATTTTATGACGGAGTTCCAGGTTACAAGGATCATACCGCAATCATAATTCTAAAAAAGCTGATATAAAAGGCATGAAGCTCCAGCTAGAACGATCATTCGTTGTACCGTCTTGTACAAATTTGTACATCGTTTCTATAAATAAAACAAATTAATATATATATTTTTTCAAAAATGGCAGCAAAAGTATTAACTGTTCTCGTTGTAGCATTTCTCTCGGTGTGCGACCATTCAGAAGGCCGAGTGAACGTTTTTGAAATCACCACAAAACAAGTGTTTGACATTGCTGTTCTCAGGAACCAAAAGCGACCTGTAATAGTCTTCTTTACAAAACCGTAAGTTAAATCGTGATTTTTCCTAATGCAAAATAAAAAGGATTATCTCTGACATTAGTGCTGAATTATAATTGTTGCTCTTATGGCATATTCATTCCAGGTCATGCGGAGGCGGACTTTGTGCAAAACTTCAAAATGATCTAGAAAATGTGGCTCGTGAAAACCAGGAAAAAATGAACCTCGCAATCGTGGACCTTGAGAAGAAGCCTGAGTTCAAGGAAATGTTTGATATTAAGCGTATTCCCACAACCAGGGCCTACTTCAGAGGAGACGTAGAGGATCAGGTACAAGGTCCGGGATGGGTTTCGATTAGTAAAATGCTAGACAGAGTTTTGGAGGCTCATTAGTTTATTTTATTCGAATTCTAATTATTATTTTGTACATTTTAAATAGAGTATTTGATTTTTATTCAATTGCCAAATAAATATGAAGACTACAATATAAAAATAGTATTTTACAAACTAGCAATGTCAATTAAAATCCATATTTTTCTAAAACAATGTCCACTTTTTGGCAAGCATTGCTCATATCCTCATAATGAGTTTCAGGTATCGGATCTCTCTTCTCACGCAACCACCATGGACATATAAATCCTTTAAAATAGTACAGCTCCGCCCTAATCATATGCCCAGAAATGTCATCCGGCACGGCAACTCCATTTTTTCTCATCTGCGTTAAAAAGTACTCTCTCAATGAATTGTCCATTTCCGGATGATCAAGTGGTTGACCATCGCTATTACTATTACTGTCCAAGGTAGGTCGCTTTTCATTAAATACTCGCCAGTCGCTCGTATCGCCATCAGCAAATGCAAAGCCTGTGAACCATTCTTCGTCCACAGGATACGAACCTGCAAACTCCCAGTCCAGTATGCAACTTATTTTCATGGTCTTTGTGTCCACCAGGAGGTTTCTAGGCTCAAGATCCCCGTGAGTGAAAACGAATGGCACATTTTCAAAAGCGTCTTTATCCATCCCATCGGGAAGAGTCTCTAGCTTCTCAAAAGCAGCAACAAATTTTTCAATTCTTTTCAGACGTTCATCGTATCCTTCCGATTGTTTCATAAACTCACAATTTCTTAAAAATTCAATCTCCGTTTCGCACGTGTGTTTGTAGTACTCAATGAAAGTATCGAATGGTCCTCCGTCAAATTCCACCCCTCTCCCTACTTGCAAAATCGTTTCGTCTTTAGTAATAATGTCTTCTTGAGGATCGGTACCGATTCCGTGAGAATTTCCAATCAGTTCGGACTCAAATTGGAATGATCCAATTTTCGAGAATCTTATTTTCTGAACGTTAGAAAATAAAGTTGCCATTTGACTTATAATATCCATTTTATCTTTGGAAGCCAATTGTCCCCAAACATTTTCCAGTGGTTCCCCTTCCATTTTCTCCATAAGAATGTACTCTGCATCTACCCCGGACTCAGCCTTATCTGTACAGTAACCAAAAATCTGTGGAACGGGTACTTCTGGGCAATGTTTTCCAACGTAGAGTATAGCTGCCACTTCATTTTCAGTTTTGTAGCGCGTCCAAAATCGGCCTGTCAAACGTAAAATGTATTCGTCGTTGTTTGATGTGGTCACAATGTATACACGGTTATTATAGCCACGATTGATATGTGAAATATTCGTTACAGTTTTGTCAGGAAAATGGCGTTTAATAATTAGGTCTGCTTGATCTTTATTCAGTTTTATGCCCACTTTGGGACCGCAGGTCTCATTCTCTTCGCCGGCAGACATTCTCTTTTGTCAGTCAATTCAACTTGCCCTCCACAATTGTATCACGTATATAGTTTTTATTGTTCAGGCCGTACTTCCTACTGATCTTCAGAACATCTAGCACAAATATGAACAATATTTTTATGCTCTTTTTGCTTTTCCTTGGAAAATGTTTATACTTCTTGGAATAATGACTCTTATATGGCTGAATACACCTAGAGATCATTCACAACAGACCAGCAATACCACCTGTTCAGGTGGTGATGTCATTCTGGACAATATGAATAGGTAATCAATTCATCTAGCCGGATGCATGCTCTGCGATTGTGTACGCAATATTTGCGGCATGACACCCAAACATACGAGCTAACATGATAAGCCAAAGTGCAAATTTCATAGTACATAACAGATAAATATTTCAGATTAGATAATCATACTTACATAATATATGTATGTCTGTATTGTAAGAAAACAATCACATATATATGTATACATTGATATGAGGTTTCTTATCATATGCAATAATCACACTATTTGCTAAGCTTTTTCCTGCAAATTATACTACCTTTGCCCACCTTAATTTCCAAAGTTAGTCAAAGATGAAATGAGTTCTTTTTGCGCAATTCGTCGATGGTTTATGAATAGATGGAAACCAATGAGAAATTGCCTCATCAGTCATACATGTATCACACATCCTTTGCAAAACGGAAATTAGGGAAAGCCACAGCAATATAATATTTAGTTCATATGCTGAAAAGCTGCTCCTTGTTGAGCAATTCACTGTGCTTGCATGTTTGTATCTTTGCACAAATAAATTAACCTACAAACGTAGGATTAACGGCTAACCCTACGTATTTTGGTCTCTAGAAAATATAAAATATTTTGTGTCTTGCCATTTGCTTGGGTTAGTATTTTGCCATACAAGTACGCTGGCAAAAATTGACAAACTTTATGTTGATCTTTTCATTTATCAGACACGCATTTGTCCAAAGTTAGCACTATTAATGTCCCGACGGCCGTGCTTCTTAATTCCCAGTCCATAAAGTGGTCCGAATGGAGTATGGACGTACGAGAGCAGGAACACATTTGAGCAATAAAATTATGGAAATATAGGAAAGGATTTATTTTATATTGGCACGACAAGTAATTTAGATAATCTCTTTATTACTTTAACACTCATCATCATTACTGCTTTGCTATTACCGTCCTTACTTCCCAATTCTGATGATGAGATAAGAACAGCAAAATGGTCCGCCGCAGCAACAACTAATTAACATGCACACAAAACGCAGACATTATTATGCCATGCGACATGCATAAATGTGTTCCTAAAAATACTTTAGGTGTGTCCATACCTATTTACCTATTCCGTATATTGCTGTTTGTTTGCATACACAAGAGTTGAATTTCAGTCAGAGGACAGAGAGTGATGGAATTTTTGCTTGTTGTAGTGCTAAGTTCCATATCACACACTCATTATAAAGCAATGCAATGTTTTACATGCACAAAAGAAGCAGAGAAACAGCACAGATGCGTGAAATAGTGTCAATGCACAATGTTGCATATTATAATATCGTCTTCTCTCTTCCTCTCTCTTTTACGATATATACTTCCAATAACTCTCAGATGGTATTTTTAAGCCCGGGATCTTGTGGTCCGGATCAACTTCTTGTGGATGTTGTGAAAAGAGAGATAGGGAAACGGATTCCTCAGCATGACCATGATGTACAAGAATGTTGTGCGTAAATTTGTGTAAAAGCATTCTGCTCCTCTGCACGTCCTGAAACTCTTTCCTTTCATCACCATCATTGTCATCATATTTTTATAAAAAATGTGTTCAGTTATTTATTTTACAGGTGAGCAAGGACCCTTGCTACCCTTATGAAGTGTCAACTTTCAGAGTACAAAAGATTTTCATATAGCGTCTCAACAGCAAACTACAACAATCTAAGACTTCCAAACGACAGTGAAAAATTCACTGGAATTCCAGTTGTCATTTGAGGAAACAGTTATAACAGTACACATGTAACATACAAGACACATGCCCACCAAAGCGATCCCTTCCTAAAAATGCAAGCCAGATTTTCATAATCGCAACTATCTAGTCACATTATCTATAATAAATTGCGCAAGGGTTACTACCCTACTACTTCCAAGGGAAAACAAAGAGGCGATACAAGAGCTCAATGTAGCTTTGTAACAGGATTGTTACTTTTATTAAAACGTTGTCGTTGAATTAAATGTGCTGTCGCGCAATGAGGTGCAATACTTGTGTTTGCTGCTTCTCAATAATCCTGTTCGCTGCAGTTGCGTTTGTTTCATTACCTTTTATTTTCCAAAGAGATGGTCGTCCACACATTGTTCTTAAACGGGTTGTCGACTACCTGGACAGAATTGAAAAACTGGACGAAAAGGTAATTTCCTTTAAAATGCAGTTAAAAATATATCGCCACTCATTTTCTCTGGGTGATATTTGTTGATAATAAAATTTTCTTTACTTTCTGCTTTTTATTCGCAGTTTAAAAACATCATCAACACAGATCCCTTCGCCGACCTGTACAACAGAGTGCGACCAACGTATGATGCCTTTATAAGTATTAAAAATCAAGTGGGAATATATGAGAAGATGGAGAGAATACCAGGCGGTCCGAAAAATTTTATGCAAACAGGTATGTCTCATTAGTCCATAATTTACTACATGAAAGTAAATATAATAATCTGGATTATTTTATTTTGTCCAAACAGCATTAAAAGTTGTGGAGGAGACACAAAAGAAAATCCATGAGTTTGAGAGCGAAGTATGAGTGCTAGAATGAAAATCTTTCTAACAAATCATCATTAACCGTTTGTCCAAAAGATTAATGCATACTCTCTTTATATAATTTACAGTACAGACTGATAGTAGCCAGATCGGGGAAAGCATACACAAAATTAAGACAAGACTTTGACAGGTTACTAAATGACTTCGAAACGGTGTTTGACGATAGAGATGATGACATTTTAAATAATCTCGGTGTCCTGTTGGACGGGAATTCAGATCTCGAGCTGACTAGAAATGAGCGTAGCCAAACAGTACAACAAGTTCTTCAAGACTTGGTGGAATTGTTCGAGAAGCGAGAGTCACTAGATGAAGAACTACGGAATGTAGTGTCAGAGCTCAATATACAAACACCTGAAGATTTTGAGGGGACGAAAGCTGCTCCGCTCGCAGACGAAGTTTTTGCAATTGAACTACTCATACAACAAATTATAGAGGAGTCTGGTCCGCTTGTAGCAACGGTGATTCCGCGCATTGAATTTTCCGTTAAAAACTTTGGGAAGGCAATGGGTGACTCGTTAGAGCAGGTACATTTTCAACGTTAATTGTATATTAATCTTTAATAAATCTCATTGATTAGAGTAGATCCGTTCTGACAACAATTTTTGTTGGTTTTCAGTTTGACAAATCTAAAACACGGTACGAGAAAGTGGTGGATGGGTTGGACCACGACTGCGTGATGTTGCGAAAACGAATAGAAGATTTAAAAGTGTATCGCAAAAGGGACGAATTCTAGTGATACTTAAGTAAACATTTTTAACCTTCGACCGACGTGCGATAGACGGGGTAGAGTAACAAATACACTTTGTCTCGATACCCATTATAGAGCCACGCCACGTTGTTATCAAATTACTACTTCACGAAAGGCTTCCCTTGAACTATACCTGAATACTGAAAACATTGAGATTGGATAATGGATATCCTTTAAACTCTCGTTCGCCTTTATCGCTTCCAATTTTTATTAGGTATTTATTTTTAGTAGAGAGAATAGTAACAAACAATCATTTACAAAAAAGACAAACCTAACCACTTAGCAATATGGAACGAAACCTGCTATTAGTGCTTAATAACTCTGTGCCCGTTCTTGGTGTTAATTTTTAGCTTGCATTGCATTTAAATGTACAAGATTTTTATTACAATTTGAAGGTCTTTCTATATCTACTTACGCGCCCAGTGCTCATATTCAGGTTTAACGCAGCCACCAACCGACTAACTGGTGGTCTTCCTGAAACAGATACAACACTGAGTCTCTTGCATTTAAACTGTTGATACGTTCATTTTAATTCTAAACTTCCATTATAATTTATTTATATTGTGTAAGACACATAGCATTTTAAACTTTATTTCTTTCCAGTAATCCAAGCGTGTATTGTATGCGTCTTCTTGAATCTGCCTGTGATATCCAGATATCTTTTTAACCACGAAAATTACGTATAATATGGCGAATGCAACAAAAACAAGAGTATTGACAAAAAACCATAACCTTAAATAAAAATCCCTAGAAGATTAGTCAAACCGTATGCATTTATCATTAGATCCGAATTGAATTGATGAAAGAGAAATAATATCAAAATGGCGAATAGTAAAAGATAATAATAATAAAGCAAATCAGCAACGAACCAATTCGACTTTTACAATGCATAATGAATGCATATCCTGTTATTCAACTTTAAAATTCATTTCATCATTTGTGTCGCTCATCTCTCATCCGATTCCTTCCTGGCTATTACATTCTACACAATAATAGCAAATGCGCATCTGATTCCCTCATTCAGTCATATATACACCTTATGCATACTCCAATGAACGGAGAGGTTCACCAACATAGAAAGAAAGCACATTGCTTTCACTTTCCGCCACGCCAAACCAGAAAACATCTCTCAAGTACGTCTCAAGTAAGTACGCGCGATTTTCCCTACTTTCTCAAGCACACAATCTATACCCTGCAATGAAAGTACATGAAATCCCATCAAACCGAAATGCTCTACCTCCGTTCCGTCCTGATGCATGCCCAGTTCCGATACAATTCTCCCTTCTCGTGTTGGTTTGTTTGTTTGTTGTTGTCTCAGTCTCGACTGACGATGGAGCTTTGTTACTGAATACGAGACCAAGCAACCATATTTTAGCAAATAAAATGACCAGCAATGAGCAAATAATCGATAAAATGCCTCGTAAATATAAGCAAAAAGTCAAAGCTCCTTTCTACTTTATAAAAATGTATTATTGCCCTTGTGCCATTGCCATTGCAAGTCTATAGGAATGAATGTAAATTAAATACTGATATGTTCTTTACGTTTATCATCCTGTGATTTGGTGTATTGTCTCCGCATGTCACCACGGCTAAAATTAAACGGTTTACAAAACTGGACATTGGGACTGTGATTCAGTTTTGCTGACGTGCAAAGACGCATATCTCCTTACCAAATATATTCATCTGAATTAAATCGCCTCCACACGTGCACTGTCCACAGAATCATAATACATATTCAAAATTGAATTAGGGGTTTCAAAGTCCAAATAACTTTTCTTTGTCAACTTGAAATATGGCTGACGATTTAATATTCAGTAAACAAAAACTTACGTCTAAAAAGACGACTACAGTGGAAGCAGCGTTTGATTCAGACGAGTCAGACTGGTCGGATAATGAGGACGATAACGCTTCCGCCGTGAAGCAAGTTATCGCGGAAGATACTAACTCATCATTGAAGAGTACTGGTAGAAACATCCCGAATGTGGAAGGTGTCAGAAATAGCCCACCTATTTTCAGTTCGATTGATAAAAACGGACAGCATTCACTTTTGAGTGTGGGTTCTCAAAGAAAACGAGATCCTGTGGATTTAGAAAGTACAGTCTCGTATTCTCCGTCAAAAAGACGGAATTCTGTTCAGAAATCAGAGAAGGAAGCAGAGCAGCACCAGCTTTCATCTTCACCATATTTCGTGAAAGAGAACCCCAGCCTCATAGGAATGAAATCTTTAGAAAACAAAATTAATACGGACGTATCAACGGATATAAAGGAAGAAAAACTTAAAGTTGAAGTTAAAGACGACGATGATGACTGGGATGAAGAAAGCTATAATGTCACTAACCGAGCAAATCCAAAACTGGGTGAAACGTCGGTAAAAAGTAATAATAAAATTGCGTTCTTCCAACCTTCGTCTTCCCACTTCAAACATCACGGCTCGGGACAAACGTCTAGCGAAAGATACAAGGTTGATTGGTCGGAAACATTTTCAGAGGGTGGATCGGAATCTGGCAACGTAGACAATGATAATATTGAAAATTTGCCAGAGGATGAAAACCAAACAGAACTAGTTACGCCAAAATTTAACGATTTGGTGCATGCGGAAGCAATAAAACAAGTGGAGAAAAAGTCGGATGTAAACGCAGTCCGTTCTGAAAATCATGATCGTGAATCAAAATCAACTAGTCCTCCAACTAAAAAAATACCTGAAGAAACTGCACATGGATTCCGTGTAGAGGTCATAACTCCATCCCCTGCTACCACCATAAGTATGACGAAGGGGGATCTTAGCTCTGAAAACCTTGATTCTATTAATCCAAATGGTGCTAATGATTTTGGAAAAGAGTCGTCGGAAAGAACTTTGCCATCTTCGTCATCTGCAGCGCAATTATTTATGGCTTCTCCCTCCTCTCCATACGGTCAAACAACAATGGACAATTCAAAAAGTACCTTAAATTTAACTACTTCAAATCCATATCTCGTGGATGCTTCAAAACCCACGAAAAAGTCTAAACCTACCTCCGCAAAGCACATGCTCACTCGTTTATTTTCTTCAGACGGCGAAAAAAAATCAAAAGATAAAAATACAGTGACTGAGTTACCACCAAGAAAGTCGTCGGAACCAATCCCGTTATCAACACTTTTACTAAATACTCCGATTACAATAACGAGTGCAGAATCTGAAAGCAGAGTTAGCAGCAGCGAGCGCAATCGTCCTCATGTGACTTCCGGCACTATTCCCTTGATCCCAACTCGATACTTTCCCCCTGATGCCTCTGCAAGACAGGGATATACAATGCAAGGTGGTGAGGGAGATGGTTCAAATGCTGCCTCAGGTCCAAAGAAACGAAAGGGTTTCATCGGGAAAATGAAAAAGACATTTGGAATTTCGTCTAAAAGTAGTAAAATGCGCACTTCCGAATCATTAAAAAATTTACCTGCCATTGCCACTGCTGCTGTTGTAAGCGATCCGCGCATGTCTTCTGAAACCAACGCAAATCCTGGAGAAAGGGTGATTGCCATTCACACGAAAGGACGGCCTCCTAATGAAGTTATTGGTGACCTTATGAAGGAAGGAAAGAAATACCTAGAAAGCGAAAATTATTCCCCGAATGGGAGCGGTGACGGGAACGCACTTGGAAAAAGGTACGAACAAAGGAAATATGCCATGAGCATGGACCAGCTGAAGAGCTATTCGTCTGTAGATGACCTTCTTACCCCTTCCGTTGGATCTTCCAAAATGGCAAAATCCGAAATCAGGTATGTAATTCAAATGAAAAAAATAAATGCATGCTGTGTTTCCATTATTTATTTATTCGACCAGACATTATTTTATTTTCATTTATATAAGTTCATTTTATATATTATCACTAATTCATAATTACGCGTGATCAAGAATTTCAATTTCTCATGCAATTTTCTTACACTGAAAGTAACATTGATAACAAAAACAAAATTATATATTATTTAAGTATTATGGCGTTCACCGGAAATGATATTTTTTTGTTTTCTCGGGAAAGACTACATAAAAATGCGCATGCTGTATACATTATCTCTCTGGTAGAATGTATTTAAAACTAATAAGCACTCTTGGAAGTACTAACAGTGGTTTGGTATTTGTCTAAGACATTTCTTATAATAATTGGAATGTCAAGAGTTGTAAATCATTTAAATAATATATTATTACGGTTAATTTATAAATAACAAACTCATAAGTAAATTATTGCTAAATGGGCTCAGTATCTTTTCGAATAAACCAAACATTTCGTATGATTAAAACTAAAGTTGACTAAAACGAAAGGTTGGTTCGTTCTAAAGGATCACATATGATTATCATTTTTAATTTTATCTAACAGTTTTGAAATCAGTAAGTACATTAGTTAGATAAGTTTGGCTACAGGATACATACGTTGTTTTTTATTATGTCATTATCATTTTGGTCATAATATCATGCTAATACAAATAATTTCTTTTACTTTGGCATACACGTTTGTCTTTCAAATCAAGCCTATCTACAACTTCGTCTCTACAATTCTAATCTTGTTTAATTTATGAACTAAATGCGGGTACAGATTCAATTGAAAAGTCACATTGCGTTGCATTTTCCACACTGTGCAAGAAAAATATTACTAATCCGTCCTTTCTATCCATGATAGTGAGAAGCTAGTAAAAATGCTCACACTATTCAAACTGTTTGTATGTAAATGTCAAAATCAAAATGATTTCCTTGTGTTCATCCTTTTCGCGTAGTGGAAGGCACTTTGACAAATTGACATGGTATACTTTTTTTTGGAGATTTCAGAAAGTACGAACATTCGAAAAAATAAAAACAATATCTCATTTTTTGCGAAATGTTTTAAGGAAAATGTGACATATTATTCTGAACGTTTTTAAATGCCCTAAAAACTAATGAGGATGGAAGAATTTAATTGCATGATAGGATTTTTCAAGTTTGTTTTCACCGGTGACAAATAAATTGCAGTTTAAAATTGATTGTTTGATACATCGCGGTCCTGAGATTAGTGGTTCAGTGTTTTTAAATATCTCCAATACACTTACGTGACTAAAATTACGTACAGTTACTTTCGTTAGTACTAGTATTGCTCAGCATAGCAGGCAGATCAACTTTTGTTAATGAAAGCAGTCAAGAACGGAAAGATCGTTGTTAACGCTTAGCTTAATAAGAGCTACGCTTTGTGGATTAGCTTCATAAAATTACAAGAATACACAGGTAGGTACCTAATAATAGCTGTCTATAGTAGTGGAAACTAAATCTGTAGTTGCATTTATCGCGAAAAAAAACTATACTCTTATATTTTATTATTTGCGAGGTACTCAAAAATAGTTTTACAACTTCTTGTTCTTATGCTTCAAATACATTTTTTTACAGTTTGTTCGATGTAGCATGCACAATGCAAGTTGACGATTTTTACCGTAAAAATATTAACTATAGTAGCTCGATACAATATTTATATCCTTCGTAGTGGCGTATAAATTACAAGACAGCGGTAGTAGTAGTGAAAAGTGTTAGTGTTGCTTGCTCAAACTAATCACAAAGTCGTGTGTTAAGCCATAAGTGTAGGTGTCATGCGGCGTATCATAGTGCGTGACTCGTCGTTTGAATTTGTAAGTTACATCATATTAAAATGTTATCATTTTCACTGGTATACATATTATGCACTGCCAAACTGTTCTCTAGTGGGTGCTGTTGTGAGTGGTTAGATCCAATGGTTAGGATTTAGGAATATTATATACATCAAGTTGTAGTCGTATGTAATACTTATCGAAGCGTGTTTTGTTGATACACAGACAGGCCCCATCATGGGAGTGATAAAAATTTACAAAAAGGGTAAACAAACAAATTAGGTATTCTCGTGACATGGTCACCACAAATACCGCCTCCCATTTCGGTATCTACTTCTAGTCCTTTTGGCATTTTTCCACTTTTTTTTCTTGCTGCCGCTGGAAGAGCCTGCTTTGGTCTTCCCTTTCAGCCTAAAAACGGGTTGGTTATTAAAAGCCTTGTGCTAGCCACCCTCAAAACCAACCCTCAACAACTGCACCCGAACTAATGTGTGCGTTTTCTCCAAAATGATTTGTTCTACGGTATAGTTTAAATTTGACAAACCATCCGAGTTAAATCTGTGTTTGCCTTTTTGGAGAATTTTATACCGCTGCGTATTCAACTTTTGCTGTCGATGTTTGAGCATTTTGTATCGGGCAACGCTCGGAGATGGTCTTGAAATGAAAAGTCCGTGAAAGGCAATTCTCCCAGCCATATCATCATCCTCAGCTCCCCAGCCCCAGAACATGTTGGAGAAACCATTCACCTTGTTAAAGTGTTCTTTGGTTAGTGCCGAAATGCCTCCAAAGATCGTCTTGTAGGGAAGCTTATACTTCATTTTATCCACAGCCACGGACATGTGCCGTGGCTGGACAGGACAGTCATACAAATTATGGTCATTCTCTGGAATTAAATCCACATCATGAAAAATAAAGCAGTCCCAAAATGGATAGCGTTTGTTGGCCTCCACAAATCCCACGTTGAATAGCATGGCTCTATTGAATGGCTCATTTCTCGAGCTACCGCCTTGCTCAATCACGAAAATGTTGAACTCAATCTGCTGCCTTTTCAGCATTGGGATTAGATTGTGGAGAAATAATCGTAAGTGGTCCTCGCGATCCCTGAATGGCACTATAATGGCGACTCTGCTTCTTGCTCGGCAAGTCGATGGCTTGTAATGACCTCCTAGGTCTAGATCATTGTTCTTTCTTCCAATATCTGCCAAGCTTGGCGCTTGAAGTCTTACTCTCATAAATCCCATAAGGAAGGGTGACACTGAAGGACAAAGGGGTAATGATGATGTGTTGGAGTAGGCCGAGATTGATGTGCTGGTGGTAGTAGCTGGATTTGACTGATTTAAAGGGATGACAGTGAAAATAGTCTGATTTTCGCTAATGTGCGTAATATTACTGACTAGTAGCGTGGTAGCGTTCACATTGGCGGAGGCAGTCTCTGTACTACTATTTCTATCGCTGTTGTTGATAAAATTTACTCGGGGTGTTTGCGAATGTTGTAGTTGTTCAAATGAATTATCTGGGTTCAGTCTTTTAGAAAGGTGATTTGGTGATAATGATTGGTTCAGACGAGAATTAGCTTGGCTTAGTAAAGTAATTAGCTGCTGTTGTTGTTGAGGTACTGGTAGCATGTCTGCAGGTGATGTCAATGAAGAGAAATCCTCCTCTGTTGGAGGAGGCGGGCTAAAATATTTGAGGATGTAAAAAACTGAATTTTCCTGTGGCTGCCTCCAAATGATTGGTGGGGCTCTAGGGACTGAGGAGTCTGCAGAAATGGTTGAGGACGAGATTCCACCTCCACCTGGGTTGGTGACACCGCCTCCATTTTTCAAAGGGTAAAAGTAAAAGTACTGAATAGTGACAAGAACGAAAAGTACTGCTGCGATTGTTTTGTACAAAGTACGAGCCATGATAATGATGATTCTTCTTCTCCGGAAAGACAATTATTTAGTGCACCAGTGTCGACTACTACTGCTGCCTTGATGATTGCTGCGTAGTTCGTGTGGAGTTTGTGTAGTTATGATTTGCGAAGCACCGAGATCCACTTAAACTCATATTGCAAAGTAGTATATGGAAAAGTGGCTTTCCTAGTAAACTGCATAGAGGATTTCTTGACTAGATTTGTTTTTTCATCAGATCTACAAATCAGATCCTAATTCTGTGTGTCGATTGCTTATGTCAGTTAGCAGGTATCGTCATAAGACTTGAAGTTAATAATTCGTCATCAATACTAGTATCGTAGGACAATATACAAGTTCTTGTCACCGGCAATTATACGATGACTGTCTTTCCCCATATTATTTCTAAAGGAATCTCTCTGAATAATACTACAAACTGCCGTATGCATTTTAAAGCAAGATTTGGCAACAATTTTGGATTAACTTTATAATATTTTACTGTAGCTATACACTAGCACCACACACTGGGAGTACTAACAAAGATTTAACAATAATTTCAGTTTATGTCTGTTTTCGTGTTTTTATCGTCGACAACGCAAAGTATTCCATGCACGATGTATGCATGTCGATAATTCATCAGACCGTTCAGGAAGACAGCACAAATTTCATTGCGAATTATCATTTTTAGGTGTACTCATAAAAGCATCTCCTCAGATAGAACGTAAGTCATGAGAAGATTTATATCTCATCGTGTTAGTGGAGTAGTGGAAGAATTGGATTTCGGTAATACTGAAAAGTTCTTGGCAATTCCGTTGTGTGTGTTTTAGACTGCAATTCAGGTCTGCATAATTTCTGTTTTCCTCAGTTACAAAATGTATGTGAAGCTTTTTTTGCTCAGGCTGTATCTTCCCTTTCAAATCTCCATGTTTTTATGTTATTTTAACCTCTTCTCTGGAATGAATGCTCTGTTGTTGGTAAAGGAAGCACTTGTACGAGTTAATTACTTTCTACCATTGACGACATTGTGCTGTCGTCGTGTTGTGGAATGAGGATATTTGCCACGCTTGGGTGATTCTTTTTTCGGCATGTGTGATCCAAGTGTAGTTTACTGCTTGCTGCTGTTGTGTGTCGAGAAAGGAACAATAAAAAGTGTTCGTACCGGGCTACTTAGCATTCATCATGATCGTCCTATTATGAAAACGGTCATTAATTAAACGCGTTGTTAGACATCACCTGCAATAATCAACAAACAAACGTGTTGATGAAGATGCTGCATAATAGAATAATATGAATACGAATATAATTACATTATAATTTAATTAGATAATAAAAAGCCATGTCATGGTCCTGTTTTAAATTCCGTTTTAGAAATAGTTTCACTGAATATAAAAGTTTGTTACTATCATTTAAATTTGAATGGATTGAACAATAAAAAACATGAACAATTACTTCATATAGTAACTTTTGCTTAATTCACCTTGTTTATGTGCGTGATATTTGAGTGCTTGTGTTGATAAGCTTAGGTAGCCAATTCTCCAGTGCCCGATAGTGTTTAGTGAATTGAGGAGAAACGGAGAATGAACCTGCTCACTGTCACCCGTTCTGTTTAACTAATACACGTTTCATCTTCATTCTTGGCACTGCTAATAACTTTTGGTCACTTTCAGTTTCGACTGTACCAGTTTCTCTTCCATGATTTTTTGATAATAAAGCTTGCAACCTTATTCCATTACTGTTGATTTGCGCCACTTGTTAATGGTAATGGTAGGTTTAATCTACTTTTTACAGTTTCCCAGTTATGCGGAATCGCAGTTAAATTGTTGTGGTTAAACTGTTCTTTTATATCTTCAATATTAAGTATTGAGTAGGATGCACAGTTTAGTTATGAGGAAGATTATGCGATCAGTTTTCCCAACATTGTCCGCAGATTCATGAAAATAAGTTTTTACATTGATTAACAGGAGTATATAGGGAACGTGTGAGATTCACGTATATCTGCTGGGAACATGCGTGTGTAAATGGCTTTAATTTCGAGATAGTCGTATCAGTATAATGGGTAAAGCTTTAGGTATAACAGTAAGACAATCAAGAACTTTGAAACGAGTTTTTTGTTTCTAGCATCCTATTGATACTTGTACAAAACTGCGAAGAATAGGAAAAGAAGATGGTTTTAAAAGATGAGCTGGAATGATATAATGAGTTTTGTGTATAGTTTACACGAATAAAAAAATGTACGTGTGTGGAGAGACGAGCAAAAACTGGCGCACACAATCACTTCTTGGGTCGGTGTTTCGCCACCAACAACACTACCATTCGAAATTATATACACATCTATATCTGTTAGCAGAAAACTACAAAATTACTTGTTTTTCTTTGATGGATGAAATCTGCTTTGGGATTGAGGAAAGTGTGAGTTGCTGCTGCTGCTAATAATATGATAGAAAAGACGAAGATATCTACATGCATAGCAATTTATAAGAGAGAAGCCAAAGAGAGCCGATGTTCCGTGGTGTGCTCTGATGTGATATTATTTTTGGTTCTTTGGTGATCGCCAGTGCTTCGTCTTTCTAGCCATGTATATGCCTCACACAATAATACTTCAATCTCACATGAAAGAAAAGAGTCGTCCAAAATTCAATGCTATTGCTACTATATACTGTAGCAGAGGATAAAAAAGGCTGACTGCTAAGTTGTTGGCTATGGCTTATATGAGCTATTGATGATGCACCTTATTCCCTTGCTTACTTGCCATACTTTGCATCTGCATTTGTAACACAAGTACACAATGTGAATTCGTTATCTAGGGACACCACGAAGCTGAACAAGACGTTGACTACGATGATATTGCTCAAGTGCTCGTGTTGTTTTGTCGTTGGCTTGCGAGAGCATCATCATCATACAGCATAACTTTTAGAATCATTCCAATATTAGTTTCTTTGGGAAAACATAACATACGCAAAACAGCAATTTTATTATGTAAATTGTGAATCATGTCTGTAGTTTGTTGTATTTGGGTTTGTGCGATGATGGCAATGGGAAATGATGTTGTTGGTGGCTCAAAGGCTAAAAGTTTGAGATGATCAGAATATTTTTTTGGATGGGATGGCATGCATGAGAAGTAGTGCATACGTCTAGGTACAAATCGTCTAACGTAGCCAGAAAATATTCTGTAAAAAGTTCCATTGTCGTTACATGTACTACTACTTGCATCACTTGATGAAGCACTAGCAGCAGCAAGCAATCATGCAATATGATTCTTTTTATTTGGCCTGTTTCTAAAAACATGAAAACAAAGTGCTTATGAAACAACATGTTTTCCCTTTCTATCTCGCTTCTCAACTTGAATGCATTTTGGCATTTTTTACATATTGTTTGATAGAACGGTCATGCTTTCGCAAACGATAATAAAAACCTCAGTCGCTTTCCATCATCGATCGGTCCAAATGAAAATTGAGATTTGACAGAATGCCATTCCAAAGTTAAAGGCCATTTATATGCAGATCAACAGATTAATTTAATAGGATATGTATTTCCACCCATTCATGCTCAGAACGTTTCGTGTAATCTGATTACTGTCACGTTCATGATGACATGTGAGAATAAGTACAATGCGAGGGTTTTAAAAGCTTAGTTTAGACGTTTTCTCTGGATCTATGGACTTTATACTGACAAAGACACCTTGACTAAATAAGTGATGTTATACAGTATTCCAGAGTTAATTCAATAATATCCATGCGGCATTTTCTAGTGTCACGGTTCTTTCTGTTTCTAGTTTTTATTATGATGTTAGGGATGTAGCATTTAGGTTTACCGTGACTTTAGTTAGCTAAACTAATGATGGCTTATGCTCGTTACTAAATAATATGAGTTTCGGTTCGGTATTCTCACAATGCCCCAATAGTAAATAATGTGCAGTCTTGTTCTCCAGCTCAAGCGTAAGTTTAGGTATGTACTTTTATTCAAGGGTAAATCAAGGTTAAACAACTACGAGTCAAACAGATCTATCTTGTCGGTTCAGTCGTCTACAAAGATCTGATACCAAGAAGCAACGAGCCACGGGCTTATAATCTATTTTTGTGAGAGGTGGTGGCTTGGCTTCATGGGCAAGTTCGTTCACTGTCTCGATATTCAAGGTTACATCTATTTAACTTATTTAGGCAGATTATTCCAATTGACTTCAATTACAAGGGTTCAATTAACAATTTAAACTCGTCAATTAGCATTTAAGATTCTACATAGAATAATATATAAATACGTGACACGCCAATTCTCAAAAAATATCTGTGTCCACACAGATAAATTCTAAACAAAAATCGTACATAATATTTTTAACATACATATTATTTTAAAGCAGTGTCTACGTTTCACAATTATTATAATTTTTATATTAGACATATTGGTTTGATTAAATAAACCAGTCGGAAGAAACATGGCTCTGAGAAATAGTGGTAGTCACTGGTCGTTTCCCATATCTCTCTAATTATCCCTGAATCCTCACATCAAACCGTAGAACAACATGTCGTATTTTAACTAACAATATTATAGACTCAATTATAAGTATTAACAAATCAAATAGTATTACAGCCAAGTAGATTCAGTCATATATTATTATCAACAATGTACATGTTCTCATTTTTTGTATGTATATATAGTCAACATAGTACATAGGTATATACATTTAACAAAGTACTGTAACATAATTCAAATTCAATCATCAAAATTCATGGTATACAAAGTTACACGTACATAAAATACTCTCACAAATTACAATCATTCAACAAGGAAATTCATCATTATAAAGTTATCACGTAATTCATGTCATTTACCAAGATTAATTCATCATTTCAAGTCATTCGTACAAGTATGTATCAATTCAGCCATATAATCAAACTTACAGTAATTATCTTAACAATCATTTCACAAAGCATATTAAGAAAACATAACTACAGCTAACTATTATATATATTTTATGGTACCGGTGTTGTTGAAGTCGAATCCAAAGCTAGCTTCTGGTCACAGGTAGGTAGGTAATTTTCAGCCAGGCGTTTTGTGGTCATCATGGGTAATCCGGATTTCACGTCTGGTCGTCAGCATTTCAGCGGTGAATGGCCATCATTTCATACTGCAGTTCATGAAATGGTAGCGACAAACGGCAAACAACAGGAGGCTGGGTCGATTCACACGCAGTAAAATACGCAAAAAATGTAGGTACGGCCGTTACTCATTTCGAGTATTTTACTGCTTTCCGTGGTCGGAGGTTGTAGACAGGTTCTTGGTCATCTGCTGCAAATGGTGGAATACTTTCACGCTGAATTTGGGTCGGTTCTGTAACACTTTTCCGATGAGTCTGTTCTGGTGGCGGTGAGTCAGCTGATGATGGCTTGTTGTCGGTTGGAGGTGGTGAGGTGGTTGTGAACATGTCTCGTTCATGGTACGGTTTCAGCTTCTCTACATGAATGATATGACGGTACTTCCGCTTCCCATGTACAGCTTCTACGGTATAATTAACGTCGTTCTGTGATGATTTTTCCACAATTTTGAAGGGGCCGATCCAATTGAAAAACAACTTTTTACTTTTGCCCTTCACGTTCACGAATTTACGGACAAGGACTAGGTCTCCAACTTTGTAGGTAACGTCTACTCTCTTGGCGTTGGCGTACTTGGCGTTACGCTTTTGACTTTTCTGTAGACGGTTAACTGCGATTTCACGTGCAAGCTTCACTTTTTCAGCAATTTCAGCAACAGAGCAATAACGGGGTAATCCAAGCTCTACTTCGGCAGGTAAGGTTGGTTCTTGAGCGTAAAGGAGATAATGGGGAGAGAAGTAGTGACCTTCATGGACGGCGGAGTTGATCGCAAATTGAATATGGGGGAGGAATTGGTCCCAATCGTCCTTTCCGGAGGACACATAAAAAGATATAGCGTCCATGATGGTGGCGTGTGGTCGTTCAGTGGCGCCGTTGCTGGCAGGGTGGAATTTGGTGGTACGGTTGTGGGTGATTCCCATGAACTTATTGACTTCGGTCATTAGCTCTCCACAGAAGGATTTTCCAAGGTCTGTGATAATATTATGTGGTGTGCCGTGTCGCAAAAAGATTCTTTTGACAAGGAAACTACTAATTTCTTCTGCAGTCCCATTTTTGAGTGGGGCACACTCCAGATAACGTGTAGTCAGGTCGGTGACGGTGATGATGAAGCGGTGATTATTTTTGGATCTGTTGATAGGTCCCATCAAATCACAGCCAATTGTTGTAAACGGGTGCTCAGGAATGGGGAAAGGCTGTATTAATCCAGCTGGTCTTCTTTTTACCAATTTTCGTTTTTGGCATTTCTCGCAGGTCCTCACGTACTCCTTTATTTGGGTTCTCATACCGGGCCAATAAAAACGTGTTGCAATTTTGTGGTACGTCTTAAAAAATCCAAGATGAGATGAAATGGGATCATCATGGAATTCGGTGAGAATGGATTGGCGTAGGCGTTTCGGTACGACTAAAACTGGATTGTGGTGGTTTTGTGACTGGAACATGAGTACATCATCGATCAGGAGGGCGTGTTTCAATTTTCCAGTTAGTTTCTGCTGTTGACATTTAATACGGATGCTGCTAACTTCGGGATCATTATCTTGCATTTCTTTCATCGCTGTCGTGTCCATAGCCAAAATAGGTAGGTCAACAACATTCGGGTTTTCGGGGTCAGGTTCTTCTACTGGAAAACGGCTGAGAGTGTCACCAACATGATTTGCTGATCCTTTGACATGATAAAAATCTGTGTCGTACTCGGAAATGGCTAAAAGTAAACGGGTTAATTTACTAGGCAGATTGTTCTTAGCTCCTTTCACCAAATAGCAAAGGGCGGAATGATCTGTATAAACCTTTACGTTCCGCTGGAAAATGAGGTGACGAACTTTCTGGAGTCCCCAGGCGACTGCTAAGCATTCTTGCATGGTGGTAGTGTAGGATTTTTCAGCGTTGTTCAGTGCTCGGCTGATAAAACAAAGTGGGCGTTCTATTCCATCTTCCTGTATCTGGCTCAGACAACATCCAATTCCGTCAGCGCTGCTGTCTGTTCGGAGGACTAGTTGACCATCATCAGTACAGTGGGCGAGAACTGGAGCGGTAGTTAACATTGTCTTCAGTTGGTTAATGGTGTCTTCATGTTGCGCTGTCCATTCAAATTTCACTCCTTTGGTTAATAACTTCTGCAGTGGGCGGATGATGATGGCGTAATTTTTTAAAAAGCGACGAAAGAATCCAAAAAAGCCAAGGATTTTCTGGAGTTCCTTTCTCGTACGGGGTGACCTCATTCGTGTCAAACCAGCTATGTGCTCGTCGGTGGGCATGATGCCATCACGGGTTGCCTTGTATCCTAAAACACGTATCTCGCTGAACATTATCTTGCATTTAGAGGGCTTCAGGGTCAGTCCTTCATGTCGTAACTTTTGGAATACTTGCTCCAGTTTGTTCAGGTGGCTTTCAAAATCGGTGGTAAAGACACAGATGTCATCCAGATACACGCTTAAATGGTCATCAATAATGCCATTCAGGGTTAAATGAATCAGCTGAGAGTAAGCTGTTGGTGCTGAGCTCACTCCAAATGGCATGACTTTCCACTGGAACAGTCCGTCTGCTGTCATAAACGCTGTCTTCTCTCTGCTTTCGTCATCAAGTTGGACCTGGTGGTATCCACTGGCCATGTCGAGACAGGTGATGTACTTGGAGCCGCGTAATTTATGGATAATGCTGTCAATCCTTGGGAGTGGGAAGGCAAGTGGGCGCACGTACTGGTTCAATTTGCGGAAGTCGAAAACGCAACGGTATTTTATTTTACCGTCTTCAGTTCGGTTTGGAACTAGGAATGGTGCTGCTGCCCATGGAGAGTCACTGGGCTCAATTAAGTTTTTCTGGAGTAGTTCTTGGACATTTTCATTTATCACTTTATGTTCGGCTTCAGTCAGGTTGAATGGTTTCATTCGTTGCGGAGGGGCGTTTCCAGTCTCAATATGGTATTTATAATGTTTGGCCTGTCCAAGCTTTGCAGGATCAAAGGCAAACACATCGTTATATTTTTCGATTAAATTGTATATTCTTAATCGTACCTCCTCAGGAACATCAGTGCCAATTTTAATGTCTTTGTACTTCTTCAGGTCTGCAGTAGGTAATCGTTCTGATGGCCATTGCGCTGTAGATTGTATGTATGTATTCCTGGTGGAGAAAGGTAATATGTCATCAGCTGTGATGAGGTTGGTTAGCTTTCCAAGTCTTGTTTTTGGGCACAGGGATTTTTGTTCGTTGGAGAGATTGGTGAGGACGACTGACTTCGTTTCTTTACTGATGAGCATGTGTGGGGTGAGTATTTCATTTGTCTTCATCAGGCGATTGGAGGGAGTAATAACAGCAATGTCAGTGTCGGATAAACCAACAGTACAAACTGGAACGTGGACTTGACTTCTTGGAGGCAGTGATACTGGTTTGGAGAGACGGAGATACCAATGAGGAATGGATTCTGCTTTTTGGAGGTGACGTACTTCTGCGTAAATTGGTTCATTATCGTCATTGGCTTGGACTGATTGCTGTGAAATTTCTGTTTTTGATTCCCATTTAATGTGTGAACTGATCCCATATTTATCCCAGATGTGTTGTTTAGGTGAAAGGGGCGTCGTCCAGTTGTATTTTGAAGAGTGGAGTATGTTATTGTCACGATCAACAATGGCGCAAAATGTCTGCAAAAAATCGTCGCCAATAACAGCTTCGCATTTGGGAACGTCAACGATGACCATGGGGTAGGTAATTAATTTGTTTGCCAACTCGAACTCTACTAATGCAATTCCGTGGTCCACTATTAAATTGTTTGATATTGACCGGAGCACAAGATGATTGTTTTGTATTTTGGTGAAATTTTTAGCCAGTTCCTTTGAGATGAGGGAGGTAACAGCGCCAGAGTCGACCAAAGCTGTGTGCATATTGTTGTGGATTTGTATCTCGACTGTTGGACCTCTGTTGATAAGTAAATTAGATTGGGGAGGTGGGTGGTTATCATGGTGGGCGTCTTCAAAAATATTGGTAAAAATTGATGCTTCCTCATTTTTCTTTTGTGCATTATTTTCTGTTGTAGGCACAGGCGCACGAGCATCATAAATTGTTTCCTGTGCCAAAATCAGTTTCCCGGAGCGTTGCTGGGAGGATAAGTGATGATTGGGGTTGGCTGCTGTTGTATGGCTGGAACTGGTTGCCAATTAAGTTGAGGTGCTGCTTGCTGGTAGTAACCGGGATCTTGTGGTGGTGCACGCCAATTTTGTTGATGAGGGCCTTGGCCATATTGCTGTTGATATTGCTGCTGCTGGTACTGTTGACCTTGGCCGTAATTTTGCCATGATTGACCTCCACGGCCGCGTCCTCGTCCTCCTCCTCCTCCTCTTGAACCTCCACGATGGCCGCCTCGTTCCCGTCGTTTTATGCCACAATCTCGCTCGATGTGGTTAGGCCCGTTACAATAGTAACAATAAATGGTGGGTCGTCCACCTTGGTGGGGTTGACGCTGATTTGGGGAAAGTTGAGACTTCTGGTCAGAGCGTTGTTGTTGTTGGGAGGGGACAGGATCCGTGTTGACTGCCCTAATTTCTGCAACTTCGCGCAATAAGATTTGCATTATGGACTGCATGTCGGAGATGGTTTGGTTACCTTGGAGACTCATGGAAGCAACTTGATTCTCGGTTTTGACTACGAGCTGTTGTGGTGGTGCTGCTGCTGTGGAATCTCGTCCAGTCTGTTCATACTCTCGAACGCCAGTCAGCAGCTCTTCAAAATTTTCTGGTTTTCTACCACGGAGGGCGAGGTAAGATGCAACGGGCTTTGGTAGGTTATCCATAATGATAGCCACGTAATCCTTTTGGTGGGCGTCAGTCCAATCGTCTCCAATTTTGTAGCGGAGGCGTAACACGTATGAGGATGCAAGGTCGGTCGGAGCTGGAGGCTCCGATAACAGTTTAAAAATTTCTGTACCTGAGGTAGTGGTTATCGGAGCGTTATTGAGGAACAACTCAACAAATGCCTCGAAGGAAATCTCGTTGTTGTGGACTTGGTCTGAAGCCAAGAGTAGCCAGTGTCGTGCGTCCTCATTAGTAAATGCTAAAATAAGTGACGCCTTCTTCGCAGGATCCGATAATTTTTGTTGTCCAGCCCATAATCGAAATTGTTGAAGAAATAGCTTCACATCACGCACCGTTAATGGCTTATCATACTTAGGCATCAACGTGTAGTCAGGCATGTTGTCAGAGTCGTCAGACGCAAAACTGTCGAGAGATTCTGAGCTGCTACTGGATGACGATAAAACAATTCGTATATTAAGTAAATTTAAATTACCGACAGATGCTGTTCGCGCGCGGTTTTGGGGGTCAGAGGTCTGAACGGAATTGTTATGGTTCTGGTTATCTTGGTGTTCGTTGTTGTTGTCGGCAGGAACATTGGCGTCGTCTTGAGCGTCGTCACTATTATGTTGTGCAGACCGTGCTTGTGAGGTACTCCTGTCTTGTGGATTGGCGATACGTTGATGTGATGAGTGGGCGTTTTCTACGGTTGTCTTGGTCGTATCTTGTGAGTGGGCGTTTCCGAGCGTACCGTAAAAATAAGCGTCCAGAGCGGATGTGTGGCTAAAATGGTGTAACGGCTGCGTTAACAAAGCATGCGCAAATTCTCGACCACGTGCGGAAGCTGAGAGCGCTGGGATTTGTGGTGGTGGGAGATTTCCTCTTGGTGGGGGTGGTGGTGTGGATGCTGGAAGCGTCTCGTTAAAAAGGTCACTGTCCCCGTGGTCGTCTACCGGGGCGGATGATAGTCGTCGTGATTCCGCCGTTTTGGATGCTGGTGAGAACTGGAAAGTGTAGGAAATACAATTTATTCTACCGTTACTATCCCGTTTTTCGATTATATTTAATGGCTGTTGTTCGTGCTGGTTGGAGCTGGTACACAGGCCCTCTTTGTCGTTTTGTTTGGGCGGTGACAGGCGTCGGATAACTGCTAGGGCTTTGGAGCGTAGTCTCGACAGAGTGGGCGTTAATTTTATTCCACGGAGTGGTGTTCCATTCTGCATGGAATCATCCTCAAAATCAGCTTCAAGATTAGGAATAAAACAATCTTGCACGATTTTAGAACGCTGAGCTGATAAACTCGGTGTGTGTACACGGGAGAAAGCAGCTGTGATAGCTCTTGATGTGCTCTGTGTAGGAGTTGCTTTGGGGGGCGTACAAAATACGTCGTCGGGGCCAGGTGAGACTTCTCGTTCTATTTCTCCAATGGACTCACTGTCTGAAGCACTGGTCACTGGAGTTGAGGCTGAGGTAGATTTTGTGCAACCTGAAGCTGTACGAATCGGGGGTAACTGTGAGGCACTAAACTCGGGTGGTAGATTGTGTAGTCTTCGGCATCTACGTCTTTCAGTCACGTTTTTCTGATCAGTCTTTTTGGGCATTTGGTAGGTTTTCCTTAAACTTTCACTGAGAGCGCAGCCATCTCCACCATTTTGTCACGGTTCTTTCTGTTTCTAGTTTTTATTATGATGTTAGGGATGTAGCATTTAGGTTTACCGTGACTTTAGTTAGCTAAACTAATGATGGCTTATGCTCGTTACTAAATAATATGAGTTTCGGTTCGGTATTCTCACAATGCCCCAATAGTAAATAATGTGCAGTCTTGTTCTCCAGCTCAAGCGTAAGTTTAGGTATGTACTTTTATTCAAGGGTAAATCAAGGTTAAACAACTACGAGTCAAACAGATCTATCTTGTCGGTTCAGTCGTCTACAAAGATCTGATACCAAGAAGCAACGAGCCACGGGCTTATAATCTATTTTTGTGAGAGGTGGTGGCTTGGCTTCATGGGCAAGTTCGTTCACTGTCTCGATATTCAAGGTTACATCTATTTAACTTATTTAGGCAGATTATTCCAATTGACTTCAATTACAAGGGTTCAATTAACAATTTAAACTCGTCAATTAGCATTTAAGATTCTACATAGAATAATATATAAATACGTGACACTAGTATTACAAATTCTATTCAGTCCGCAGGCAAGACAATGTACCTATAAATATGTAACACACATCATACACATGCATATTGATGACAAATGTACAGTTTAGCCAGTAATGTTTTGTAGTCATTATCTTTAGTGCATTATCGTGGTCGTAGTGGATGAATAAGATAGACCTACTGGGTCAACAAATGTACGACGACTGACCGGCACCAGTAGTTTAATAAAACATTATAGTTAGAGTAGGTATTTAATTCTTTGATTCTGTACGTCCACCGCGTTACATCAATATTTTTACAAAAACTTTTTCTGTCCATTACGTTTGAAGGTTTTACTAATATTGTGTTATAGAAGGTAAAGTAGAGCTACATAATTGGAAACTCGCCAGTTTAGTGTAAACACAATAAGTCTGAAGACATACATAGCTAAATCGCCTTAGGTAGTATATGCGTTCGTAAACGTTACAATATGGGTAGGAAAGTCTGTTGGATATCCGTGGTTGTTGGCCTCATCTGTAACAATGGTTTGCAATTTATGATTTAATTTCTATCTCAATGTGTACACGGAATAACTAAGATATCCTCTCGCAGCGTTGTTGTCATTGTCCATTGTAGCATCGCAACACTTGGAGCTCATACATCTCTGGCTCTCTGTACACTTGAATGAAGGAGGAGATGATTAGCAGACTACATTCACATTGGAAATCCTAGCTCAATGTTATTCAGTCTGGTCCATTGGATTGTTTATTGTTACAAGTTATAGCGACACAATGTAATGTAGCTTGACTAGCTTCATTAATGGCAGTACAAACATAAACAATAAAATGAGTTTTTTTTGCATAATCCAAGGTTCTTTCGTATTAAGACCATATTTTCCCATTATATGTATGTACAATACTATATTTTAACTCATTACATGCACATCATGATGAGATTTCTTGGTAATTAATTCCCTTGAATTGCCATGTGCAATCTTATAACTTACATAGCTTACTAGCTTATTGTGACATTACTTCTTGACTTGACTCCAACAACCTATTGTGAAACCATGCATATCGCCCCACTTTAGCCTTACGTACATAATAGTTTAAATGTCACAATTACAAGCAGGTCTTTAGTAGGAACCAATCATAAGCTGCTTATTTGCTGGCTGGATGCTAAAGAAAGTAATATTCTAATTGTAAGTTTGGCCACAGATGAACTATGAACCTTTATGTTATTAAAAAACATACTATGTAGCAATGTACATCGGTTATAATCTTATAATTATTGAAAATCCATAATCACATATCATCATTACGTTACGACAGTCAAGTGTAAAGCTATAGCGGAGCGAGTCAAATAAAACCCATTAAAGGTGATGGAAAATGATAAAAAATAGAACGTGTATTGTTCCTAGCAAAGTTGGCCAGTTTCTTTGATTCATATAGCTCACCGTCAATAATAATGAGTTTACACGATAATACTATCTCATGGTTCACTGGCCACGATAATGTCATGTGATGAAAACTTCCGTTCTATCATACAACTTTTCCTTCTTGAATCATATCTGATCTATACAAGCGGCATGGAGAGCAAGTCTAAAAGTTCAACTGAATTCACGGAAGCTAGTTCAGAGATGAAATAAGACGTTTAACATGTAACAAAGAAGAGCTTATTCACAACGAAGAGAATACAATCGTTCATCTAGGTTAGAGCTACATATTATATTTTATTACTTTATCAACAATAAACAGCTTCTTCATGCATCGAGATTTTATACAAAGTGTTTAAGACAATGAAGGCGAAAAGCACAACTTATAGAAGATACATATTTCATTATCGTCGGCGTATGTATGTACTTTTGGGAAAATGCTATTATTTACGTTATACAGTTATGGTTTTTATATTGACGTTGCCTGAATATTGTACAATTTTTAAAGGTAGTGCATGCATAGAGCTGACATTAGACGGGATGGTGTAAATTACTCGTCGGCTTCATTTTCATCAGTGGTAGCCTGGTTCGCTGAAGCATCTCCTTTCGTTGTTTTTGGTTTTCCAGAAGCCTTTTGCTTTGATTTGGGAGGGGCAGCCTTTCCCTTTGGTTTAGCCTTAACATCTCCACTTAGGACTGCCAGAATCTCATCAAATTTCTCGGCATCAACATCATCGTCGTCATCATCATCAATATCAAAATCGCCTTCTTCAATCTCATTTCCTTCCACTTGGCCACATTTGGCAATCCAAACCCGATACTTGGTCCTCCCTGAAGGAGTTACTAACGAGCTAACCTGAAAGGTTGACAAGCATTGAACAGCGGTAATAGTTTTGGTGATGCCTGCGTATCTGCGTCAGTACATTTTGATGTATAGGTAATAAGTATGCAGAAATTAGGAAAAAATGTAGCAGTACTTGATCGAGAACGTCCATTCCACAGATTACTCTTCCAACAACAACATTTACTCCATTAAGTGCATCCAACTTTTTGGCAGTGATAAGAAATTGCGAGGCGTTGGAATCTGAACGCAAAAATTAAACCCGGTTTTTTCGTATCATTCACTAACAAAGTTGAACAATTGATCAAGTTTATTGCACAAATTGAACAAACGTACCTTTTCCTGCATTTACCATTGATACAGTATACGGCTCTCTGTGTTTGAGTCGAAAGTTTTCATCAGGAAAACTGTCTCCATAAATGCTTTTTCCACATCCGCGTCCTTCTTTGCCGGAAACATCTCCTCCTTGCCACAGAATTCCAGGAATGATGCGATGAAATTCAGTACATTTGTACGATAAACCCCTTTCTCCAGTGCAGAGTGCACGGAAATTTTCAGCGCTGAAGGGCACCACGTCTGCCCTTAGCTCAATCACAATTTGTCCGAGGGGTTCCCGGTCAGTTTCCAGATCAAAGAAAACCTGTTTCCAAATTCAGATGGCACAAATTAAAATGCACAGAATAGTATCATTCCCTCATAATCAGTTCACACTAATACGGTGGAATGTAAATTGCCTTTGGTCTTGGGCATCTTGCTGCATTTCCCAATGCAGAATCAGCAAGCGCGTCCCAGGGTTGTGCAGGTGCTTGCTTATAGTACAAGGGAAAGTAGGATCGTAGTTCCACCTTTTTCTCGTGAGTCGCAAAATCATCAAGTTGTTGTTTTCTTGAGTACATTGGCTTTACAGCTTCAATTCTTTGAAACATTTTCAGATTGTCGAAAGTGATTTGAAGTAGCTTCATTTGTCTATCGCGACTACGGTTCAGAGAGCATTTAAGATTGGGTCGTAGCCGGTTATCGATTGCTGGCTAAAAGAAAAAAAACCGTAGTTAATTTTTGCGTTTAGAAATGCGACTTTTTATAGCAGATGCTACATGTACTTGATAATTTTTACATATTTACTTCTCCCTCCATTATAGAGGCAATACGATGAAGCATCCGCGCATTTTCCCGTTCAATTCTAACAAAATTAGATACTGAACGATTAAAACTTGAGGGAGAGGTGTAGAGATTTTTTAGGACAATCGGACTGCTGGTGTCAACCACAGGTTTGGCAGTCATAACACGCTCTCGGTGTACCGACCATGCCCTTTTGCGGAATGGATTCTCAGAACTTTCAGCACGACCTGCTCTGAGTTTGCATTTGGTATCTTTCTGTTAGAAGAGAAAATTCAATCTTACCAAATTGTATACACATTAATTTCCTATCACAGGAACAAAGCATGAAATATTTGTAAGTAGATTGTTCTTACTTTTGCACAAAATGCCGTAAACATTTTGTGCACAGTCGTGTTCAAATATGAACAATGTAAAAGAAAGCGCAGTGAAAGTCGTTTCTCTGCATAAACCTTGCGAGTGTTCGGAAGTTGGGGTTTCTAATTTCCGATTCCGGCGATTGATTTCCTTTTCAAAGAAATTAGTCGGAAGCGGAATATCCTAATCCGACTATAATGTGCTTAGCAGCCGTTGCTAAGTTTTGAAAGCATTATGGAGCCAAAATGTAAAGCTCTGAACACGTTTCTCCGACATTACTCCAGCCTTACCATGCTTATAAGCATTAATACATGTACTGGTATGAAACAAGTAAAGGAACAGTTAAACGGTTTATGATTATAAAACAAAATTTCCAGTGTCCAAAATTAACTCGTAGGCTATATGGAATTTGCTTATGGTTTGCATGTCCGTTGAACACTATACGTCAGTACGATAATTTATTACACACAACCCACGAATAAGTGAATGCTTTTTCGTTGCATTATCTTCGCCAAGATAAAAAGTAAAATACAGTTAATGTTAATAATAATGTTATGTTAGTTAAAGTTAATGTTAGACGAATAAGTTTATGTTTCTCTTTCAATCTTTTCCAGCCTTGCAGGTGACCATCAATCAGAAGTGGAATCTGTCAGTAATCAAGGAATGCCCAGAGGCAGTAAAATGTCCTCACATTATTGTTCTCAAGCCGTTGAAAGTTCGTTAATGCCTAATAAAATTAATAATCAAGACATGCAAAGATGTACACGCAAAACGATGATTTTATACTCAAACGAATGTTTTTTTATATAAATACTTTGCAGATAGTCCAAATCGAAAAGTGATGTACAATTTAATAGACGATTTTTGTTGTGTCGTTGATAAATCCTTTGGCGAACAAGATCGCTTGAAACATGACAATGGGAATCTTTTTTCTGAAATTGATCACCTCCGGGGAGCATTGGAATCTTGCGAAACCGGAAAGACAGAACTGGAACGACAATTCCAAGACATGCAAGGGGAGTTCCAGAAGCTTCAGTTTAGTTTGGAGGAAGAGTGTGAGGCCCGATCCAACCTGGAAGGAATTGTGGGCGAGCTGAAAGCACAAATGGAACGACAAGATGAAATCCTCAATTCTGAACTAGCAGAGAAAGCTGAGCTACAGGCTACTTTGAAGCAGGTCGAGACTGACAACTGGAATTTAAAGAATCAAATTTCTGATTTTACAGCAGAAAGAGAGGAGTTTACCAACAGTTTCAGAGGGTTTGAGAGCACAAGAAATAAATGTGCGGAGCTACAAAATGCCTTGGTTGACTGTTGTAAGGAAAAATATAATAATATTGTTTTACCAATGTTTATGGATAAATGATGGGCATTACCTACGAATATAATTAATTTTTAGGTGAGAAACATGATCTTATGGAGAAAGAAATTCTTAATTTGAGAGGCGAAAACAATGAAATAAGGCTGAAGCTAGACAGCGTAGTATTTGAAAAGAATCAAGAAATCAACAACATATTGAAAAGTGAAGTTTTGGATTTGAGGTCGGAGTACAATGAGACGAAAATGAAGCTGGATAATTGCGAGTTTGAGAAAAATAAGCTAGTGAACGATATGGAAAGCATAAAACAAACATTTGCTGCAGAGAAAGCAGAGTTGGAGACAAAGATTGGTGAGCTGCTAGAAGGAATTTCTACCCTGGAGAAGAGTAAAGGAGAGATATGTAAACAAACTAATACGATGCTCGCTGCTCATCACGAGGAAATGGACAACCTGAAAGCGGAAGCCGAGAATTACAAAGTTAAATATGAACAAGAGCATAAAGTCAGAGAAGACCTCGAGCATCGGTTACGAATGGCAAATTCAGTAGAAACTGGAGTATTCCGTTCTTCAACCGCAGAAACTGAACGCTCCCCACCGGGGTCGTTTCCTTTAAATACAAGAGCACACAACAGTTCGTATCAGCGACTTACTTCACAAAGTGAGCCATCATCTTTATCGCCATCTTCGATTGGGGGAAAACGAGATATTTTTAAGAAATAGGCTAGAGAAAATTGTACGCAATACAAGATGTTTAATCATTCGAAATAATCTGATAATTTTATTTATCCTTTAGTAGAAAATTCAGGTAGTTCAATAAAACAGTCGAAATTGTCTATGAGCTGCGACATTAATGTTTAAAAATGTTTTGCTGTTTATTTACCTATATTAAATCATTTGGCTTGCATATGTGAATGTAGAGTGAACTGTCATTTTTGCCTTATTAAGCCAAAGCAGGGATATGGATACGATAAATGCAATTTCTGGTGATATTTTCACAATAGGAAGCATTTCTCGTGATGAACGTACACAACAATTTGCATAGCTTTCACCCTCATGGTCATCATTCAACTACCGCAATCAAATGTGCACGTTTAGCCAATTGTAAATTTAGACTGAAAATACTCTGCTTTTTAGTTTTATAAACGGTCAAAAGCAATTGGCATGTAAGAATCGCGCAAATTTTCAAGCTTCCTCATTCAAATTGATATTGTGTTTACTCACTATCAGCTTTAAAATATTTCATTCCACTTCTGGTTAAATAATGGTCAATTTTTAACATAGTAAATTATTTAACTATGCCTGGATCTGAGAGAAATATTTTGACTTTTTAGCCGGCCTCCAATTACAGCCTGGTCATGGTGCAAGCAAGGGATAGTAATGCCTTATTAGAAGTAGTTGATTTGAAGGGGGTGTATCAAATATCCGGAAATCCAAATATCCGGAAGTCCAAAAATCCGGAAAAACGAAAATCCGGAATTACAAAAATCCGGAAAGCCAAAAATCCGGAATCCAATAATCCGGAAGCTCAACAATCCGGAAAACTTTAGAAGAGAAATCAAAGAGAGATTAGTTTAAATTAAGTCAGGTTCGGTTAGGTTAGGTTTGGTTAGGTTGGTTAGGTTAGGATAGTCGAACTATGCCTAATTGTATCAAAAATGTATGTGTTTACCAATTTTCGGAATTACGGATTTTTGAATTTCCGGATTTTTGGATTCCGGATTTTTGGCTTTCCGGATTTTTGTAATTCCGGATTTTTGTTTTTCCGGATTTTTGGACTTCCGGATTTTTGACATAAACCGATTTGAAGGGTTTACCACGGACATTTTGTTCCATTACCTTTTGTTCACTTTTCAAATCTATACTTTTGATCATATAGTTGGAAGTTTATGCCAAAAGCTCATATGTAGTCAGAAGAAATTTTTAAAGCATATAATCCTTAAGAGTAGCAAAAGGTATTTTATTGTAAACTGTTTTGCTCTGGAATCTAATTCCAGTGGGGAGAGATGGTTTTTGTCCGACCTCGTATTCGGTATCCGAAATTCGGTACCCTAACCGCAGGCTATAATAAGGGTTCGGGTACCGAATTTAGAATTTTACCCCCAGGGTATAATTTATAGAGGTATAGTTTACGGTACACTGATACTAAATACTATTAAATATCTGTTAGTGATATTGATATAAAATGCCAGCAAAATATTGCTAGAACAAACAAGCTGCATACACGATTTTACTTAAAGAACATCACTCATTCATATCTTTGCTTTTAGTCCCTTCCTTTCCCATCCGCATACACGTTCCACAGAGGATGGATTACCCGCAAGATGACCATGAGTGAACCTTCCAAAAAATAAGTGTTGTAACGCATGGTCGATGACTTCTATGATGAGAGAGCTGGATGTAACTTTTTATCAACCGAGTACGTGAATAAACTTCTCAGCGAAAGTGGTACTTTCTACAAAGGCGAAGACTAAAAATTATTACGTTTATCTGTTGCTCTAGTCAAGAGCATTTAAGATAAGATCATTATGTCAAATTGAAATAGAACTTGCAACAGTAACTGGTCAACTAAAACTGCTAATTTGTATTTATGATTTGGCAAAAACGTGTTATTTAAAATGCTTGATATAAATAATTTTACTCGGTCGCGTTGGATCGATGATGCAGTCAAAATTGTGAACATGAAAGCAATTTGCAGGACTGACAGCATCCATGAATCGATTGCCTGTCAATCATTGACTGCATAAATTCATGCATGGAGCAACAAATTGAACAAGATAGAACTTCCAGTAGTCATTAAAAGGATAAATTAAATCGTAAGATATATTTTAATAGCATGAATGTACCCGATATTGATATTAGGGACGTGTCAAAGGGATGTGACATGATAGGGTTTCCAAATTGATTTATGGCTACACAGTAAATTTTACCGGTACAATACGTTTTTTAAAACTTTCTGTTACATTTTTATTTCCTTTTTCTTTAAAAATAATTCCACACAATGCAATTGGCGTAGAAATGAAAATAGTCACATTTATCTCGTCAAACTCGATGTTTCTTATTCTGTTATTCTTCTCTCATTTTAGTGTACTCATTTCCAAATATAAATATGTACAGTGTACCTCAGACTTTACTAAAGAAAGCATCTTTCACATGATTATGGATTACATTATATGCATTTACGATTAGCAAGTTTCAACTTCAAATTTGTCAGTCTCAAAATATTAAAAATCCAATGCATATTGGTCGCTTTAAGTCCTTGCAACTTGCAACATTAAACATTTTGCCAAAAACCATTGAACCCGATTGTCTAAAAACAAATTTGGCTTCACGTAAATCACCAATAATTTGCCTCTATTGAGCCGTGACGTACATTTTTCATACCTGTTCGGTTTCGGTATTGTACCAAAGCTTCTTCACATTGTGATGCAAGCACTACTTATGGTACACGAAGAAAAGATTCATCATGACTTTGACATATCATGCGAAAGTCAAAAGCAGTTGTGTGTAACGAGTTATGAATAAGACAACACAAAATTCCATGTTACCTATTCCGTTGCATTCCATTAATCAGCTTGTTAAGACAATAATACATACACATCGGCTAATCAGTCGTATGATTTTCCAATGATTCGTTTGTTGAATATTATGATATAGGTGATATTCAGGTACATATATTATGGCTAATATTACTTATTATATATGCATGATGCCATTGATGCTCAAACTTACTGTGGATTCGTGCCAAGAACAGGATAAATCAGATAACTCCTTAGAATTACCGCAAATAATTATGACAAATTGTCATTTTCAAGTTTAAATGAGTCAATCTTTTTAATAGTTTATCGTTTTGTCTATTGGTCCTTATCATGTTAATGAGTTTATTTTTGACTTCGTGTAAGTAATGAGTAATTATAAATTGCTGCTGATTCATGTTATATTATTTTAACCAATACGATAACGCGATGCCGGCACTCATATTCATTCTTAAATTACATATGTTGATAAACCACTGATAAGGAAATTGGAAGAGCTATATTATGCCGTAAAACGTGATTCATAACGACGGCATTCATGAATGATATATATAATGTGGTTCCGATCTGGCAAATCTATTGTTATACTTTGCTATTGCCCTTTGGCCCACACTATCATAATATGTATCCACTATTTACATTTTGTGCAATTTGCCAAAAAAAAAGTTTTCACTGAAGCAATAAAAGGGTCTAAATCATGATGACAGCAATAAATGTTGCTCTCATGCAACAAGAGTACCATGCGTGCATGCTATACGACGTACAGTAACCGTGATTCTGGTTCTTCAAGTTTTTATTGCTGATGAAGCTGCATTCTGCATTGCTTTATTTTATGTTGCTCATTTTGTGTCTGTCAAAGCAAATCCTCTCGTCTTTGCCATATCATAAACCCTTAAAGCCAAGTTTAAATGCTTAAAACGAAACCAATCACAATACATCATCATGCCATGCCTCACAGATATATTTCATAGAGCACTCATGCCAAGTCAAATGCATGTATGGCATGAGACGCCATGTAGTGATTTCAGTCCATATTTATAGGACATCGCATCTTATTATCATCGAGGTGAGAACTGAGGTGAGTAGACAATAAACCTGCAAATAAATGTTTATGTAGAGATAAGCAAAATCATGATAAGTTGGCCTATAGGTCTAATGGCTGTACATGTACTAGTGGAGGTATGTATAGGTAATAGGTATATTGAATTTTAGAACAAAATGAATATATACATGATAGAAATAATTGACAACAGCAGTATGGCGACTGCTCAGGGGGTACAATATGTATGTTACTTGCAGTTTGCATGCGTCGAGAATACCGAGTCGTCACAACAAACTTTTGCAATAAACCCAGAGTTAAGAACGGCTTTAGACTTTTAGACACTTCGTAGGAAAAGGAAGATTTCTTGGTAAAGTTTATTCGTGGTCGAAGGAAAGATGCCGTAAAGTTGATCATCTGAGCCCAGTAGCAAAATATATACATATTGTACCTTGATGAATAAAATTAAGCTAAAACTTGAATTTAGCAATCACATATCACATTTATGCTTTACTGCCTGCATTAAAAGTACACAAAATGTGAACAGAGACAACGCAACGGTGGTGATATGATGTGTGGTATAAAAGGAGAGGCTTGATGGGACGATCAAGTCATAGTACAGAGGATTCATACAACGATGCTACAAAGATGATCATCAAGTGATGAAAAACAGGTAAATAATCAGCATCACACTAATAACAAAATTGTCAGCCAAACCATCCCATGCACATACACTAACTGTTATGTGGTAGCAATGCAGTTTAAAACTAAATATGACGATCAATCAGGGAAAAATCCTGTGCTCGCAAAACAATGTGCCAGTGCTACTTACAAGCATGGAATAAATCTAACATGACAAAATAAAAAATGACGTAACATAATAAGGTACTGATGCGTATATAATACATAGAAAACATCACAAGTTAAAAACTTGGTTTTAGCAGCATCGACGGCATGGATGGGTAGTATGAATTGAGATGATTAGAAATCTTTTATACACACGAAGGCATTAATGATATAGGTTTTAACACCAGCACTGACTGCATAAAAAATTACCTCCTCCGCTTCATAAATGCTAATGTTGGTCGTGATGTTGAATTTTGAAATACTTAGGCATTCTTTAACAAAAAAAAGTCCATCTGTAAAAGCAAAGGTGTACAACAGCAAGTGTATGTATGGTGTATGGCATCATCATCCTAGCAGCAGCGTATGCTTAGCTTACAACAATTCTTTTACACGATTGAATTTAATGTTACAATATTTATACTCATTGTAGATGCACAGTGCACAGCGTACATCATCCAAAAGTCAAAGCGTTTAATTGTAAACATGTATAAGCCTCTCTGAAGAGAATTTTAAAAAATGGATCTGTCGGATGGCTATGGTTAAAGATTGTATGATGTCTATGTTGCATATTATCATAGTCTACATATAAAACGTCATCTTTTTCACATACACATTCTTTCGCAGATTGCCATGTTGCATTACTTCAATCACAAAATGCCATATAATAGGATCTACACATAAAGGTATATAATACTAGAACAAAAAATAATATATCTGCTGATATGACATATTATATGTGCTTACCTTTTGTAAGCATATTTTTACATGTTGTTATTGCTGTATGAAATGTGTGCAAACATGTATGCTGTGTACATTCTTACGCATATTTTATACGTAAACTACAATGATAGTCCAATTTTCATCTCTCCTTTTATGCTTTTACATTCTTATACATATGGCCACATTTTTCTAGTGGTGATATGGTGCCTATGGCATATACGGTGGAAACGTACGCAATATGAACATGATACACTTTATAATATTTTTACGCTGCTGCATAACGTAGTAGTAATAGTGGTGGTGGTGAAGGTAAACTGACTGCGAGTTTACGAGAGTTAAGTTTACCGTACAAGTCCGTATCAGCAGAGGAGTAAGTGAACCAAATTTGTTCTCTTTGAATCAGGTATTATTTTTGCGATGATGATGATGATGTCGATGTGAACATACAGTGTTGGTCTGTTGTAGTTTTGTACGTTGTTGTTGCTGCTGCTGCTGATATCTTCATGTTATTGTAGGAAAGAAAACTTGATACCTTTATTGGTAATGGTTGGTGGTACGGACAGCAGAACCAGCAGCGTAGCAGTACTGCACGTAATAGAGAATAATGATACCTTTTCTCTCTCAAAAAATTGCAAGAATAAGAATGAAGTTTTACGAATGCGTTATATAGTTTAGTTGAATAGTTAGTATAATAATATTATCATTCATTATATATTTTTTATAAAACTCGCTCGATCTGTTCTGTGTCGGTATTGGTGTGTAGGTAATAGTGCCCTAAGTACACATTATGCAGTTTTCAGTGCTCTTTCTACCGATCGTGGGATGACTACTTTTACGTGTAATTTGTATTTGCATTCATAATATATTAGCAACAATTAATTAAAATAGTTTAGGATACTTGCTATTAGTGTAGATACATTAAACAGCTCAATACTTGAATCCATTAAAATGGTAATTTGTTAAAAATATTATGTACCAGCGTATCACACAAAAAGTTGTGAGTCTCTCACGAGAGAAAAGACATTGTACATTTTTTTGTGAGTACGTATGCAATTTTTTATTTGGTTTATGAGGTTGGTTTAATGTGCTACGATATTGTGCAGGTGTTTGTTTTGTATCACTGATAAAAGGTATCATCATCATTCGTATGTACCATTAAATTAATAGCTAGCAGTAATTTTTTTGCAGTAAGTGAAGTTACTACTGTAAGTAAAAACCAAGTTTAAGAAAAGTCGTATATAGTACGTTGGTAATGAATTAGACAGGATAAGAAACATTAATATTATTTTGCAGGTATAGTCGCTTACTTGTAGATTTTTTTCTTAATTTTTTGACTGAGCTGAAATAAATCTATTGTATTGTAGCTATTTTTAGTGCAGGTAAATCACACTTTTTTCATTAATAACGATGCATGGCAGGCATTATGGTGAATGTGAATTTTGATGCATTAAAATACAATTAGTAATGTTTACATTTGCACATTTATAGCTAACGGTGTTCATAAATTTTAATGTAGAAAATTTGTATTTTATTTAATACCTATTCCTTTTTATTGTAGTTTATGATAGGAATAAGAATAAAGCTGATTTTAGCTCATCAGTATATATTTTCACATCGTCAAAATGTCTATATTTAAGCCTATCGTAAATGGTGGTACACTGCTCATGCTCAAGTATAGTTTTAAAAGTTTAATAAAATGGCATTTGTAGGGGTGTAATAGATACTAAAGTGCAGTGGTTGTGTCACATAATATGCCGTAAATTTAAAAAAAATACTAATTCACTAGTGCAATAGATACTAAATTACCTATCGTTTTGTTGAATTGCAGATATTACCAGAGATGTAAGAAAAGTGTGATATTCACTAATTAAACCTGTTTTCCAAAAGTGGCGGTTTTATGAAGATGCTATTATCGCGCTTAGAATTTGGAGAGTATTGCATTTTTCAGTGACAACAACTTCTTGTTTAATGGTAACTTGAGTTGTTCACGCGTATCGGTTTTTTGTGTTTCTTCATTATCTTTACATAAATCAGCAATAAACTGTCCTCAAGACATAATTGGAACCAGTACGGAATTGTGATCCTTCTAAGGTAAATTAAAAGACAAAGCTATGTACTTCAGGTATTTTATCATTGTGAATGAAGTAAAATGGAAACCAATGTTTAATCCCATGTCATTTTGTGTTTATTTTAAAGTTTTAACATTGAACTCATGAATATATGAACATTATGCCAAAATTGCTATAAAAGTTGGCAACTAAACAATGGTTGTTGACATTGCTTAATGCAATGTGTGCCCAATGCTCATGGCGTAAATATTTTCTCAGTTTTTCATTATTAGCACATCCCTTACTTACACAGTGCAAGTTACACTACCTTCATTGTGGCTTGTTATATGTACGTGCTATGGTACGGTGGTGACAAGTGAAAGGTATTGGAAACGGTTATTCAATATTCACGTTATATTCGGATTGTTAAGCAGATTCTATGTTAAGCATCGATTTCAAAATAGATCTAAAGGACAGGCAGCAAAACTTTGAAGTAATTGATGTTGACAACACTGGGTTAATTAGAAGTGCCACCATCACATCACTTTAGACATTTTGATTAGTATTCTTGCATGGCTAAAAAGATTCTCTATATTCCTATCTTGAGCTATCCAACTGTCAATTGCCAATTGCTGCTAATCTAGAAATATCTATTTTGGTGAGCGCAACTTTTTTCGTAAATCCATAATATACTCCATCAAATCATCTTACACTTCAAATTTGGAAACTTACAAAATATAACGATCATTCATTGTTGACTTTTAAGGGGAAGGTATAAGGAAAACACATTAATTAGTCGTTATTTTGTTCTTCGCATTTGATTATACTAATGTCAATACCTATGAAAGCCCACGCTAAACAAGCCTCAATAGCCAGTAAAGTACGGAAATAGTAACACAAACACAAATCATTGAGATTTAATGCATTGTGCTATTATAATATTTCATTGATAATAAAGATTATTACTTTTCATAAAAAGACTGTTCCCTGAACTCTGAACTGATCGTACTACTAGAAGGAATAATAGAATAGAAGAGTGTCTATTAGTTTAAGATGTCTGGCGGCTACTGCATACATCAGTGCATTTTAGGCATTTATCCTGTTTAGCAAGCTGTCGTTGTGAACAATAAGAAAATGAAGGAGATTGCCATTTCTTCAAAACTTATTGTGAGCCTCGTGATCGATTTAATGACTGAATGCATTTTTGGAGTGCACGCATCACAACACCGTTTGTCATGGGCCCTGCAAAATTAAACACGATATTGTCAATAGTGTTTACATTCACATTTTTCTACTTTAGCAGCACAAGTAGTAGACGGTTTGATAGGCTGATTCCCTTAAAATTATTGTGCTCGTAGTAGTCACGAATATGATCGCATCAATGTGTATACAGTATTGTTGTGCGGCTAAATAAGGCTAACTATTTATAAGAGTGAATCAGACACTGATGTGAAGTGTACACAACAATGCATTTTTTGCATACTGCTGTGCGGCAAGTCAAAGCCAAAGCCTTAACTTTTGGTCAACAGCCATAGAAAAATACAGATGAATAAAGTTTTGGCAATCATTGCATAACCATATAGTTACCGTTTTCAACATGATTACATTATTGATTCTATAAGTAGTAGTAGAAGTAGTATCAGGATCAGATCGCTGGTTATCTAAGAATCATAATATTGTTCACTTGGGTTTGCCTAATAAATAATTATGCGCTAGCTAGTATAATAAGGCCTTATTGGTACGTTTCACTGCAGCAGTCCATTCAATTAACCGATATAAAGGTATGCATATTGCATGTTAAACTTTCAATGTTTACGTTCTTACAAAGAGCGCAGCAACTTTACCAAATGTAATCTTTGTTCTACTAAAAAAACTACAACATGGTGATACCGACTTAGACCATCTGAATGGCCTTAATAAAGTTCAATGTACATATATTACATCTGCATTACCGTGTTATCTTCGTCCTGTTTGAGCTGCAGCTAAAAGTTTAGTCTAGTCCTAAAAGCATTGTTCGTTCAAGTCATAATGTCAGCCTGATTATTGATTGGTGGCAGACCATAATGGTCAATGTCAATCACAAATCAATATGCAAAATGGTGTTATGCTCAAATCATCGTTTCTGATGCCAATAATCACGTTGCAAGCCACAATTTGATCATTCCTTTTCTTGCTTCGGTTTCCAAAACTTCCTATATCCCGCATCTTCATAAGAGAAGTTTAAAAGGCGCTTTACGTATGTACATTTCTGACTTTTTTGGATGTTGTTTTGTAGGTGTTGCATTCAACAAGACTACTTCATCATCGCAAAGTGGATTGCCTTTCAGCATGAAAAACACTGACATCGTCGGGGAAAACGGTTTTCCAGAGACAACGAAGACACAGAATGCCCGCACGGAATTTGCTACATGACCATTGGCCAACTTAGCAGAAAAACTCCATTCATGTATCATGCGGTGGAGAGCAGACTTTCACCATTACCAAATATGACATGAAACCCGAATGAGTTGAAAGTTTCAGGAAAATACTTTCCATCTTTAGTCAGTGTGGTTTGAAAAAAAAACAGTTACGAAATTTTCATAATTAAGGTTCGTTAAAAGTGGGACTGTTGTGTGCATGTGTCAAACCCAGCACACGTCCGCAATTGTTGCATTGTGAAAACTGTGAACAACTTTAACAAGTGGGAAGTTCTCATCAGATACTATATTCATCATGGCATTTAATGAGGTAAGAACATTCCGTATTTCTAGTATTTTCTCATCAACATGTCCCATAATGGCCCCTAACTGTCAAATAATACTTTAAAATCAAAACCACTCGAATGAAATCATCAGCTATGCTAATTAAATACCATCGTATACAAGGATTCCTTGTTTTTAATGTGCAGTATAATACTTACTCTGAATTATAATACTCCACGTTTTGTAAAAGTTTCGCTGTTACGTTTGCCAGAGATCTGACATTGAAGAGCTTAATTGTAGAAACAAGTAAATAAGCAGCAACATACATTTCCGAACCCTCGGGAAGTAGGGAAGAGAGCATTGTGAATGCATTAAAATGGAGTTAGAAGCTGTGTTGTTGTTGTTGTGAGAAGTTGGTTTTCAATGTGAACCCAACTTCCGTTGACAATGAAATATGGTGACGCATAATAATGCATGTATGCACAAAATGAACACACACGTATACAGCCAAAGTTGTTCATTGTTGCTGAAATAAATATCCTGCAGAATCCTGCGTCCCGCACGTTGCATTACACTGCATTCTACTTTGGCACATGTATAACAACATACAATATTGTAGCAACGCCTGCGCTTCTGTTCTCATCAACATTGAACTCCGACCGGATCCTCGATCTCCTCCTCTCTGATTTCTCCCTTCATGATGATAATGGATAATGTATTCATACCTGTATGTATGTATGTATGTATATATCTACATATGTGTAGTAATCATGGGATTACCGCAATAATAAAATGTTGATGGGAAGTTGTTAATTACGAACCTGTCCTATTTTACAGTAATCCCAGAGATACATTATAAAAGTTGTTATGCTGTATGCTGTGTCGTACCATTTTCTTCAGCAAAATAATAAAAGTTGGCAATGCTGCTTTGGTTTGGCTGCACATCTGTCGAGAATAAAATATATCCCTCAATAAAATGCCAACATTCATATATAAAATCGTGCGATGATAATAGGTTATCAGAAAAGTAGGTATTGTGTGCGTAAGGCTTAGTTGATACGTAGGTCATTGTGATGATGATTAGTATCAGAGTTGAGGTGATATGGCAAATGGATAATATTATGATGTGATATTATTAACACGAAACTGTTTACAATTGCCATGTGGCAGCCAGTAAGGTAATAATACAAAAAACAAAATAAAAAAACGACGCGAGCCTTATATTTTATTTGTTCATAGCTATAAAAAGGACTGAAATCGTTTTAATTACGGTACGTGGAAGTCATGTCACAATAATGATTATGCTCAAATAAGATAAACGTTCGTGGAGAGTGAGAGTATGCGTGTTTGCGTGGTGTGATGATGAGCAAGTAAATAGTACATAATCTTGGTCTTTCTGGACGCTTTAGTGATGATGATGTCAAAAGCATTACAAATAAATTCTTTATTCTCACTCGCCATCAAACATTAAAGTTTGCCTTTATCTTTTTCACACTTTGCTACCTTCGCTCTTATTTCTTATGAAAATGATAAGCACATAAAACAATAATGGCCAAACCACCACATCCAATGGTAAAGGTTCGCTTTTAATGTGTCAGGGAGGCGTAAGCAATTACAGGCCAAAATGATGCAAACGTTTTATACAAGTTAGAAGTATGCAATAGTTCAAATGCAAATATTTACACAAAGGGGAAGAAAAATCATGACCAGTTAATATAACGCGACTTATTTCCTCATAGTTTTCTGACGCTGGATTGATTGCGTATTGTAGATCAGAGAGTGATAATCAAAATAAATTGACAACATCCATTAAGATTGATTAAACATTTACCTACACCAATTGGTGAAATTAGGTTCTCCCAACACTGAATTGTGCCCCGAGACCTGAGATAGTGACCTGACAAGTGGTCTATGTACATAATAAGCACTTAACATTGTCAGAAATTAATCATAATTATGCAAAGTGCGCATTCCAAATCGCTGATGCTCCATCGGCTCCCCGTTTCATGGCTTTTTCTATACAACGATTTTCGGTTTTTATGTTATCGCTACAATTTCCAACAAGATTATGCCCGACTGTGATTCAAGGTGTGCTGAATTTGTTTACTATTTATCGCAGCAGCGCCCACATGTCGCTCTTCATTATTCATTCCTGATTATTATTCCCGTTGTTTTGTCATCATTTTTTATCATACATTCACATAAATCACTATATAGAATCGAGTTTCAACTCCAACATTTTTGTGGAATCGATATCGGATTGATAACGTTTGTTTGTACACTAAATGGAATCCGATGATAACAAAATGTCAAATGTCTTTCACCACATTTATGCCTTATCATCACTCTCACTATTATCATCATCGTAGTATCGTAGAAATGTACTATTGTATTTGTTCATGTTCTTCCCAGTTCATGTACAATCTTCCCAGTTTTGAAGAACGAACTGGTGACTGGTTTGACACGTGTATTCAGAGAGCATAAATATCCATTATGTACTGTATAATCGCTAGTAAAATCAACATTAAATTTGCCACATGGAGTGCGTAAACATTATTTATGTGGACTCACACACCAACTATTGCATAATTTCAGAAAGGTCTTGATTGCGTATAACTGCGGTTTTGGAAAATAAGTCTCATGTTATGAATTATTCTTTGATCCCGAAATAGAGGGAGAAAGCAATGCGCCTTAATTTTTCATCAAATCACCTACAGCTTTCTAATATCCTAACATTATGCAACATCTTTCCAAAATGACTATTTTTACATTTTAACCTACACTAAATCATACAATGGCTTATATGACCATGTCAGACACAGGGAAAGAGTAAGAACAGTAAAGAAAAATTCATGCGGATAGCTTTCACCGGAAATGGAAAAGGCACGGCTACCTAAACCTAAACAAATAACATGCATGCATGCGCTCGTGACAGTGCACTGCCGAAAGGGAAGGGGTCTCAGCAGAAGAGTAAACAGGGGAGAGAGGAGAGGGAGCATAATAACAAGTAGAGGTGCAACCATTTAGGTGGGAAGAGACGCAGTTGACATGTAATACCGTCGCATTGGGTCGGAAATGAGAAAGTTGGTGAAAGCATGAAAGTGAAATGACAAGCAGAAGCAAGGATCTTATCATTTGCTCATGTAGTGTAGTAATATGTGTAATGGCTGGCAGGCATGTTGGAAGAAGACGTCGTGTGTAATTTCGATTGCACAATGTCTGCATTTACAGCTTTGTTTCTGACTTTCCAGCTCCTTTTGGTATCCGATTTGATTACTGGTGAATTGGAATTGTGATTAGATTGGTGATTATTGAGGGTAAATGAACCAGACTGCATTAGGGAGAGTAGTTTAATCGAACAGAACTTATTACACGAAAAGGGTGCCTTTTGTAGATATCTAGTATAAAGTTGGGTGGCATGGTCGTTAGATAACTTATAGTGGACAGCCAGTTAGCCAACGCTAACGCCACAGTTTAGCCAATCTGAAGATGAAGCTCTTCAAATTGATGAAGTCAAAGCATGTCGCTAATAATGTGGTAGATCAACCTGAACAGGTTGAAGTGGAAGTGGAGAACCACGTTGAAGAATTGTCTGATGATAATCGTTTCCCGTTGTTGTTGTCACAGAAAGTGGATCCGGAGCTAATTTTCACCAAGCAGGAAAGGATCGGTCGGGGATCCTTTGGCGAGGTATTCAAAGGGATTGACCGTAGAACCCAGGAAGTTGTTGCCATTAAAATAATTGATCTGGAGGAGGCTGAGGATGAAATCGAAGACATTCAGCAGGAAATTATGGTGAGTAATGATGGAACAATGGAAGTGTTAAGGCCGTTCAGTATGTTACGGTATTGTTTTTTATGATGTCAAATGGAAATTGAATTATGTGTGTTGATTGGTCTTTGGTCTACTTTTCTAGGTGCTGAGTCAATGTGACTCACCATACGTGACGAAGTACTACGGGTCTTACCTGAAGGGAACCAAGCTATGGATCATCATGGAGTACCTGGGAGGTGGGTCAGCTTTAGACCTTATGAAAGCTGGCCCTTTCGAAGAAATTCATATTTCAATCATTCTTCGAGAGGTTCTGAAAGGCTTGGACTATCTACATAGTGAAAGGAAATTGCACCGAGACATCAAAGGTTAACAATTGTTTATCAATTTCACACATGATTTGTATTTTGCTTCTTACACAGCATGACTATAATTGTGACATTTTATGTTATAGCTGCCAATGTGTTATTAAGCGAAAATGGAGATGTGAAGCTTGCGGACTTTGGAGTTGCCGGTCAACTTACCAATACAACTTCAAAAAGAAATACGTTTGTGGGAACGCCTTTTTGGATGGCACCCGAGGTCATAAAACAATCAGCTTATGACGCCAAAGCAGATATCTGGTCTTTAGGAATTACAGCAATTGAGCTAGCAGAAGGAGAACCTCCAAATTCGACTATGCACCCCATGAAGGTCTTATTTTTAATACCCAAGAATCCTCCACCAACTCTATCGACGTCTCGCTATTCCAAGCTTTTCAAGGAGTTTGTAGATGCATGTCTTAACAAAAATCCGGAAAATCGACCTACGGCCAAGGAGCTCCTTAAATTTCCTTTTATCAGACGAGCCAAAAAGAATGCTTATCTGGTGGATTTGATTGATCGGTTTAGGAAATGGAAACTGGAAAGAAGTGATGAGTCTGAGACAGAGTCTGATTCTGATAAGTAAGCCCATTTTGTTGTATAGTGCAATGTATTTTATGAAATTCATGTTCATTCATTGGTATATTTTTTTCGAATTATTTGCAGTGAGGACACCTTACGGCGAGGAGAAAGTGATGTGGATGATCCTTGGATCATGACTGTAAAGGGACCTTCTGCCTCTAATTCGTCTTCCTCGCTTGATTCCCTCTCATCTACCTCTTCCACAAGTTCATTTATTCCCGGTATTCTATCTGGAGTGTCTTCGCAGTCTAACTCCTTAACGTTGTCAGTTGAAGACGATGACCAAGTAGACCACCAGACTCCAGATGAGGATTCGGATGACATTGACTCCCGCCGGTCACACAGTAGTCATTCAATGGGATCAAATCACATGGATTCCACTTCGCAACAGTCCTCCCTACAGCATCACGGACCCCACTCGTCTTCAAGTAGCAGCTCGACATCAGAGGAATACCAAAATCATAACAATGCTTTTACAAAATTTCAAAAATTAGATCAACAGTTGCAACAGCAGCAGCAACAACAACAACACCAGCAGCAACAAAAGAATTATCAGAGAAATCGTTCTGTGTCACCACCTTCCTCACAGTCACAGGGCCCCGCACCTGTATTTAAAAATCAAATTCATGTACAAAATTCTCCAATCTTGGGTCACCCTCAACCCAATCATCATAGGGGGAGCGGTGATTCTTCGGCAGCTGAAAATAACAATTACGGTCAACCAAGACCTAGAGAAAGTCCTGAAAGAGGCAAACTAGGTGCTCAGCAAAGGGATCATGGAGCTAGCAAACCAAGCACATCGCATCATAAAGTATCTAACCATGTTAATTCGTCTTCGTCTAGCAGTAATGGAGTGGTGGCCTCAGTTTTAACACCAATTTTAATTGAGGTCAGTTAAGAAGATTTACTATATTTATACACTACTAATGAAATCTAAAACTACAATATAACCCAATACGTAAGGTTGCTGGTAACTAATTACACTTATCATTATATTCATTTAGATGAGAAGGAAACCAGGAACAAACGGCACACAAAAGGCAGAGGTGTTAGATGATTTAAGACGAGCGTTTGAGACGGCGGAGGCAGCTTCTCCTGGATTTTCCGAGATATTTCTCCGAGAAACATTATCCAGGCTACTACCATCTGTATCTGATGCTAGAATTAAGGCAACCGTATCCAGAATGTCAAGGTATTCAAGTTTTGAAAAATATGGAAGAAAGCAAGCATCATGATAATGATGACGATGCGTAACAAGTTGAGCACATGTAAAAAATGTGATTTTTTTGGATTTTTATTTACAGAGAAAAGTAAGAGATCGGACTAGAATCTACAGAGATTACTTTACAAGCAACGTTATTACGAAACCAAGGATAGTATTTTTTGGCAGCTGAAAATATAAAATTATAATTCCATGATTATTAACCATAAAGCTGAACTACCTGAGCTGAGCTACACGTCTCGTTATGTCCCTCCCTCTGCGTAATATTTCCAAGTCTCTCTATGAACTTTAAATTTTTAGTTTGTACTGCGAGTTTTCCGGCTCAAGAATGTGATTAGCTGTCTTATATTATTTATGACTGTTCAAATTTCGTTGTTAGCACAATTATTGCCTGGAATTTACGTTGCAAGCGTAAATCACTAATATCTAAGCTGAGACAACACTTTTCATATTACATATAGACTTCCAAAAGTACATAATATTTTTAAACGAAAACTACACCATTCAAGTTTATGACATTTCTCACGAATGAAATGCGACGTAACAAATTTCTCCATGAACTTTTCTTAATCGTTTCTCTCTGTAGAAGTGGAAGATATATTACAATACAAATTATAATACAGATCGTGAATTGGGGGACACTTCCTAACTCACTGAAAGAAATTTCCTCTGCATATCTTGTTTAAAATTCGATTACGATAATGTAAGTTAATAAAATACAATATTCAAAGCTGTGAATATACAAATACCTGCATCGAGAAAGCTTTATATTAGTCGATTACTGTAACTGGATTATCGAGTAGCTATAATATTGTACTTGCTTGAAGTTATTCTTATTAAACAAAGGGTTAACGATAAACGACAAAAGTGGATGTATTGTCCCTACTTTAACTTTAAAGTGAAAATTATGAAAGATGTTTATAAATTTGTTGTGCCTCATGAAGTCAAAAGAAGCAGCATCTGATTTTTAAACATTAATTAAAATGAACCGAAGTTTGCTAGACAGGGAGCTGACTAATTTACTAGAATTGTCTACAACATGCTGACAGGACACATTTTAATCGGATCAAAAAATATATATCTTTTCGCAAATAATATTTTCTCAGCTGTAAACTATATAACATAACGTGTATTATCGCATTAAGCAGAAATGTCTTATTTTAATGTCAAACTCAACTGATCAGTCTGTAGTCCCTCTCACTTATACACTACAGGAAGAAAAGTAGAACTATTATATACTATAATGCATTTACTAATTCTAAAAATATCTTCAAAAGATGGAAACGTTGCCTGTGCATTTAAAGTACTATTATTATAAATTAGAGACTTTCAAGTAGTTGTACGAAATTCGGTACTTGAATAATCAAAATGAAAGAAAACTGGATTTGAGCTTGTTTCATGAATTTTTCGTTGTCAGTCAGTTTTCAATATTATATGGATGGTGCCTATATTAATTATAATTCGTGTCTTTTTTCATGGTTGGATTCTGACCCATATCTTTTCATTTTTCAAGTCAGGGACGAGAATGTCACTTATTTATGTCACCCAAGTAAGAATAGAGGGGCATTTACACAAAAGATGCCCCTCTACTGACCTCAATAGGATTCTACCAATGAAATGAAAACCCAAGTATTAATAATAATGTAGATTTTCATCATATATAACAATGATTTGGTTGTGTTTCACGAAATCTATTAAGAATTTACAATAATAAAAGGTACTATGGATGGAGATTTTATAATGATTACGCAGAGAAAAATATCAACTACTGGTGTTGTGCTATATTGTAAACAGTTAAAAATACATACTTGACGGTTTGAAAAAAATACATTTGTATGTTGATTCAATTCCCAATGTGTTGTTTTGTATCAGTAAACAATCATGTATATTGTATTTATTTATGTATAATCACTTTAAATGATAAACCTATTTTACTCCTCGTTTGTTTTGAAAGACTTCAAAAGAAAATGAATTAAAGTATTTGTTTGTACATTGATTTGTAGGTTTACGATAATTAATTATATACATGGTACGCATATGTACATGTAAATATCTCTGTGAAGGAGCAAGTACATTCATTTAAATTTTATGTAAAATGTGATTATGTAGAGAAAATGTAAGCGAAATAATTAACACAACCAACATCGTCGAGTACATATATTTATTTCAGTTATGTGTAGGTATGTATTTAATTAGTGTAGTGTGCATTAACTATTTTGAATCCAGTTGAAAAAGGTTTTCCTCCATTGTTTATGCATTTTATTTAAATTGTTCGCAGTGGAATCTTTTGTGTTATGTTGTAGAAGATACTAAAGTTTAATAACCATTCCAAGTTTGATGATGACATCCAGGATAAACTGACATAGACTTAATCTAACGATAGAATTAAACTAGTATAGAGTATATTATTATGATAGATTACGATAACTATTTTTAGTAAAAGTAATGATTAATACTATTATTTATTGTTTTCCAAAGACTCACAAAAACTTGCAGGTTATGCATTGCTCTCCCAATTACTGTAAGTTAAAAAAATATCTTGGTGGATAGTAAAACAAGAGATATCCGTATTCACAACTGAAAGCTGATAATGATGGGAGAAATTAAGGTGGTTATTAGCGAAATCTTCCTTGTCCCACCGTGGACGGTATAATCAACAATTATATTATTATTACATCGTATTATGCGTAGTATGTTACAGTATCTCAGCCTTGTTTACAACGGTTTTTGTCGTTGTATTATCAGTGTAGAGAAATGTTGGGTAGAAATGTCTTTACTGTCAAGTTAACTATAAACATTTGTGAAATAAACTTATCACACCCTGTGCCATTTTTGGGTAAAATTAACCAAACTGTTATATCATTTTACGAGTCTTTATTATATTTCATTTATAAAAGATTACAGTCGATTAAGAATATATAGTGGATAAATTTCTTTACATTTCAAGCTTAGCAAATTGAAAAATCATTTAATAACACTATATATGTTAATTGCTTTATCCTCGCCGACTGAAGCTAACTTACTGTCCGAGCCCCATACAACAGACCATACCTGATCCGAATGGGCGTCGCTGAAAACATGAGCTGACGATTTGGTAACCATATCCCAAATTCGCACAGTCTTATCCGAGGAACAGGTAGCAAAGTTTGTTCCGTCTGGAGAGAATGCGACACCAAGGACCCATGAACTGTGTCCAGACATTGTGCCCACCACTTGAAATTCCGTTCTGGAGAAACAATTAATTATTGCAATTAATTAATTGGTCATTTCATTGCAAGCAACTGGTAGTGCATTTTAAACTGAAACTTACAATGCATAAATTTTGACATGTTTGTCATCTGATGCTGTCAACAATAGCTTGGAATCGGGTGAGAATGCAAGTGCTCTAACTGGCATAGCGTGACCTTCCAACGTTTTGAAGTAGTTTCCGGTAGGACCGTCCAACAACGCCACCAAACCGTTAGAGCCGCCACATGCTATCCACTTTCCATCTGGACTGGTCGCCAGACTCAGGGCCATTTTTCCTTTGGTTTCTAAAGACTTCTCCCTTTTGCCAGTGTCCACGTCAAACATTTCTACCTTCCCATCAGCACTTCCGCTAATCACATACTTTGAATCCCGCGTAAATGCCACCGTCCAACACTCCAGTGGTCCCGAGTCTATGGAACGTTTCTTCTCTAAAGTCTCCAAATCCCAAATGCTTATATTTGAATCGAGGGACGATGAAGCAAACATGGTACCGCTGGGATCAACCACAACCGAAACAACGCCCAAAGAGTGGCCAACCAGTGATTTCTCCACCTTGAGTTCGTCCTTCTCGTATCGCCATATCTAGTAATTCCACAGAAATTAGTGTAAGAAATTAGAAACTTTGTAATTACCTACTCAATACCAAACAGCAAGGAAGCAATATCTGCGAATTAGGATAGTAGTACACATTCACAACAACTTACTTTAACGCTATCATCAAGAGATCCAGTAATAAGCTTGCTTCCTTCGATGGCTTGGTCTGGACCACGGTACCAGTCGATCGCCCATATTGCTTCTTCGTGGGCCCCCTCCTCGCGTCGTGCCAAAGAATACTATTTGGTAAAGTTAAGTTAAAGATGGATAATAAAATAACTTGAACTACCAGATTATTCTCGTTAAATATTGTTTGATCGCTTCAGAAGAATTGGAATGTATAATCCTACTCCTACCGTATATTTTAAAAATTAATTACTTACCATTCTTGATGATGAAAATAAAGAAGATGGTGCTTACTTGAAGTACAACATAAAAAATTAACAATTATTTTTGTCGAGTGAGATCAGGAGTTAGTGATCAGTTTCAGGCATTACATTCCTTTCCAACTTCTCGTCTCACTTATCGGTAATTATTCGCACAATTACTGTAAAGTAGCGTCAAAGTAAGTAGTCAATAGTAGTCGCCACTAGTCGCCAGTCACTTTTTGTCACGTTACGCTGCGACGCTGGAATTTAATGACTCAACGAGCATGGGACCGGAACCGGGACTTGCCACTGCTGAGGGGAATGTGTAAATTTCTGAAGACCTTAGCTTTATCCTTGGAGCACACCTCAATGCCTTCGTTATACAGAAGCGTTATACGCCTCGCACTCTACCAACTATACTGACTTTTGCTACTACGAAGGGGACAAGGGTCAAGGGACAATTTAATTCCGAATTTTAAAAACTTTTGAATGGCATCAAGTCTGTTCGTAGTCTGTACTGTTGGTAAACAAAGTGGAAATGTTAGCGATTTTGGATGTACACACGTTGCCGCTGCGTCATTTTGAAACAATTGAGTGCTTGGGGCACTGGGCACAACATGATGGGTGACAAAGAATGCAGGGAAAGCGAAGTGAAGTTCGCGCAAGTCGCCAACCACGTAAACGAGGAGACGTGTAGATTAATTTATATGATTTTTTTTAAAAACGTCCATAAGTTAAAAAATAATGATAATAATAGTAATATTGCAAATAATTCAAAAATAATTTTATTTCTCATGAATAGTTAATAAAAACGTACAAAAATTATTATTGTAAATATACAAGCGATACACTTACGAAAATACGACGTGCGAGAATATAGGTAATACATAAATACAATAGGATATTATGCGATCTGTTTTCGATAAGAAACTACATACACTGTTATAGATTGAACAAAACGTCTCAGAAATCATTGCATAAGAGTAATCTAGTTAAAGTTAGTATCACACATTAGACTACCTATTAGTAAACTTTTTAAGAACACAAAAGAAAAAAAGTAAATCAACATAAGCCATTGCATGTTTCATTTGCTTATCATCACTTCAGTTAGATCAGGTAATTTACTGAGAACGTGGAAGATTTTGCCTGAAACAGGAGCACTGTTGATGTCTGAACGTAGCACAAACTGTTGAAACATTCTGGATACATCTTCCAAGGTTAGAAGTAGAGCTTCTTGGTCAAGCGGTGCATCGTTTGAAAGAGTGGATATCCAGGTTTCACGGGACTCGCTTGGGAAGTATTCTATCATATTAAGGGGCGAAAAGACACCAATACTGTCAAAAGTTTGAGCATAGTAAAGTTGGCCACAAGTACTTCCTTGTATTTCTTTATGAATTTTTGGCGTTAATCTGAAGGTCATAACAAATAGACAGCACGGTTTCTTTAAAAAAAAAGCATGCACAACTTAACCTATGTCGAGGATAACATTTAACTTTTACCAAGACACTTACTTTGCTGACAACATGGAAGTGTTTGATTGTCCAAGGAAGCTGGAATTATTAGTTGCATTTTGAAAAGAGGAAGTTAAAGATTGTTGTTTATAGGGTTGACGTTCCTGCTGCTCCCACAATGTCGCTGATTTTGGAAGCGCATTTTCATTGGCTCTAGTAACACTGTTTCGAGGAACAAATGTATTCAACGGAGGTTTGGAAGGATGTGGAGTAAGTGGTATACGAACTCCTGCCACTGCTGTAGATGCAGGTTGACTAAATCCACCAGTCGGTGTTTGAAAATTGGCGAACGAGTCAAGAGTAACTTGCTTGTGTGTTGGCATTCTGGGAGTGTTACACTGAACTGCAGGAGAATTGAAACGAGAACCGTTACCAAAAGTATCATCTCTCATCCTCTTTGAAGGAGGCTCCATTCGATTAAATTGAGAACAAGGCGACGGTTGAAGTCCGCTACGGGCATTTGCATTGGAACTTTTAGACTTGGAACTGCCAGCTAAAAGTGCTGCACGAAACATGCTCTCAGGGTCTTCACGGTTGCTGGTTGGAGATTCATTTACATTTACAACGCTCTGAAATGGGAGAGGTAAATACAGAGGCATGTTTTTTAGGCGAATACAATGCTTTTAGTTCAAAAGTATACAATGCATCATTAAGGACTTGTAGTCTTAGCTTACCTCAATGATCTCGCCGAATCTATCTGTCATCCTTCCCTGTAACCAACGTTTGTATTTGTCCGCCGATTCAGCGTGGTCATTTTGTTCAGATTTTTCGGATGAGATAGACGGTTGAACAAGTTCAGAGTTAATGACAGTCTTGGAATTGACGGTTTCCGGATCAGGTGGCGATTCCTGAGAATCTATACTGATTTCAAAATTCGCTACCACACTATTCCCAGTTTTCTTGGTTAAATTCAATTTTCTCATAGCTTTGCCGTCCACCGGCTGTGTATCAACTTTAGATTTCGGAAATGCCACCGACACAGGTTCCTCGTTCTGGACGAAATATAGCACAATTTTACCATTTACTTTTATACTTAAGCACATAATTTAAACAAAGTTTGATAAGCATGGTTAAGCTTTTTTCTTGCCATGGGCTTTGCTGGACTTTGCGTAAATGCTAAAGATGTTGATGGGATATCCCGTAAAAAATCGTCAATTGCAGTTGTACGTGTAGCATGGGAAGTTGTTGGAGTTCTTAAAATTGACGTTTCTGGGTCAGAGGAAGTGTTGAGATTGACTGCGTGAACCTTGTCTGCAGAAAAATCATTCCCACCGGTGAAACTAGCATGAGTAGAGATATTGTTCCTAGGTTTTGCTGGGCTCACTTGAGTCCCTGGATCAATACACGGAGTCACTGAGTTTTGACCGATTGGAAGCGCTTCGTCTGAGGTATTATCAACTCTGTTTTCTTCAATGGAATTCCTCAGGTCAACTCCGTAGAATTCAATCAACGCGTTTTCTATAGAGTCCAGAATTTTGTCCTACAAAACAACAATAAAGAATTTGACTTGGTATTTCTTGCTCAGTGTTCACGAATGAAATTAACCATAGAGTAAATTGTAAATTAACATTCAAAACTTTGTTAGATCATCACTCACTTTATGGACAAGAAGTACTTTAGTTTTATCCATATCTAGATTGAAATCAGCTTCCTTGGGCGGAACTTGGATGTAAACAATACTAACAGGAAATCTCCGTTGATCGGAAGGTTGAGGTTTTTCCACGTTGGAAGTCACGTAACGATGAATAAGCTGCAAAGCACATAATGAGAGAATTGTAAGAATTCTGTTGAACTGACATAATCTAGTATAGAAACTTATATTTTAACATTATTAAGAATATAATATAGCATACCTTCTCAAATTCTCTGATGTACACACGTTTTTGGTTACAGAAAATCATTGCCATTTTATTTGACGTGTAGCTCATCGTACGCATGTCCACCGGTTTTATTGGCAAGTATAATTCAAGAGTCCGTTGGACGTTATTCTCATCTTCATTACGACGTTCATCGTTCACTTCAACGTTTACTGGACCCACCTTTCCCAACTTTTTCCCAATATTAATGCCTAAAACGGCACACAGGGCTTGCTCAATTGTCTGAACTGACGCCTTTGACCATAGTAGAGCATTATTATGGTACAAGCTAACGTGACATTTCGGATAGGCGACAGCGACTCCTTTTAAATAAGCTTCTATATCTTTCAGTTCATTAGCTCCAGTACCGGCGTTATCCAATCGTTGTCTACGGACAGGAATCTTCTCGAAAAGCTTTTCCACAGTTATCGTAGTCCCAACACAGTGTGCGAGGTTACATGTAGATATAACGTTCCCCGAAGAGTCAAACTTATATTTAGTAGCCTTATCCTCATTTTGATGTTTACTGATAACTGTTACATTTCCAGAAGCACAAATAGCATTCAGTGCTTCTCCTTTGAAGCCTAGGAAGTTTCCACGACCTACAACCCATAAATTACAGTTGAGTACAAAAGTTGAACCCAGAATTATAGAACAAACATTAGTTATTACGGACCATTCTTCCAGATTTCACTTACTCAAGTTCGAAGTGTCGAGTAATTTGGATGTATGTCCTCCTTGAAAAATTTGGGTAACCTCAGAAGAAAGGAGTCCATGTCCATTGTCTCGAACTTCGATTTTGTTCTTTCCAAATTGGTCCTGGAATAAATGCCCAAACAAAATAACAGAGTCATTTCTAAAGACTATACCCATCCGCCCTTCACTTCAATAAATTACCAGATAAGGTCACAGCAATTTGGTAGTAAACTAACCAAGTACACTTTAATGGTAGCTGCTGCAGCATCCAACGAATTTTCGACGAGTTCTCGAACAATGTCCGACACTTTGCTGATAATCTGCGATGTCCTCAAGTGTGATGATGTCCCACGATCCAACGCCTTGATTTTAGCGGCAACACTGGAAAACGTATCCACAGAAGAATGACTTGCCTCCACTGAACCCTCCTTACCCTCCATCTCCATCACTTTCTATCTTGACGATCTTCAACCAACATCAACTCCTTAAGCACTTTAATTAAACGAAATGTATTTCCGAACTAGATCGCTTCAACAGTTTATTCTTCAAGAGCGCTCATTGAACGGATCTTGGCTTTCTAAAATCCAAATCCCAAGACATAAACACATCATTACACAGAAATTCGTCGACTGAAGTGCTCTGTATGTCATATGGCAGAAGAAAGCGAAGAAAGTAAAAACAAACAATGCAAGCAAGCCGGAGAGGTTTCCTCCTCATTCATATGAATTGTGCAGTGTGAAAACAAGACGATCAAAACAACAACAAATCTCACCTCAACAACTCATCATCTGTGTGTGCATGTGCTTGCAACAAAGCGCCGCTCTGCAAGCTGTCCTGGAGCTTCTTTCCTGCTTCCCTCCTCGCTTTCACTTTTTTGCATGACAATCCAACCCGCTTGTAATCTCACTTTGTGGCCGGTTCGTTGATTCATTATCGCGAAAGAGGAAATTTTCACCTTTCATGCCTTCCCTTCTTCTTCACTAGTAGTAAATTACTACCCATTCGCAAACATTAACAACGTGAAACTTTCTCGTACTCGTTCGCAAATGTTTCTTCATTTCCTTGCACAGGCGATGCACAGGTTTCAGAAGAATTGCTTTCTGTTGACACCTTGTAGGTGTGTGCAATCATGATAATAATGACCAGTCATTTTATTTTATGTATTCCCATTGAAACAAATGTCGCGAGAAAACTTTCACCAGCAAACCCATCACTCCCGTTCCAAGTGAAAGCGGTGAGAGATGTAGTATGTTGTGAAGGAATGTGCTACCTATTTATGTATGAAATGATCGATGTCTATTTTAATTTTTGTAAGCTTAAAGTTTCTC